>JAUMTR010000024.1:8530196-8551678 GCA_032270685.1 Microctenopoma stevenorrisi
GAGAGCTGTCCGTGCTCGGAAGCCATCAAACCTGAATGAACTAGAGATGTTTTGTAAAGAGGAATGGTCCAAAATACTTTCAATAATAATAATTAGACTTTTTTATTATCCCATGAATGAGAAATTCTTTGTGGACAGGCTGCCCCTGTGGGTCGCTCAGAGTCAGGGGTGCCCTAAGGGGGCAGAGAGTCTACAGAGTATGCAGAACAAATATTCTGCACACTGGATAATAATGGGGTAAATTAGGTACTCTGGATTTCACAATGCATACTAATACTGGGAGCAGTACTTTCCTTAAAGTATTTACAGGGTGAAAGTAAATGTCATTTTACCATGACCAGAAAAATGTGTCAATGTAAAATTGTTTTTACATTGATTGGTTGATTTTTGTATGTCATGACCATCAGCATACCTATTGAAGGCTCAGCTGTGGTCATTCAAACTCTATGACAAAGACAGGTAGAGCCATTACAAGGGAAGAAATGTTGGAGGCAATACAGGTAGGTGTGTCTGTGTGTTTGTTCAGATAATTTCAAATGAAATTAAACCAGGTGTTTATTTTCTTTTATATTTGTTTGTTTGCTGGCTGTTCATTAGATGAATCACTGCTTTATCTAAACCTGACCACTCCGAGCTAAAGAATGTGCTAACAGGATATTTGTATGATTAGATAAAGACAATAACGGTCTTTTTCTGCTTGACATCAGTAATGTATTGTCTAAGAAGAAATATGTATTTTGTCAATAAACGGACATTAGTGCATTAATTGTTATTTATGATTAACTAGTTTTCTTAAGTCAACTATATGGTTTTTCTTAGACTGTAATGATAATTATTTAAACGTATATAAAAAGAATAAAAATTGTCATCCTAAAGCCTTTCCTTGTAATGTATACATGAAGGAAATCATTTATGTTACCAGTCAAGTAGTCTTTTTATGATAAAGGTAAAAATGTCATGTGAACAAAATGTTTATATGCTGAGGTGTAAAATAGTGAATTCTTCACATGTGTTAACAAACATAAAACTCTTGCTCACTAAAACACTTGTGACATTTGACCGGTCTGTTGTTTGCTTTTTGATTAATAATCTAAGGTCTTTGTGTTTGTAGCCATCATCAGCCTGGAGGAATCCATAGAGGGGGATCTGGATGATGATTGGAATGTGACCCCAGAACAGTGAAGGTGGAGAGGCTCAAGAGAAGGGACACGCTTTGGGGACTCATGGTTGACCTGAGCTGGAGAATTCTGTTCCGTGGGTTCAGACAACTTTTTACCTGCATTTTTACTTATGGGAGAGCAATAAAATATGCATGCAGTAATTTTGCATCAAAGACATTCGTGTCTGCTTTTTTCTTTTGGTATTTTGGATTAATGCTCATTTTGTTTTTCTGTTGATGCTTTCTTTGTTTTTCTCTTACACACTCTGACAAAATTACTGTATCTGATGGATATAGTTACTAATTATTTTTTAGATTTATATTTTAGCAACAAAATGTTATAAACGGTAAAAATGTTGCAGTATTTTAAATTCAATAAGATTTTTACCTTCACCTAAAATATTGGATCTTTAAATGCATTATATGCATTATGTGCATTTATATGCATTATATGCATTTAAAGATCATTATATGGACATTATATGCATTTTTTTTTATTCTACTTATAAGTTAAAAAGTATAGACCACTTGATGTCGCCAGTGCTTCTTCAAATGTGCCACACAGACACCTCCCAGACTTTGAGAAAGAGGCTGCTTTCATTTTTCCGTGAGAACTTGGAAAGTTCCCTTTCGTATTGACTCAAATGCAGATAAAAAGGCCATCGGTTGTGCCAGGTAGCGAGTGGTGATTGTGATCTGCTTTCACATAGGTAATCAGAGAAATAAAAACGTGTCGGCTTCAAAGTAAGCCTTGCGCTCGTTCATTAATAGTGTTAGGTAAATGTTTGTATTCTTCCGACACTCGTATGTCCTGTGTTTCTCATGCTACCGTGAATGCGCCAGGTCTCCCGTACCAGGTCCTTGGTAGCAGCAGGGCGGGATTTTCCAGCTATGACGTGCCAAGTTTTCCAGCCGCAACCTTGTCACTACGACATCATGGCGAAGTGATGTGGACGGGCTGGGGTAGTACTGCTGGGCACGGAGAAGTTCCGAAGTTTAACACAGTGGACTTATCTTTGAATAACTGAAGAAACAAAGTAGCGGAAGATTGAGGTATCTTCGAGCAGAGCTGAGGTGAGTGAGTTCGTCCGTGTTTTGGCTTTGATTTATTGTTTCCATTAACTTAGTTTGAGGAGTTGCTAACGCTAGTCGAAACAAACGGCCGCCGTGGCTCGCGCATACGTGTTCTCGGCGTAGTACCGTTTATCGGCCAGTTAACGGTCACTTGGTTGGTAGTTTAACGATGGTTAAACTGTACTAGCGGTGCCCAAACGGCCCTGCTATTTTAGAGTATTTACGTTCATCCTTACGGTTATCTTACCCCCAGCCAAATAAGAGGTTAGTTTCACCCCTTGGACATCACGAACCGTTTTGTCTGACTAATATTGGATTTTAACGTTTATGTTTGAGCCACGTGAGGGACTAAAGAGTTTATGACTTCTCCACAGCTCCGCGGTCTGCCAGACAGTACGGGTTAATCAGTGCCCGAGGCCATCTTTCTGTTCGGTCTACACCACTGGTGCTCCCTGGTGATATGTAACTTTATCTCCGTATCCAGCAAGATAGCGTTAGTTAACCAAGGTGCACTCACTGCAAACATAGTTTTTTTAAGTTATGTGTTTAGTTGTTTCAATTTGGTGTCTCTTTCAAACATTTTCTCAAAACAACATTGCCCGCAATTAAGACAATAAAGACCATAGAGGTAAATGTCTAGCTGTAGCAGCTAGGGCATCGCTTTAGGCTCAATAGTTCTTCATTTCTGAAAGCTGCTGCTCTAACTTGCCCTGTGATTTAACTCGAGGCTTGTCCTTTAATCTTATTTAGAGTTTGGGAAAATCCCCAGGGCTTCTCCCAGTCTGTGCTGCAGAATAATGCAAGGAATTTATTTAGGAAGTATACTACAACGTTTTGATGTCTGTCTGGATAACTGTTTGAGTTATATTACTTCTATGTATTGATGGGGGGGTATTTTCCCTGAGCAAAACTCCAACTATGTTTATTGCGCTGCCTTAGAACACATAGTCCAACACTCTGTGCTACATGGGTACAGAGGGATTGAGTTTTGCATTGGTTTTTGGATTAATGCCAAAGATAAAAAACATCCAATCTTATTTTGGCTACAAGCAGTGTAGTCCTGAGTAATGTGAAAAGAATGTAGCTTGCATAATAAAATTGCTGCTGTGATCTTTCTATACATACAGGTTGGAAAACGTTCCCTAAAGTTTTTATTACATGGAAAGCCTTCAATTTATTCACCCTTTCATAAACTCAAATTATAAATTGCTGTCTTTTTTGTGTGTGTTTACTTTGCATCAACCGTTTCACATGTTCCTTTGAGTGTTCTTGTTTTTAGTTACGCTCAGCCGAAAGATTGAGAAATGGCTGTTTTAGTCTTGCAACGACATCTTCATATAGGCCTCGTTGTTTGGTATAAAATTGCTCATTATGTATTCTGGCTGCTCACTTAGGTTGGAAATAGCTAAGTAAATATTCCAGAGCAGCTCCATACAGGCGGCTGATGAATGCCTCTACTGTATTTTCCCAGTGAATCTGTGGATACACAGCCTTCTAACCTCACTGCGTAATTTCATGCACCTGTCAACCTGGAGACAATAACATTAGTCTAGTCTCAAGATTAAATCACAGCTGACAATGAAATTCATAAGATGGTTATTTTAAATATCCAGTATACAATGGTACAAATATGCTTAGATGACGCCCATGGCAAATGTTGGTAGGTACGCAAGCTTGAGTTTAAGTCCTCTCATGGAATTACTTTGTAAAGATTAGACTAGGTCAAGGCCTGCATGACTCAAACATGGAAAGTGTCATCATTTGATAAGACATGGATCTGTCCCTTCATGTCTTCAGAAATTATCAAACTTTTCAGTGTTACCTGAAAACAACTAAACAAGACTACAGTAGAAAGTAAAGCAGTCATTTATTCGATCAGCTTCTATAATTTATGCCAGCATTGTAAATTCCTTTCTCCAGGCCTTTTTACCATCAGTGCAGCTTGTCTCAGCACACACCGTTAAAGCCAGCTGCTGTAAACACTTTCTCCCCTCAATGACCTGTGGTCCTGTGGATATAAATTTGTTTTTTTTACTCAGTTTGCATGTCATTCTAGAGAAATTATGATTTTTAATACTTCACTTTACATGTGTATGTACATGGTGCAGTGGAGATGGGTTAAAAGGGTTCTCCCTGCGTGAAATGGTCAAAGCTGATAGATTTAAAAAGCCTTTATTGTAGTTCACCCCCGACTTGTATTCATTGCGTGTCCCCATGAGGCAGGCTGTTTTTCACCAGGCTTTTTTGAGAATCTTTGGGTCTAATAGCAGCAAATACTGTACTGTATTGTACTATAGCATTGCATTGCACTATTTTCTTTGTCTTCTTGTGCCTTTCAGTCAGAATACTTCACTTATGAACAATAGTCGTCTGTGTGTAGCTTAAGATTCTGCGTAAATGGCGTTTACAGTGTAAACTGGTAGGGGAAATACTGATAGTTATAAGCAATAAACATTGATAGCCATTAAGATATTCCATGTCTCATTTTGGAACATTATAATTTAATACTATTTGTAACATATCAATCTTCTACCTATAATAAATTGAAAAAGTTACAGCCAATCTATGTGATCTGTATCAGTATTGACAGCAAAAAACCTAATCGGAGAATCCGGAATATTAAGATGAATATATTTTTGTTCTGCAGTCTTTCTGGTGGATCCAGGTTGAAGCCATGGAAGTCCCTAGGAAGTGTATTTAAACTGATATTGTACTGATTCACACATGGGCTGCAGGTGTCCAAGCAGCATGTCTGGTCTTGTGTTTGAAGTATGTTTGCTGAAAGCTATGTGTTAACCTTACCCATATTTGCCTTTCTCCAGTGAAAGAAAAACTATCTCAGGTCTTTTGCGGGGGATGCCCTGCAGACTTTATGTTTGACTTCTTACAATCTAGACTCTGTGTCATTGGTTGTTTAGATAGTAATCAAGATTAGAAATGAAACAATTACCTGATTGGTCAAATAATTAAATATGGAAAAATCACCTCATTTTAAAAATAATTTAGGGACCTAATTTAAAAATTTAGATTTGGTCATGTTTCAATATTTCCAACATTTACTGTCTCTGCATTTCCAATATGAGGATTTGTTGCTTTTATTTGTAAAATATCATTGTAAACTGAGAATATTTGGTCAAAGACAAGTAGTCATTGAAAATAACCACTCCACCCTGAGGGATTTAAGGCACTTTTTATAATTTTCTATCTATATTTATCTATAAAATAATCTAAACATGTTAGGTTTTGCAGTGTTGGTAAACAAAAGCAGTGTAGTGCAGTGTGTCCAAATAGTGTCCAAATACTAGCACATCATCTTGTCTCTTGGAAACATCTGCGTGTTTCAGCATTGCTTGTGTCTGCATATCCCATTTAAAAGTAAGACATGTAGTAACTGTACGCAGTATTCAGCACTTTACGACAGAGTTTTTCTCATCTCCTCTCAGCATCCTGTGTGTTGACACAATTCTTATGTTTTCGTACATACTTATTTTACACATAATGGAAAATGTGACCAAAGGAAAGCTGAAATAACCATGTAAAGTCTGTGGGTGGTTTCTATAAAGTTTGAAAATGGTGGGCACTCCCAGGATATGAGACACACACACACACACACGCACGCACGCACGCACACACACACACACACACACACACAAGTCTGTCAGTTAAGTGTCTGTGCATTCATGTTTGTGCATGTATACATATACAGCAGAGCCTTTTTAGATTCATCATCCAGATTGAAAAGGATTGCTGTGTTGTTTGGGCAAATGTCCCAGACTTGGACACTAAGATGTATCTTAACTGAACTCCAAACAAAGTACCCAGTGTGTTGCTGGAAGGACAGCCATTGTGCTCCTATTTTAGGTAATGGCCTGATTGATATTCTGAAATACATTATTTATCAGTCTTACAAAGTCACGCACTATTACTCATAACCTAGAATGTTTTTTTAACTGTGTTTGTTTCAGTCTAATTTATTTAGCTACCACATTTTTTTTATAAGCATTTAACCATTTAGGGGAAGTGCTTTTCTTTCATATCTTAACATATGAAACCTACAGTCAATCCTATTTCACATGCATACTTTTACTGGATACTGTTCTGTTTTAGGCATAGAGGGTTGTTGAGGATGCTTTGCAGTAACAGCCTAATTCCTGGGTGGGAACCTTTTATAATGACATGCCTTACTTCAACATTACTGCATTTTTCTTTGCCTAGAAAGCCCAATGCTACTATAACTGGTTTGTTTGCCTTTGTGCACTCATGATATTGACATTGCAAACCCACAAACCAGCTGCCACAACTGTTATTGTTGTTGCATATTAAATTGCCATTTTCAATGTCAATCTATCCGGGTGATAGTCAAAATAAACGTTTTTTCATTCTGGATCAGATTATTTTATGTACGTTTTAGTTTCTTGGGTTGTAGTGTTCCTAAAGACTTGTTTCAGACACCTTCCTGTCTCCTGACAGTTATATCAGTGACTGAAGATGATGTCTGATGCCAGCGACATGTTGGCAGCTGCCTTGGAACAGATGGATGGCATCATAGCAGGTAAAGGTGATGTGTGGTTTTGCTTTTTATTCATTTTTTTACAGTTTTGTCAAAACAAAAAGGGGGGAAAACGTTTGTATAGTTCTTCTATAGTGAGTCAATGTGGATACTATTATCTGATATCTTGTTATATTTTGTTGGGAGAGCAGATTCTTGGATCAATATCATGCACTGTTTCCCCGGAAACATTCAGCATTCACTAATATCTTTAATTGGGATGTTTGGCTCTAAACCAGTGCTCTAAAATTGGTGGACTCAAGTCAGGATCCAATTCTGGGGATCTGATTCTTCTCTGTGCACTAAGAAGTAGTTTAGGGGAATAAAATGTACTTGTGAGGTATAAGATAATGCTTCTGTGGAGTATAACTTCTTGTGTCTCCTGTTGTGCATCTTTACATCAGGTTCCAAGGCTCTAGACTATTCCAATGGGTTGTTTGACTGCCAGTCACCCACATCCCCTTTCATGGGTAGCTTGCAGGCACTTCACCTATTGGAAGATTTGAGAAGTGTCTTGGAATTGATGGAAACAGAAGAAAGAGAGAGTCTTCGCTGCCAGGTCCCTGACTCCACAGCAGACAGTCTGGTCGAGTGGCTCCATGGTCACCTGGTAAGAGGAATTAGGAAAGAGGCATATATTCAGTGTGAAAGTGATGCTGTGTAAAATAATGTGGGGAAAAAGGCTCTATTTAGTCATATTTTAAGTGTTTGCAATTTGTCTCGAGAGAGGGGTCTGTAATTTTCATCATAGGTACACTTCAACTGTGAGAGACGGAATGTAAAAAAAAACAAAACACACATGACATTCTCCCAATCCTGCTCTGCATCATCCAGATGGTCTCTGGCACACTTTAGACAGGCCTGGACATGGCTAAAGCGCTGCAGGATTTAAATCTATAACGATGTAGTGTGTTACTAATAGTAACCTTTGTTACTGGGGTCCCAGCTCTCTTCAGGTCACTGACCAGTTCTTCAAGATCATTTGTACCCCACAGGGTGAGATCTTGCATGGAGTCGCAGGTCAAGGGACATTCTCAGTGATCTTGTATTTATTTAATTTTTCAAAAATTGTTTGAAAGTTCTCACCAAGCTGCTTGCCTATTGTAGGCTTGTGCAGGTGAACAATCTTGTCTCTGGTGTCACTGGATAGCTCTCTAGTCTTGGCCATAGTGGAGGTTGGAGTCTGACTGTTTGAAGGTGTGGACAGGTGTATTTTAGACAGATGGCAAGTTCAAACAGGTGCCATTAATACAGGTAACGGGTGCAGGATAGAAGAGCTTCTTAAAGAAGATCTAACAGGTGCTAAATGGTTATTTTTGACACCATTTTACACATTAATTATTTAAAATCAAGCAATGTGATGTTCTGTCACTGTCATGTTTCTAGGTGGGACAACTTGCATAATCTGTGTCTGACAAATACGTCTTTGCTCTACTATATAGATAAATGTTCTATAATAAATGGCTTATTGAGCTTTTTTACTGCCCAACTGTTACTTCTTGTTGTAACTGCTGATGACATAGAAGATTTAAACTTAACCTTTAGTAACCTTTTACTTTTTTTTCGGTTGAACAGATTGTGCTCCAAACAATCCTTTGCACGTCTGGCTTCGTGCTGACTAAGTTCACTGTTCTGAATTAAAACTCCAAATCCAAACAGACCAGTGTGCAAGTTAGACAATTGACTGGTTTGGTAAACAGAAATATTGCTGTACTTTTCTGCTGAGTTCCCTGGGAACACAAGATGAAATGCTGGTGTTGTCAGTGCGACAGACACTGTTTTGCAAGAAACAAGCTGACTTTTTGAAAACCAATGGTGTTTGAGAGAGTAATGGGCTGTAGGCTTTATAAATGCCAGAGCTTTTGTGTAATGCTGTAACTCATCCTGTGTTCAGCAATCTGAATGTTCTTTTTGGCCATGTAAGGTTTCTGTTTGTACAGAGTAAAGCATTGTAGCTAGCCAGGTCTGAGATCATTATTAGGCACTGAAACGTTCAGGGATTTTTTTGTAGAAATAGAATTCAGCTTAATTGCCATATGTACTTCTGTAAATTTAAAAAGAGCAAGATTAAAGGGCATTTATTCTTTTCTTTGTCCATCATTTCCTCTGTTCTTGTAGTCCAATGGGCACATCTCAATGGGAGGAGGTGACCACTACCAGGAAAGGCTTTCCAGACTAGAAAATGATAAGGAGTCTCTGGTGCTTCAGGTACATATCCACCAATGTGGAGATATTTAATAGTAACATAAAAACACACATACCATACTTAACTTAAAATAGATAATGTCTGACTAATCTCTTTGTTCAATGAAGGTAAGCGTGTTGACAGATCAGGTAGAGGCCCAGGGAGAGAAGATACGGGACCTGGACTTGTGTTTGGATGAGCACAGGGAGAAACTAAACGCCACTGAAGAGATGCTGCAACAGGTGTGTTTACGTGGGTACCCTAATAAGATTAAGGATAAATTATTTGCATGCAGTAATGAAAAGTGTGTTTGTGTGAATGGGACACTGGTTTCTAACTGTGGTCTGTGGATGTACTATCCTAATATAATGGTAGAGGAAACATTGGAAAACACGAGACATACACTTTGATTATCGATCAGTCAGAGTTTTAAACTGTCAGACCAGAGACAGGAGTGCAGATGTTGTTTTAGTGATGCAATAACCTGAATCAGATCTTAGATCTGATCAGAGCTAGGTTTTACATGATATTACATGTGCTGCATGTGGAAAACCTGAATTCATTTATTGAGAGTTAACATGGCTGTACTGACTGGTCGAACTTGCAATATTAGGCTACACCAACACGGCGTGTGGAGATTCTGTGGCATCTGGACTGTAAAATCTGGTATATCCTCAGATTTGGATTATTAATAAATTAAATGCATGATATTCTCAAATTAGTGTGTAAAGCTATTGTGATCTACTAGACGAGAGTGTATGAATCAGTTTCAAAGTTAGAAAGGTTGTCAATAAAAGCAGTTGCTGCTCAATGTCATGTTAGTTTTAAAAAATATTCAGGAGGTATTGAAAATGGTATTAAAAAGTATTAAATTCAACCTTAGGATTTTGGTATATACCCTGTTTCAACTTCAAACATTTTTGCACCAATAACTATAAACAGTATTATATGTGCTGCCAAAGCTGAGCTCACAACAACCACAAAATGTTTTCTTTATCATTGTAGGAACTTCTGTGCAGAACGGCACTGGAGACCCAGAAACTTGAGCTGATGTCTGAAGTGTCCAACCTAAAGATAAAGCTAAATACCATGGAGAAGGACAGACTTGATTTTGATGAAAGGTTTAGGGACAGTGAGGTATGTGAACTAAGAGTCTCATTGGTGTCCCTCCCATCTGTAGACACACAAACACACAGATACGTAACTTCAACCACTCATGCATGTTGTCTGACAGCTGTGTGAGAGAGGGAGCTCTTATTTTATTGTGGGCTTCCAAACAGATGTGTTTAGTGAAGGTGATTGTATCAGAAAAATGCTGAAGTACTTAAAGAAATGTTGCTACACGCTGAACTACATAAGAGAAAACTGCAGTGCAGTACACAATTACACTTGTTTTTGAGTTTGCTGTGCACTGTTCAAAGGTTTTACAAATGAGATGTTGATCGTATGTTTACTAGAGGTGGGGAGGGTTCTACTTCCATCTAGGCCTTGTATAAAAAAGCTTTCAGATGTGTCATGTCATTGTTGTAACATCATGGTTGTGTCTTTCATGGTTTACCTGAAGAAAAAAGCTTCTGTCTGTTTCAAGTTTATGCTTCTGTCCTACTGCCTAGTACTACTGTCCTCTCAAACGTATCCAGATTAACTTTATACTGTTTATTTGTACTGTGAAATTGCTATAACGTTTTTCATTCTTATTTTAATAGTGGTTAATGGCATATGTATATAATTGGTTTAACTTTTAACAATACTTCGAATATAGTACACAAATCTAAGACACCTTAATTAGATTTGTACTGGAAAAGTGAAGGCCTCTACATAGCTGTCTTTGCTGCATATATCTTTATACCACTGCTTATACATTGGTATACTGGTATACATTTCATACTCGGACACAAGTACCTCTTTGTATAATATCAATAAGCTTAAAGGTTTAGTGTATTTTTGCAGTTGTGAGCTCCCATCAATATTTTTGTTTTATATTTGTAATTTGTAATATTTTCTTACAAATTCGTTGTGTTTCTGGGTTGATGCAATTTGTCTTATTTCAGGATTTGATTCTTGAAATAAGCAAGCTACGCTACAGACTCACAGACCTGGAGAGTGAAAAACAGCAATACGAAAAGAAACTTAAATCCACAAAGGTGAGTTGTCTACCTCCACCGTACACACTTTACCATTCAGGACAGGTGTAGACCTAATGTCAGCAATTATGAACCTCTGTATTTTGATTTTGTATTTGTTGACTTTGTTTGTTCTGTGTTGGGATAAGAGAGGTGGTGGGATTTTATCACTGTTGTGTTCTGTTGAACAGGAGGAGCTAGCCATGTTGAGGAGGCAGCTCGAAAGCAGAGATGGAGAGATGAGGAGATTACAGGATGAAACAGGCTTCAAAGCCATCACCTTGAGTAGTGCAGATCCCTTAGAAAGAGGTGAGAGTGCAAGTCAAATCACCAAAGTCGGTGAAGATCAGCAATATTACTCAAGTAATATATGTATGACTAGCCAAGCAGCAGGCTAGTCCTACAGTCTGCAATGAGACAATTTTTGTTGCATAATTCTTTGTCCTATTGTTTAGTCTCTCACCCAGATGAAACTCTTAGAAAGAGGCTGAAAGAAAAACGTAAGGGGGGATTTATGTTTATTTTTCACATTGCATTTTATCACTGCACCCATTTCAGCCCCTGTTTGCATGAACGAGCATGAGCCTTCTGAACTCTGCTTGTCCATTAGAGTGCTAATACCTGACAGTTAAGCACTATATCTTTGTTAAACAGTTGTCATTGTTTTTGAACAAATACATGGTCATCCCAAGGTCATTGATGTGTTTCTAAATGTCCAACAAAGAACAGCAAAAAGGAATGTCTGCTTTGTGTTTTGAAATGGAATGAGGAATGAACTGGATTGTTTGTAATAACCACTCAGGCTGCTCACTCATGCTCCTGCCTCATGTCCTCCACCCATAATCACCCTCTTTGCCCCTCAGTGTCTCTCTCCAAACCCTCAGCAAAGTGTGTGTACCCTGCTAACTTGTAATGTCATTGTGTTTAGTGTTGTGTAACAATTGTTCTGTTGTGAACGATGTCTTTCTCTATCAGCAATATTTCGCTTTTATTTTGTTAATTTATGTTGTTGACAAGTTTGTTCTTGGATAACAGAAGGCCCCTAGGATTAATAATCTTGAGGTCTGACTGCTCAGAGCCTTATGGTTTGTGTGAAAATGTTTTACTGAAGTTAAATAAAATAATAAATTCCAATTTTATTTGTCACATGCAACATGCAGTAAAATGTGTCCTTCTGCATTTAACCCACCCCCCTGGGGTGAGCAGTGGGCAGCTACAGACAGTGCCCGGGGTGGGTGCACCGGGTATAGGATGGGTGGAAATGGAAACTGCCACCTTCTGCATCCCAGCCTCATGCCCTAACCCACAAAGCTACCATGCCGCCTGGTAGTAAATGTGTTATACACTAGCTAAAACATCGCTGTATCTAAAAGAAACCTTCCAATTTTGTCCTGTGTGTTCATGTTTATTATCCATTCCTGCCTTTACCCTGGTCAAATATAATATCTTAGGTACTGCAGTTCATTGACAATATATTTTTTCTTCACTAGATGTGGAAGTGCAGAGAATGAAAAAGGCAGTTGAATCGTTGATGGCAGCCAATGAAGAGAAGGTATGTTTAAGATTCAATTAGTATTAGACCAAGTTATTCAGATCTACTGATAGAAGATGTATGTCACTGTACATTCAATTGTCTTGTGCAGGATCGTAAGATTGAGGAACTAAAGCAGTCCCTGTTGCTGTATAAGAAAACCCAAGACATGGTGATATCAGTGCAAGGGAAGAAAGGTGAGACAACACTTCAGTCAGAGAAGATCAACATCAGTCAGATATAAAAAGTAGTATGGCTGCTGTAAATGCAATATGGTTCATGGCTGGTGGTTTTACACAGTGTATTGATTGATTTACTGAGAAAGTGGCAGTTTTTATTGATTTTCTGAGTTGGTTAGTGTTAGTGAGTTAAGCTTAGCACACCTTTCTCCTAACTCTACATGTTAAAGTATATGATCTTTTTCGTCCCAGTCAAAACCAAAGATAATGAGCATGTTGGGAGTCATAGTGATGGATCCATCGCATTCTTGTCAACTGATGTTGAACAACTGCAAAGGAAGGGCCAAGATGAGGTTTGTACAACATAATATGGTGTGGTATCACAAATGTTTGCCTCTAGAAATGAATCTACAGTACTACAGAAAAATCCCTGTTCTATTTCATTGTTTAAATAATTTGTTCAGTTAGGGGAAAAATCCTAATAACTGATTGTGCCACTATTGGAAGCAACTGCAATCAAGTGTTTGTGGTAACTGACATTTAGTCTTTTACATTGCTGTGGAAGAATTTTGGCCCACTCTTCTTTGCTGAATATCCTTACTTCAGCCACATCAGAGGGTCTATTTAATGTCACACCATGTTACAGTATTTCTTGGACTAAAACATTTATGGAAATTTGTGAAATTTTTTTAGCTATTCAGATGCACACTTGTGGTCCTGTTTTAGATCCCGTTACATGCAGTATGTCAGTATGAGTAGACGCTCACATTTTTGTAAATATTTTATTATAGCTTTTCAAAGGACAACACTGAAGATATGACACAATGCAAAGTAGTCAGTCTACAGTTTGTATAACTGTAAGTTTGTTGTCCCCTCAAAATAATTGTCAATATGTGTATATAACAATAATGTCTAAACATTTGGTTGAAACAAAGGGAGTACACCCCTGTATAAAAATGTACATTGTGCCCAATTAACCTTTTTCTATACCCGGTGTCATGTGACTCGTTAGTGTTACAAGGTCTCAGTCTGAATGTGGAACAGGTGTGTTAAATTTGGTGTTATCGCTCTTACACTCCTCGTCTCATGGGGGGTCAGCCTATCAGTGTTTAGACAATAAGCTACACACTGCATCAAATTGGTCTGCCTGGTTGTCGTCCCTGACTGAAGCCTCTTCTAAAGATGATGCACAAAAAAAGCCTGTAAACAGTTTGCTAAAGATAAACAGACTAAGGACATGGATTATTGGAAGCATGTCCTGTGGTCTGATGAGACCAAGATTAACTTATTTGGTTCAGATGATACCTTCCTTCGAAGTTTTACATTTTTTTCTATTCAAGCCATGTCAAATTTTTATAAAAAGGTCAGTAAGACACTAGATGGCTACTAAAACCCTTAAATTTAAGATATCTGTTAAAAGGCTCACCATCCAGTGAAATGAATAACATCTCTGTTTTCTAAGCATGTGCTCATATTGGCTTTTCTCTGTCCTTTTAGCTGGAGATTTTAAATGGATCAAGTGAAGAGCCCTCACCCACACCAGGCCCTACAGACCTAGAACGAGTACCGGAGTACATGTCAACAGATGTAGAATGGTATTATTGCTTTGAGCAGTGTGCATGTGTATATTTATTTTAAAAATGTGCAACTTTTTGGAATCAGGCTAACAATAGCATGGTTCAAATCACACCTCACCCAGTTCTGTCTCTCCCTAATCTGCTAAATTCTGCTACACACTTCCACCCGTTCAGGTATGAAGTTTTTGGGTATTATAAGTACTATAAGTTTACTTGATATAAAGGTATTTTTGATCATTTTAATAGGAAAGCTAAAATGTCACTGAATAATCCATGAGAACGTAGTTTAATGTGCCACTATTCCTGAATATGAATTAATTTCTCGTTGTGTATGATTTAACAGCTTCTGAATAATTTAACTTTCAGATTTAGTGAGTCTATCAGTGTTTGACAAAATTATATTATATAATTATAATAATGATATAATTTGGGAATATATACACACATTTTTAATTTTATATTCCAAATACAAACTACTATATAGAGAATACAGCTACCAGCAGAACTACGCTTGGTGTCTTGTACAGACCAACATCTATTTAAACAGAATCTGTATCTCTTTATGTTACACATGAGAAGAAAACCTCACTACTGCTATTTATGACCATGTGAGGACATTTTACAACAATAAATATACTGCTGTAATGTTTGCATTTGGTTTGTTGTTTTAGTAACCAAGATACCACAAAGACTAGCAGCCAGGACCACCTTGATAGCAGCAGAGAAGACAAGGTAATGTGAATTTTGTATTACTTTTTTTAGGATTGCGATAAACTGTAATGTCTACATAATTAGTTGCCAGAAAAATGTTGAACGCAGATGTCGATTTTTCTTTCAGTATGAAAGTGAAGAAAAAGAAAAGCCACATATTGGTCCCGCTGCCACCTTGCCTGCCAGCACAGAGGACAACGGCTTTGGCTCCAGAAAGGCTCGTTCATCTTTTGGAAAGGGTTTCTTCAAGATCCGCGGAGGCAAGAAGACAACCAGCACTCCTAACCTTGGTAGGAGCCATGTGATTTAGCAGCATAATAACAAATTTAGTCTGTAAGGTGACTCAGCCCTCTTATGTTATTGTGTGTGGCAGTAATTGGAATTGACTGGTTGACTAGAGAATCTGATTTTCTTGAAGGCCTTCCAACAGGAACCACGGACAACATTTTTTTTCCTAAGCCACACCCTTGGAATAAACTATATTCACAAGGACCATAATTTGCTGCCCACTCAAAATGTGGTCTATTTCTGTGCTGTTTTATGCTCTTTGTCCTACAATGTACTGTACTGTGTGTGCATTTGTATGGGTAGGTGTGTGTGTTTCCATCTCCAGTCCTGTTGTTATTTCAATCATAATTTCTGCCCTTTGTCTTGTTCTTCTTTTGTTGGACCCTGTCGTGCGTTATGTGTGCTTTGTAACACATGAAGACCGCAGCCGGAGTGCAAGTGCGCCTATGCTAGGTACAGTATAGACCACAGGTCTTTAGTGGCTTGCAGTAGTTCTTTAAAGAAAACTACTGAATATATCATTTATAACTCTTTACCATTTCTTACCTCATTTATCCAGCTGACATCATCTTATCATACCACCCTTCAGTAGCTGCAGTGCTTTAACAACCACACCCTTGTCGCTCACATATGTTCTCTCTTTAACATGCAGCCAGTCCGTCATGTTGATATGCCTGTGTTTTTGCATGTACCTGTTTACAGTATTTTATTTTTTTAAACCTTGCCCAAACACAAATCCAGAATATCAGCTAAACATATTCATTTGGATCTTGGAAATCCATCAAACAAAATGATTAATTCCATTTGTAATATAATACCATTTTTATTACAGTTTTAGTTTGGTATTAGCTGTGTCTCGTGCATGTATGATAGGGAGGGTATTGCTTTCATTGCCCATCACCACGACCAATCATTCTGTCTGGGTCCTGGAGTTGTCATGTGTGTGAATGTTTTATGGTCACGTGAAGCAGCCCTGCCTCCACCAATCTGTGCATGTTTCCCACATGAATGTTCATGATGTTGATGATGTTGATGATGTTCTGTGGGTATTTGTTTGTACAGCAGAAACAGAGCAACAGGGAACTAACCATCTGGATCTGGCTGGGCTTCCGCAGAGGTCCTCTAACAGTGATAGCACCCACACACTCTCTACAACCCCAGAGAACAAGAAAAAGTCCAAAGGGATAATGAAACTCTTTGGGAAGTAAGTAGAAAATGACACACGAGCTCTTGATTTACATAGGAACATAAGTAACATTTTGGTTAAATATTGAACATCCCTTGCAATAATAACTGCTTGAATGACATATTTTAAGGCTAAAAAGAAGCCAGTCTACTACATTTAACCTGGATGACAACCTACCAGAAGGTGAGTTCCGGAGGGGTGGAGTGCGAGCCACTGCAGGACCCAGACTGGGTTGGTCTCGTGACCTCCAGCAAGTCAACAAGTAAGTCCTCTCATTCAGCCCGAGTAATGACACCCAGAATGTGGCATTTGGTTACATTGTTTTCAGTTCAGTGAACTTGAGGAAGTTTGTGAGAAATGTCTGATGGCTCATCCCATGTATTTAACAAAGATATCAGAATGCTAAGGATGACTACTGTTTTTCTATTGCTGCAAGTGTCTGTTTATATTCCTGTTTTCCGTTTTTCCTCTTTAAGTGATGTTGATGCTCCCTTTGCACGCTGGTCGAAGGACCAGGTGTGTGACTGGCTGCAAGAGCAGGGTCTCGGCCTTTACGTGAATATGGCTCGTGTGTGGATCTCCTCAGGACAGACTCTGCTACAGGCCTCACAACACGACCTGGAAAGGGTAAGAGGAACACAAAAAATATATATTACAGTGCTTACTGAATCATTTTGGTTATTTTGTGCATACTCTTTGGATGTTGCTTGTAATGCTCACTTGTCTTACTGTGTATGATTAGGAGCTGGGCATAAAACTCCCGCTGCACAGAAAGAAGCTGCAGCTGGCTCTGCAGGCCATCGGTTCAGAGGAGGAGGACAATAAGGGAAAACTGGACTACAACTGGGTGACAAGTGAGTATCAGCTAACAGCCCAAGATATAAGTCAACTTTTAAAATTGATTTTTTCCCCATTGCTGCTTTGTTCACTAAATTAGATTTAGCTGTGAAGTTATCCTCCATCTTATGTCACTTTATTCTTACCTCCTCCTACTCTCAGGATGGCTGGATGACATTGGTCTGCCTCAGTATAAAACCCAGTTTGATGAGGGGAGGGTGGATGGTCGTATGCTACACTACATGACAGTGGTGAGTGTTTGCAAGAAAAATGCTCTTCCTCCATAAACCACACAGATAAGTAGATGTGATCGTGACTGCCAGGCAACCATAATTGTTCATTTGACTAAAATAACCTTTATGTTATGAACAATTTACTTTATTGTTTGAATTATACTGTAAGTCACTGATACTGTATCTTACTTTGTCCCTCAGGATGACCTGCTGTCTCTGAAAGTGGGAAGTGTCCTGCATCACCTCAGTATCAAGAGAGCTATACAAGTGCTCAGACTCAACAACTACGAGCCCAACTGCTTGCGTCGTAGGCCATCTGATGAGGTATGTTCACTTTAGCACGTCAGCTGTCTGAGGTACTATTTAAATATCTAATAATACATAATACACAGTTGTATGTTAGAACAGTTTCCAAGGCATGTTGTATTCATTATTTTTCTGCACTTTGTGCCCATAGAACAACATTTCCCCAGCAGAGATATCACAGTGGACCAACCACAGAGTGATGGAGTGGCTACGATCAGTGGACCTCGCTGAATATGCTCCAAACCTGAGAGGCAGTGGTGTGCATGGAGGCCTGATGGTGAGAAAGTCTGTAGTTCTCCTGGTAACCCAGTGTGTCCCTCGATCTGTCTTCTCCTAATGCATTTCCCCTCTTGTCAGGTTCTGGAGCCACGCTTCAATGTAGAGACCATGGCACTGCTTCTGAACATCCCCCCCAACAAAACCCTACTGCGCCGCCACCTTGCCACACATTTCAACCTGCTCATTGGCTCAGAGGCCCAGGAACTCAAACAGGAGTGTCTTGAAAACCCAGATTACACTCTCCTTACTGCTACCACAAAGGCCAAGGTAACACCCGAGGGCTTCCCATTTCTCAATATGTAGGATTTTATTAGTTCTGCTAGTGCTTTAGCAATCCGGAAATAGATTGTTAAAGGAAGGAGGTAGAGAGCCAACAGGGTTAGGGTTAGGTATTGCATTAAAAAATAATTGAGTTCTCTTCTTCTTTTACACATATTTCACTTATCAGATCCCTGCATCTTTAATTACAATAGGACAGGTAGATGTGTGTCTCTGGTGGTGAGCATAGAATTTTACAATACAAAGAACAACTTAGTTCCTAGACTTTGCAGATTTCTTTTGAATGTAAAAATGTCAAATGTAACTGGATTCAAATGTTAAATACTCCCAACAACTGGTCAGATTATATATATATACCACAAAGATTCACCCAAACCACCAATGGTGTGCGTGTATCCATCCGTTTTGCTAAGAATACGTTTGTCCATCACTGTTATTGCTCCTCTGGAGCTCTCAGACTTTAGGATTGCCAATGCACAGATAATCCCATCTCCCGAGGTGGTCTGTCTGTTTCACCTCTGAGTGATATGTGGATTTATACCTCTGAGAATGTTTTAAGTGCTGAAACAGATTAACTGTGAAAACACTCTTTAACACAACAAACTATATTTTAATTTACTTTCCCCACTTTTCCAGAACTAGTACTTGAGTACTTATTTGAGTACTTACAAACTCTGAGTGTTCTATAATAGGCTGTGTTTGAACACATATAATTGCAGCTATTTCTGTTTCCTCTAATACCAGCCAAAGAAACTGTCATTCAGTAACTTTGGCAGTCTAAGAAAGAAAAGGCAAGAAGAGAATGAGGAGTATGTGTGTCCGATGGATGTAGAGATGCCAAAGGGAAGAAGCTTCCAGAAAGGCCTTGAGCTCCAAATCTATGAAGACAACTTAGACCGACTGGAACAGGTGAGCTTGTTCTTCGAAGTCACATTAAATCAATTTCCGATGTTATATTTAGAGATGCACCAATTGTTTGGCTAGAAAACAGAATTAGCAGGTTTATGCATAATTGAAAGAAATACTGAGTGTACAGTAGTGGAGCACTTTTATTTTGGTATTTGTTCAAATGAGAGAAAGATGGAAAAGTTAGTTGTTAGTTGATTTTTGTTTTTGCAGTTAAATTATTCTAAAAGGAAAAGTTGCTAAAGTAATTGTATGTATGCTGTCAGAGGTCTTCTAGGTCTCCATTCATCAAGTTTGATAGATGCTTTTTATTTTCACAGATGGAGGACTCTGAGGGAACTGTAAGACAGATCGGGGCTTTTTCAGAGGGAATTCAGAATCTGACAGTAAGTATTCAAGGTCAAACATGTTGATCAAAAAACAATTTACGTATCTATACCATTTTTTGTGGTAATTGTTGTCTTTATTGTGGCTTTTACCAGAGCATGCTGAAAGACGATGAATTCTTCAAAGAAATATCAAATTCACCAAACCCCAGTGTAACAGATGAGGACTCCAATGCATGAGACTGAGCACCAACAGACCTGGTCCTGCTGTCAGTGAAACTCTGTGCCAACCCTCTCCATGTACAAAAACATGTCTCAACAAACACCAAGAATACTCCTACATTTTTTGTGTTACGTTCAGAAATGTGCCAGAAGTATTGGTGTCTTTCATTTCTCAGTTCTGAATGGTGTTTTGAAAGTTACTGTCACATGATGACAGATGGAACATTTAGGGTGACACCACTGCTTGCCTGCCAGCTGGTTTCTGGAGATTATTTTGCACAGTTATGTACTCTTTGTTTTTACTACAGTGTGTGAACCAGCAGGAAAAAGGAACACCTAGAATATGCCGTTATACTGTAGATTTAATATATGTCTTTCTAAATTGTGTTCTGACTGTAGAAATATTATGAAAAAGAGATGGTCTTCACATTTTGAGAATTTAGTGTACTCCAGCAATACAGCTGCTATGTTTTCTACAGAACCGAACCCTACTAATAATAGTCTTATGTTTTATCAGATTCTGAAGATTTTACAGGTTTTTTAACTGAACGGTAATACATATCATACAGTAAAATACCAAATTAATATCTTTGCATGGTATTGAGATCAACACTTTAATGTAAGGGTTTGTCTTTTTATTTGAACCATAAACTAATTTGAATTCATTCTTGTTCACGCAGTTATTTTTGTAAAGGTGTTGTGTCATGTTCCTATATAATGTCTCATAATGATAATAGGTAAGTAATTAATGGTGCCCTCAACCTTGGGAGATTCAAATGTTTATCTACGTTTTAAGATCCATAAAGCTATTTAACTTAGGGATAGCAGTGTGTTAGAAGACAGAGGAGGACAGAATCATGGAAGGCCACATGTCAAACACCCCAGAAATAAATGGATTACTCTCACCACAACAACAGAGGCTGTATTATAGATGCCTGAGTTATGATAAATAAAACAAACACAGAAGTGTCAAGTATAGAGTAGAAAAAGTAAGTAAAATATTGAAGCTATACGCAGTGATGGGATGTGTATTTGATCTGACGCATGTTTTTGTGCTGCGAAATGTCATTTTAACGGTCAGAATAATAAGACCATGTACATAATGTCACCTTAAAGCTTTGAGTTTGACTGTTTTAAGTCTGAATGTGCTATTTAGGGTAACACTCTTTTCCTCTGCTTCATTTATATGAAGCTGAATTTTTGCAGTGGGTTGCACAGGAAGTGGTTTGCGCCACTTGTGCATTTAAAATCAGAATCAGAATCAGCTTTATTCGCCAGGTATGTCGCACATACAAGGAATTTGCTTTGGTCTTTTGAAGCTTCTCTAGGACAGTAAAGATAGAAACAATACAATAAATTAAAGACAAATTACAGACAAATTAACGAGGCTGAAAGACGAGACAGTGTGTGCGTGTGTGCTGAGTTTAGTGCACTTTGTGTCCATGTAGCAGCAGTAGTCAGTTGTTTATAACAGATATTGCCTGGGGGAAGAAACTGTTCTTATGTCTGGTTGTTCTAGCAAACGTAGCTCT
>JAUMTR010000024.1:8562781-8614388 GCA_032270685.1 Microctenopoma stevenorrisi
AAAATAATGAACTTTATCACAATATGCTAATTTTTTGAGAAGGACCTGTGTATATATATATATATATATATATATATCTATAGATATATATCTATAGATATATATCTATAGATATATATCTATAGATATATATCTATAGATATAGATATTCGCTGTAGGGTGGGTGGTCTTGCAGAAAGGCTTCCACCTCATTAACCTTTTGACCTTTTCCTTAGAGCTCTGGAGGCACAATGACTCAGGTGTTTCGTGTGTGTGTGCGTGTTTGTATGCTTCATGCTCTTTGTAAATCACCTGACCTAACAGTCTGATGACTTTAATGGGGTTTTTATTTTTGTTCTTTTTCATCATAAATCTGCACATTAATCTTTTTTACTAACATCGGTATCAGACAAATTAATCAGACAAAATAATGTGATTTTATTTCCCTCATGTTTATAACATCTGGCACATCTGCAAACAGACTTGAGTCAAAGACAATAAGGATGACTGGTCGTCCCACAAACGTTCATCTCTCCACTTCACTTCTTCCTGACATTTGCTTTGTGTTTTAGGCTCTGAGGTTCCTTGGCAATAAAGTGAGGAGGCAGCGCATGTGGGGAGGCCCAAAGAAAACCAAGATGGAGGAGGCCAGAGAGCTGTTGGCCTCTCTTATCCTCACCCACGTGCCTGTATGTAAACGCATGGACATACACATTTAATTCAGTATATCCTAGAAATTATAATTCTAGGATATACTTCTATATTTACAGAATATACTTCTATATTTTCTAGAAATATATTTCTATATTTCATTAGATGTTTAATATGTATTTTATCTGCAGGTGAAAGAGTTTAACTTCAGGGCAAAGTGTATTTACTTGGCTGTAATGGTGAGGAGAGTGATCCTGGCCCAGGGCGACAACAAGGTGGACGACAGAGATTACTATGGCAACAAACGTCTTGAGTTGGCTGGACAGGTATGCCTTTATGCACCTGTCCATGTGGTCTCATTTAGAGCTTGTACAATACCTCATTTAAACCCATACATTGTTGGTCGTCTTATTTCATGTTGCAAAACAAAACAAATCAGGATTAATAAGTTCAGTTTATTTGTTAACTTGATCAACAGGAAGCCGTGAACAAGCCACAGTTCAGTTGTGCAATTAAAGGCACCCTGACGGACCAGCTGTTTATTCATTTCTTTCATTCATTGTTTACTGCCTTTTCTTTGCACATAGAACCCCTAGAAAACAAAATGTTCAATGCTAATAATTCATGTATACAGACGTAATAAAAATGCTTGTTTGCTTTAGAGTCAATGGATCACAGTGTTGGACCAGAGGACAGCCGTGATCTCTCACCTGCATCTTTGTTCCTGCCGCCTTCTTTTAATAAAACTCTCATTATTTTCCTCAGTTTTTTTTTTGTCCTCCTGTTTTGTTTTTGTAACCCCTACCCCCCCCTTCGTATTCCAGCCTGGCTTTGTCAGGAGAGAGATATGCGGTGGCACCAAAATCCTGAGGCTGTGGAAGCATAGGGATTTTTCAGAACCATGACAATAGAATTGCTGCCTTGACTGGAGCGATTGAGCTAATCCGCAGGCCCAGCTCTGATAATGTAATTACTGCTGTCTTAAGGCCTTTAATTCCCCCCACCCCAACCTGCTCTGTTTAAGGAGCAAGAGATGGGAGGAGGGGGACCACAGAGCCTGCTTTCAATAGGGGGCTTACACACTAACAACACCAGCAATCTCCTCACTCTCCAATTATGGTTCCCTGACATTCAACTAATTGGCCTGGCTGCATAAGGAAAGCTTAATTTCTTTATTAATTTCAAGCAGCTCTGCCTGTTTGTGTTGATGTATGCTAATGTACAGTGTGTGTGGGAGTTGTGAAGAGAGGTTGCCTCTGGTAGGCCTGGCGTAGGAGGACAGGGACCTGGGACGGGGGCCAGGTCAGGCTTATCAGTGAGCCGACACACCAGGTTAATAAATCTGAGAGTAAACGCACCTCGGTGCTGATTGGAGACATGAACAGACGCCACATGCCAGGAGACCCAGTGAAGAAACGATGATGACTCTATCTCTAAAATGACGGTTCCCACTCACTCAAAAATATCAATCAAAATGTTTTATTCTGTCTCTGTCTTTTTCCAGCTCCTTTCTCTGCTGTTTGAAGATCTTTTTAAGAAGTTCAACTCTGAACTGAAGAAAATCGCCGACCAGATCATCCCCAAACAGAGAGCAGCTCAGTTTGATGTGGTCAAGCACATGCGCCAGGATCAGATCACCAATGGCATGGTCAATGCCATCTCCACGGTAAGCATCTGCACATGAGACGATGAATAGTTGGGGGTGGTATTTATGCCGGGACCACAAACCTATAAGAAACTGAAATCTTATTGCAATCATTTAATATTACTTTTTAGTTGCATGTTGGTGAAAGTCATCAAGTGAATTTGCCTACTGCGGTTTAAACCTATTTAACATGTAGACATGCATAGAAAAAAGATGTTGAACTTTTTTTAAATCTGTTTTTGTCTTTTTTTTGTCAACAGGGCAACTGGTCTCTGAAGAGATTCAAGATGGACCGTCAGGGTGTCACCCAGGTCCTGTCTCGTCTCTCTTATATTTCAGCTCTGGGCATGATGACCAGGATCTCCTCCCAGTTTGAGAAGACCAGGAAGGTCAGTGGGCCCCGCTCCCTGCAGCCATCGCAGTGGGGCATGTTGTGTCCGTCTGACACTCCTGAGGGAGAGGTGAGTGACGTTCAGCAGCCAAACTTCACCTGCTCCTGCTGACCGTAAACTTTTTTAGTTAAATGTACTCGCGAACACAATGTAGAAGAACTCAAAGAGCAATACGTCATGCTGTGATTTAAAGAAATCCCAGAACATAAGAGAAACAAATGATTTGACGTGTGTCAGTCTCACCAGGTGTACATGTGTTCAAACACATGTATGTAAGTGGTTCATGTGGTTGTTTGGTTCTTTAGGCCTGTGGTCTTGTGAAGAACTTGGCTCTGATGACCCACATCACCACTGACATGGAGGACGGTCCCATTATCAAACTGGCTTTTAACCTTGGCGTTGAAGACGTTAACCTTCTGTGTGGAGAGGAGCTCTCCTACCCGAGCGTCTTCCTCGTCTTCCTTAATGGTAAAACTTCTCCGGACCAGTGGAGCCTCATAAATATATAAATAAATCGAAAGAATTAACACTGGATGCTTTTGCTTTAGATCACTTGAAAAGAAAGTCTAATCCTTCCTGTGTTTGAATGTATTACTTAAGAACATGAAGGGAAAATATTCTATTTAGTTTACAGAAGGCAGTTTTTTTATTTGGCAGAAAGGCTGATAAGTCATTAATTTCATGGCAGCAGTAGGTATTATTCTTGAGTCAGAAGTTGGACCCGTAATTACAGTATATATTTGTCTCGCAACTGATAACTGTCAAATTATATTAGCTGGCATACCATTTAATTAGTTGGTAGCAGCAGGTGTCAAAGCCCTCAGAGTGTGTTCACCGCAAATGTGCCCTCTCACAGAGGCAGAGCACAGTGTCTCCTCTGTTCTCCAGGCATTTGTCTGTCGGACTTGATATGAACAAAACCCTGCAGGCAGCATGAGCTCTGCTTTCTCCAGTTGTGGAGGTTCAGAGAGTACTCTTTCTGTTCAACGTTTGCGGAAGTGAGTTTTTGATAGTTTAACTGAAAGTAGCTGCACAGCGTTTAGTACTTTTAGAGTAATTGTAATTCTATTTGACGTGTTTTTATTTTGCGATGGATCAACGCATACAACTAGCTTCAAACCAGTGTGAGAAACAAACTGTCAAACACAACAAATAAAAAAAAAATCAAATGAATTAATCACTGGAAATCAATGATGGACTGTTCCTACAGTGTACATGACAACATACTCACAGCTATACTGAACTACACCTTCACACTGGACTGGTAGATGTAGATGATAGTTGGGAACAGATTTGTGTATAGGTGTCACCCTCCTGTCTGTCCACAGGTAATATCCTCGGTGTGATTCGAGATCATCATAAGCTGGTCAACACCTTCAGGCTGATGCGCAGGGCGGGTTTCATCAACGAGTTTGTGTCCATCTCCACGAACTTGACCGATCGTTGCGTCTACATCTCGTCTGATGGAGGTCGCCTCTGCAGGTGCAAACATTTAACCTCTAAACTTATACCTAATGCAATTAACAGCCTGAAAATGAATGTTGTTTGTTGTTATTATTGGATGTACTTAGGGCAAACTAAATATTTAAAATTCAGGGACCTTTGCGTTTTCTTTTGTGAGTCTTTCTCTCCCACATGCGGTTCGTGTAACATAATGTTATTTAACCTTATTTCCCCTCAGGCCGTACATTATAGTGAAGAAGGGACTGCCGATGGTGAAAAGCAAACACATCGAAGATCTGTCTCAGGGATACAGGTGAGGCTGACACGCAGGTGCAACACTAGTTTTTAGGAGCACACGTGTGCAGAGAGTGTTTCATAGTTTAAGAAACAACCTGTTTTGATTCCAGGACCTTTGAAGATTTTTTGCATGAGGGCTTGGTGGAGTATCTGGATGTCAATGAGGAGAACGACTGTCAGATCTCTCTTTATGAACACATGATCAACAAGTGAGTCAGATGACATTAAATGGTCTCCTGGTTTGTTTCTGTCAGTCAACACACGGATTTACTGACTATTTATTCATTTATTTTACAGAGACACAACGCACTTGGAGATTGAGCCCTTTACACTGCTCGGGGTGTGTGCTGGCCTTATTCCCTACCCCCACCACAACCAGTCACCCAGAAACACATACCAGTGTGCTATGGGCAAGCAGGCCATGGGTAAGACTCTGCTGAGCAGGTAGCTTCACTCAGCAATCAGGTCAACAAAGTGTCAAAGATCTCAAATCCCTTCTCAAACATCCTCCACGCAGCTGCGGTGTTTACTTCTCTGCGCACAAATTCACCAACACAGACACTTACAGTAATTTAATGTCATACGAATACCCTTCTTAAGCCCCCTAAATCTGCTGGTTCAGAGTTTAGAGTTGTATTTGCGCAAGTTAAAATCATACAAAAGGACATTAGTATAACAAAAGGTAAAGATACAAGATGCCTGCTGGTTTGTCTCCCCCAAAACTCTGCTCCTGCTCTACCTCTTGGCAGAATACATTTTTGTGTGTGTGTGTGTGTGTGTGTATGCGCATGAACATCAAACATGGGGCGCTTGCGTAGGTTCTCTATTGTGCTGTGTGTGTGCAGAGGCCCTTTCCCTGCCAGTCACCCAGAGTGTCATTAGCAATTCATTGTGTCTGCTCTGGCTGTGCTCAGGGGGTCAGTGTGCTCAGCTGCGAAAGACCACAAAGTGTGCACCCGCAGCTCCTTGGTAACCAAAACTTCCCCAAACGGCCCTGCTAACATTCGTAAGAACCTCTGTCACCCCCACCCCACCGCTTTACCTCCGTTCATCCCTTCCTCCCCTCCCACCCATCTTTACAAAAACACAGACTGGAACTATATTTGGCCCAACATCCTCTGCCTTGTCTGTTTTGTGTGAACAGCCCTATACATGTGCAAATCTGATTGTGTGGCTCGGGCCTATTATCACAGACTCTGTGCTTGTAGTGTGATTGTGACGTAATAGCATCTGACAAATGTCAAGGCTTCCAGGGAGGCCAGACTTTATGCCATAACTTCCAGGAACGTCCCGTTCCTCCGCTGCGCCACCCGGTGCAAACCAGGCTCAGTTCAGACCCACCGAGCATGAGGAAGACTTCTAAAATGGCACACTTGAAAATTGACAATAATAATAGTGAATGTCAATGAGATACAGAAATATTGATCTAAATAATGCCTAACCTAAATCATATATATTGGGGCAAAAACTTTTTTTGCTGCCACCGATTGTGGAAGTTGTTGCACTTTAATAAAAATGCAACGTGATTTCCTGGATTTTTTTTATTTCTGTCTCACAGTGGAAGTGTTCCTGTAATGTAAATTACAGACCTCTCATCTTTTTAAGTGAGACAATATACCAAATACTTTATTGCCCCACTGTACATCTCCAATCCATGTCTCTTCTTACCAGGCACCATTGGCTACAACCAGAGGAACCGGATTGACACTCTGATGTATCTGCTGGCGTATCCTCAGAGGCCCATGGTCAAAACAAAAACCATTGAGCTAATTGACTTTGAGAAGCTGCCTGCTGGTCAGAATGCCACTGTGGCCGTAATGAGCTACAGCGGCTACGACATTGAGGACGCTCTGGTCCTCAACAAAGCCTCGCTTGACAGAGGTGAGAACTTCTCTTTCACTTTTTTCGTCCTGTGTTAAATTCACTCATATAGAGAAAGAAATGTCTCTTTTAAGCCTTCAGGTCAAGTAACGGTAACCATGTTTCTCTCGAGGTTTTGGCCGATGCCTCGTCTATAAAAACGCTAAGTGCACACTGCGCCGTTACACCAACCAGACCTTTGACAAGGTGATGGGTCCCATGTTGGATGCTACCACGAGGAAGCCAATCTGGAGGCACAGCATCCTGGATGCTGACGGCATTTGTTCTCCTGGTGAGTACGAGCTGCACAGAATTTTTCGTAAATATAAGGCCAAGACTGGCAGAGGACATAAAAGTCGATTGGAAGAAACGGTATAATAAAGGAATGCTTTAGACACCTTCAAGGCCAAACGTGTAGACACGCAATTATAAAATTATCATACATTCATATTTTTCAGCTTTTTTAAATCTACCAAACATTCAATTATTTTTCTTGACTGTAAGCCTTTAAATGCCTGGTTAATTATTTGGAGTCTTTATCAAAAAAAGATTTTCATATCATAAATACCAGGGGGATTGGACATTCATTAGAACCCCCCACAAAAGATTACCTATTTTACACATGACAAATAGTAGGGAGATGGGGCATTGGTGGTTTTAGAGTCTATCAGCAAAATTTATTTGATTATAGTGTAATTTTTTACATAGTGTAAATACCTCATAGACTTCAGTTGAAACCAGATTTTTTATCGTTCTGTAATGTCAGCATTTAATTCTGATGAAGACTAGTGATATTTTTACTGTTTGTGGGCAGATGCGTGAAATTGTTGTTTTTCCCATTGAAATGAATGGAGCCAGATAACTAACGGGGCCCCCATAGTTTTTGGTGAGTGCCTGTATGTGTGTCTGTGTATGTGTGTGGGCATGTGTGCGTTTAGTTGTTTGTGTCCAGAAGCAGAGCAGTAGGTTCTGCAGCACGCCACCTGGTACTCTCTACACGCACACCTGTTACACTTGGTGCCGGTGGTAGAAGAGCTTTCTGTTAGGCCTGTGTAGGGGGTGCATGATCGTAGTGCAGCATCTCAGCATAATTTGCTTAGGATGGGCAGGATCCTCAGTGTCCTCACCGCTTTTAGAGGAAGGGTGAGCAGCACTCACAGAAGTGAAGGATGTCAGTAGTATTCATCCGTTAGACTCACGCTCTAAGCTTGTGTCTACAAATGAGTCTTTCAGTTAGCTGGCTATTTAGAAAACTCCTTCTGCACTGAAATGCCTCGTCATTTGTCCTCTGTCTTTACTCAAGAAGAAAATGACTCCTCAGAAAAGCTGCATGTTGATCTTTTCCTGTGCCGGATCAGTACTAGGGCCAAAAACCTTTTTATCTGTATAAATGACATTTGCCAAGTATCAAAGATACTTGATACAAATATTTTTTTTGCTCAGGTGTGGAATTGCCACAGGTTTTGATGGTGATCACGAAGAAAAAAGAATATATTAAAGAAGTGGCTTGATATAAAAATATTATCATTAAAGCTAGATAAAACAAAATTCATGTTATTTGGAAACCACAGGGAAAGTATAGACCAAAATATCTGTTGCAAACCGCACATTAAGTATGATGGGGGAAGTCGGCCATCCTGGGGAAAGCAAAGCAACCATCAGATTAATTAATAATGCAGGATACAGGGACCATACAAATGTACAAAACACAAGCTTCAGAATTCCTAGACTCAATCAAAACAGCACTAATAACATAGAAAGCAAGAAATAATACTTTCAAAAGAAATCTATAAAGATAAGGGAGCTATAACTTAAGAGGAAAAAGGGAATTTAAAAATAGACAGTGCTAGAACAACATGGGTATCTCGTTAGCAGGAATGAAATTATGAAACAGCCAGCTCTGCGGTATAGGAAGCAAAGAAATAGATGTGACATATTGATATGTTTTGTTTCTTCATTTGAAAAACTGTTACTTTACATATTCTGTCTTTTATTGATATGAGAGTAAATTAAGTTTTTTTTTGTTTGTGTTTTTTCCATGAATGGAACTGAATTCTGAATAGGTAAAATATGTAGGGGGTAGAGCCAGATAAGCGATACTTCCGCCTACTCCTCTTCAAACACAAGAATGGGATGATATGTGATGATGATGAAAGACAAACAGGTTTGAAATAAAACGTCACCAAGGTAAACTAAACTAAAAAAATGAAAAGAATATAAGACAGTTGTCGATTTTCCCAGGAGTTGACGTCCCAGCACGTTCACCCCAAGGTCAGACCATGTAATGCTTAGAGAAATACAAAAAAACGAGAGCTGCATCTCTGCAGGACAGGGCTCACTGAACCTGTGAAATGTTAGTGACTGCACAACGAGAAGAAAAGTACAGTTTGTTTGGAAGGGTCTCTGAAATCTCAATGAACTGAACCAATGTTTAAAGAACAATGGTCCAAAATTCCTCCGTGATGTGAGAGACGTTCGGACGACACAGTCTTGCTTTAGGAGCCATGTTCTATGTGAAGGTAACTCATATCTGCCTCCTGTTGTCTGTCGGGACTCTAGTGTTTTTTCCCAGAATGTTTAGCTTTGCAGGACGTTTCAGGCTTGGCGTGAAGGAGTCTTAAACCACTGATCTTGTGATCTTGATCCACTGTGTGTGTGTGTGTGTGTGTGTGTGTGTGTGTGTGTGCGCGTGTGGCACAGGTGAGAGAGTGGAGAACAAGCAGGTGTTGGTGAACAAGTCCATGCCAACTGTCACGCAGACGCCACTGGAGGGCAGTACCCAGCCAGGCCAGCCCCAGTACAGAGATGTGCCCATCAGGTAAGTGCACATCCGCTCTCATCGTTTTAGCCACACCCCCCAACGTGTTCACCTGATCAGCTTCAGTATGTTGAATTAAAACAGTGCAAAACTTAGATTTATGTAAATACGGCTGTGAAAATGTTTTTTGTTTGATGGTTTTTAGCTACAAGGGCTCAACAGACTCGTACATTGAGAAGGTCATGATCTCTTCCAATGCTGAAGATGCGTTCCTCATTAAGATCCTCCTGCGGCAGACCAGGAGACCAGAGATCGGAGACAAGTTCAGCAGTCGGCACGGACAGAAAGGTGAAAAGCTCACACGCTGCATGTTTAGCTTGAAGTGGAAGATAATTTATTTTGATATTCACTACTCCAAGATCAAATTTGAACCTGTTGTGAAAGCTTGCAAATCAAAAAAAACGTGTTGGAGCATTTGTTGAGTCAAGCCCCAGTAGATGTTGCTCTATCACTGCCCCCCTGTCCTCATCTTTCAAGAGCTCTTTTCAATTAATTGGCTCTTTGTCCTGTGCCAGACTATGCAAATTTATTACACCCCAGCAGTATTCGGCTGCTACTGGGGAAAGAAGTGTTTACAACCTTCATTGTTTTGCAGCACCTCCCCTATAGAGGGCTGGTATGATGTTTTAATCAAAAAGCTAACTGGCGCCATGCATAATTTACTCTCTTCATTAACGTGCTGGCCACTGGGCGGTCAGCTCGGGGTGGGACAATGTCTTCTGTCTCAGATAGTGAGGGAGAGAGGGAGAGGTCGCCGCAGGGTTAACTGGAGGAGATTTGGATGGAAAGATGCAGATGTGCTGCTGATGTTTGCACAGTTTTTAATCACATGTCTGTGCGCTTACATTGAGCTGGTTACAGTCTCTGCTTTAAAGGACTGAGAAAAGACCATACAAACAGTGGGGTTCTTCTTGTGTAGTAATAACCACATTTTATAGCTCAACAAGTGTTTTACATAAATTCCGAAACTGAGTCCCAAATCTAAATTGTATTATTTAATTAGAGGCGAATTTGTTTGCAGTGAAAGAGCTTCCAGCTTCTCATGACTAGTCTCATAAGTCGTGGTCAGCAGAGCAGAATAAGTTAATTATTTACCGGACACACACACACACACACACAGCTGTGGAGCTGGGAGGAGGTGGTGGAGGGATTGTCAGTAGTAGGGGCCTATTGTGCAAACTGCCAGCATGGAGCTGTATGAGCGGTGATGGAGGGCTCTGGACCCTTGCTGTTGTCTTGCCTTTCTCTGCTGATTTCATGCCTCTTTTATCATTCACTTTCACACAAAACAAACAACACCAAGGATGTCTGCTATGGGAACTTGTGTGTCTCTCTCTCTCTCTCTCTCTCTCTCTCAATCTTTCGGCTTCCCCTCTCCTCCACTTTCTCTCCTCCTTCCCTCTTTCATCTTTACCCTGCGTTTTCTTTCTTTCTATTTTCTCTTTTCACTTTCTTCCTGCCATTGGGTGACTTTCCAATAAATTGTTGCACTTGTTCCCAGTCAACATCCTGTTACAACATCCTGTAAGGCATCAGCAGTCTGGTGTGCTCTGCGGCTAGTAGTCAATTTCTCCTCGCCAGTTGATCCCCTCCACTTCCTCTGGGTTGAACTGAAAGTCATGGATGTGTAATCCCGGTCTCTCTGTCAAACTAAGCACCTTTCACCACTTCCTGCTCTCTTCTCTCCTCCTTTTTTTTATTTGCAAATGGGCGTACAATCTGTTTACCCTGGCTAGGCAAGAGTGCCTCGGCCCCTCGGCAAACATTTGCACTCACACTTAAACTCCTGCCTACCGGGGCACTTGTCCCCACATCATGTGAATCTCATGTGGACTGTCTGTCCACATGAGTATGGAGACGCTCCTCCAGAGGTCCACATCCAGCATCAATACGCACAAAGTTAGTTGTGGCTAATGTTTTCACATGAATCTTGTTTGTTTTCCTTATAACGTATATGTTGGTTGATAAAAATAAAATAAAGATGTCCCTAAGCCTAAAGGGGAAGTCTGTGAAGTTCATGTTTCATCTTCACAATCTTTACATGTAAGAAACAAAATAGGAAAAGGTTTTTGTTGCTAAATGGTTAAATAATGATTTTTATTTATTTTCTCATTTATTTATTGAACATAATAACATTTGTGCTTAATCTGCTTTTCTTTCTTTCTGTGTGTGTCTGTGTGTGTGTGTTTGCACGCGTTACATTGCAGGTGTTTGTGGTCTCATCGTCCCACAGGAGGACATGCCATTCTGTGACACAGGCATCTGTCCAGATATCATCATGAACCCTCACGGATATCCCTCCAGAATGACGGTACCACTCAATCGCAACACGTCTCTATTTTTCTTTTAACATTAACATTTGTAAATAAATTCAGATTCTGTCAATTTTATTACCGTTTACCATATTAAGTGTTATAAAATAAAAAATGCACATCACATTTTTGCAGAGCACAAAATGATATATTCACGTCCTGTTTTGTCTAAATATACTCGGCACACTACCTTAAATAACCAAATAAAAGCAAATGTTTTGGGAAAAGTTGATGATTATTCTTTCATTTTATTTTTATTATTGTGATTAACATTTACTGTTTTCGTAAATTAGATAAAAAAATAAGTAGCAGTCGTACCTTTCATAAACGGATACTTGCTGCTGCCGAGACATCTGTCTGCGAAGCAGTCGACTGTAACGGTGTTTCGTCAAGCAGAGTACAATGACACGTAGTTGGCCCTGTTTCTGTCTGCTTTTTGTCTCGCACACTGTAAAAACATGAGTGATCTTTATTGCTGTCAGTGCCAGTGTGTTTGCTAGCCGTGGTTGTCATGGAAAACGCTCAGAAATGTTTGGCTCGGGAGGATGTTTCTGTGGCCTGAGAGTGAAATGAGAGTAGGTGTTTCCTTTTATGTGATGGGGTCAGGGGTCCTCTGGGTGCGACCCCAGTGGAATTGTTGGAATCAGTCATCCTTAGACTGTTGGTCCCACCCCAAGAGGTTACATGTGTAATCTAATGTCACCCACACTATCAACGTTTGATTATGAATTAACTGAGCTGTTTTATATCTGGATTTCTGTTAGGTGGGAAAGCTGATTGAGCTGTTGGCTGGGAAGGCGGGAGTCTTGGACGGACGCTTTCACTATGGCACAGCCTTTGGAGGCAGCAAGGTGAAGGATGTGTGTGAAGATCTCATCCGTTACGGATACAACTACCAGGGCAAAGACTACGTCACCTCAGGAATCACTGGGTAAAGAAAGGTTTTAACCCGTTATCACAGCTCACATCACTCCTGAACAGAAGAAATTAAGTTATTTATACAGTCATAAATGGGGGAATGTTCTTTATTTGCTAAGTGACAGACGCTTTTGTTAGTGAACTGTATGCTAATGTAAATGTTCTGTACTGACTAGATATCCGCGGATGCATTTGCCTGATATCTAAGTGTGACTGCTGTATTTTTAATCAGAGAACCACTGGAGGCTTATATCTACTTTGGACCGGTGTATTATCAGAAACTGAAACACATGGTTCTTGACAAAATGCACGCCAGAGCCCGAGGCCCCAGAGCTGTTCTCACCAGGTAAGAACTGGACGTCCATTCAAAAAAAACATGTTGTTTATTCACACATTCAAACATCCGTGCCCTGAATGTGTCCCGGTGACAGGCAGCCTACTGAGGGCCGCTCCAGAGACGGAGGTCTGCGTCTGGGTGAGATGGAGCGGGATTGTCTGATCGGCTACGGAGCAAGCATGTTGCTACTGGAGCGTCTTATGATCTCAAGTGACGCCTTTGAGGTGGACGTGTGTGGACAGTGTGGCCTGTTGGGATACTCTGGGTGGTAGGTTGAACATCTGGTCTTCTAATGCAGACTGAGTCTGGAAGTTTGTGCTAAAACAGATAAATTTGACCTAAGGCCACACGCAACAATGTGCATTTTTTCTAATTAAAGAGGGATTAATTAAGTATTAATCCGAGAGGGAAATGATTTGCCTCTTGTATAGTTAAACAAATGTAAATTATAAACTTAACCAAACTTGTTTCAGCACTTAAGCAGACCAGGAAGTGTTGTGCAGCCTGCATGACAGAGCTGGAACGCTGGACTTCTTCAGTTCAGACTGAGTGAAGGAAAAATGATGAAGATGCTGTTTGTGGTCTCCTGGTTTGTTTCTAGTCTGATTATTAGTTCCTGTCTTTCAGGTGTCACTACTGTAAGTCGTCCTGCCACGTTTCCTCCCTGCGTATCCCGTACGCCTGCAAGCTGCTGTTCCAGGAGCTGCAGTCCATGAACATCATCCCCCGACTCAAACTGTCCCGATACAACGAGTGACAGAAACACAGCATTAGTGAGTTGAGAGTCAGTGATATGATTTAGTCTGAAACTGATCTGTAAAAGATGTTTTCTGTGAAAAAAACAAGTTTTTGTTTGTTTTTACCCGTTTTTGTGTTGATACCTTTGCTCCATTATACTCTTTGTATGTGTACATAATAAACACAAAACTATTATTTTTCAATCAGATGCTGTGTCTTGTACAATTGGATGACTTTTAACATTCAATGTTTCCTGTTTAAGAACAAATATTTAAACAGCTATTTTGTAAAAATGCTGAACAGTGTGAATATATTGAACAGAGGTCCATGAGCAGTGGACTGTCCGTCGAACACAAAATCATGGGATGTATTCTATGTTTGCCTAAAGATTTTCACTACAACATTAGACATTTTTACACATTGTTTTCCTACTTTTAAGTTTTGTTCCAACCCAGCCAGGTAGTCTGGTTTTATGTCTACTTCATCTCATGTGTAAGGGTTGTTTTTTGTTTAAAGAGAAATTTCTATTGATAGCTATGTGGGTAGAGCCAACCCAAGGGTCAGTGGTTCAATTCCCCATCTCCACAAAGCTACATGTCTATGTGTCCTTGGACCAGACACAGATACCCTGTAGTATCACTGACACAGGTCTAGCAGCTGTCCAAACAACAATTTCCCCAAGGTGATCAATGAAGTATTCATTATTAACACAGGTATGTCCTGAGTCATGTCTGTGCTGCTGGATTTAGAAAATAAATCAACCTCTGTGAATGTTTAAAAATATAACTATTGCACAAAAGTACCTCCACATTTTTTTGTCATGGACAAAAAGCAGATGTTGAAACACCACCTGTGTTCTACTGTAATTCAGCAACATGCTGGACTTCCCCCCGGCAACAGGCCGACAACGGTTATGGTTTATTGATGCTTTTCTGCATTCGTTTGTCATAGAAGACAAGGATAAGTGCTAATATTCCCATTTAAAATAAGTGATAAATAAGAAAATCGATTCTAAAAGACATCCAGTGTTAAATGTTGAATTGAGGTAAATTGTTGCCTGATATAATAAAAGCCATTAGAAACTAATTAGCTACTCGCATCAAACTGAGATTTTTTTATTTTAGTTTTGGCAGGATGATCTTAATTTATTAACAACATGAGATTGTTGAGGTTTCCCAGCAGGTTGACGTGTTTTAATTGCTTTGACTCATACGGGTTCCTCTTTAAAACTGCAGCTTTAAAACCAACAACATGTCGTATGTAGCGTAACCATACCCCCCACTCGCACATACACACAACTCAATTGAGGCCTTTTCAGTGAACAAAAGCAGTACACATGCGTTTGTGCAGGCCGAGAGTGTGAGAATAGGAAGAGTGGAGGAGACTTTTTTAGTGGCTGCACCTGTCCTATTTCATGAGGCTCTAATAGGCAGATAACAGGAAAGAAAAAAGGACATCCACTGACCTACAGACTCCACCTTCTTATTTGGCAAGAATTAATTAGATCCTCCTTTGAGATCACAGTTTACACAGGCCACTATTTAGACCTTTCAATACTGAGTCATTAATATGTTGTTATCATTTAGCACTGAACATCTTTTAAGATGAACTAAAATGACATTTTGTTGCAGTGAATCAAGTTTAGCTGTTTTAGTGACTTTTCACCTGTTGCAGTCGCCTCCTTCTTTCTTCAGTCTGAATGGATGCACATTTAACAAGCTGTGACCCCGTGCGCGGTGTCCTACAGCATCTCTCCCTGCCGCCCCGTCCCACCCGTGCTCGCAGGTGGCTGCGCGGTGTGTCAGTGAGTAGCAGCGCTGGTGCCCGCGCCTGCGCAGTAGAAGAGAAAGTCTTCCTTTGCTATCCATGGTGTGGTGAGTAATTCAGCCATAATCCGCCTTTCTCCTCTCCCCTCTTCTTTCCCCTCTCCTCTCCCCCCCTCCTGTGGTTCCATTCATATTCTAATCACAGCTTTCCCTTCTCCAGCTCTCAGGCACTCCATCAGAGCCCTCCCAGCCTCAGGCTTTGCACTTTTACTTCCCCCCCTTTGTGACCGTTCCCTCTTCTCAGAGGCACACCAAAAATAAGGTTGCCACAGCAAAAGAGTGAGCAAAAAGAGGTGAGAACTACACCAAAAAATCTCACTTGTGCAGTTTTATGAATGTCCGTCTGAGCACATGACGGAGAAATGGTCACAAATATGGTTCACTTTTGGAACGAGGCGAACGGAGCTAATGTGGCAACAAGTGTCTGTAGGATGTGAAATGAGAATTAAAATCAGAGGGCAAGGCAGGAGCGCCGGTTGTGTAGGGACGCATGTTTATGTGGAGCTTGGGGGTGTATAAAAACGTATTAAATGCCATAATGGAAGATGGGAAGGCCACAGTGTTAGGACTGCGTAGATCTAAGCCTCTTTTTTTTCGTTGGGAGGGAGCTTTTCTTATTCAAAACAGCCCCACAAAAGACTTCCAGTGAGCCTTGCCACATCCCCATCTGACTTGGGGCCATTCATCAGCCTTCCAAGCCTATCAATGACATGTCCCCATCAGGGCTCCTATAAAATCAGCCCCTTTCCCATGAAACATCAGCAAACATTTTGACGGGTCTGGCTTTCCCCCCGCTGGATTTCTGGAGTCTCTACCCCCCTTTCCTCCCTTATTCCCACCTCCCCCCTCTCCTCCGCCATCACCACCCCTCTGTGGGCGAACCTCAGATCCTCAACATCTCCTGCGACGAGCAGTGGTCACGGAAACACTAAGTGAGACAAGGGTAGAGCCACTGAGCAGGGGAAACGTGCACTAAGCCATTTTCTTGGAGGAGCCAGTGTCGTTGATGGGAAGAGGATGCATTGCGGGCTGCTGGAGGAGCCTGATATGGATTCTACAGGTTAGTCCTGTAAAGACTCTGATGTTTGGATGTGTTGAGAAAATCAGCTTCTGTTCAGAAACGTTGCATTGAGCTGCTGCTGCTGCTGCTGCTGCTGCACTTGTGGAGGCTTCAAACTTCTCATTAGTAATTCAGGGGAGCTGTTTGGAAGCTTTTCTCACGATTTAACCCCTTTATCTCTTATTTACGGGAACTGTTATTGTATGACATCAAACAGTGCAGAGCAGGAAAGTAAATCTCTAGTACCGGCTCAACCAAAAGGCTCGTTGCTGTGGAGCGTTGTGCTTTCAGTTGAAGTATTTCAAGAAAAGTGATTGATTAGTACAAGGGAGGACATAAAACGTGCACTGCTGTAGTTCACATTAGAGGACACTATTATTAACCAGATTTTTAGTTTGGTTTTTAGTTACTTTTTATTTCAAACTGAAGTGTTTATTCAACTTTAAACTGTAATCTGCTCAGAGATTTTCAGTAAAATATGTACTTTAAGGAATGTTAACGATTAGCCTAATGTTAAGGAAAAATATAGAAATGTTGGCAGCAGCCTGTTTTATCTGCTGACAAGTTATGTGTAGTTTTTAAATGATCATTTAATCTTAGACACTGAAAACAGTACATTTGTAGTGTAGTGTGCTGCTGCAGCGCCGAGTAGTTAAGTCCTGAATGTGTGTTAATAAATGAGTGAACATCCGTTTCACTTGTTGATCAGATTTAATCCAATTATTTAGATCCCCAACTTATCTGTTCCTGTGGCAAATGAAGCTTGAGATCTGAGCCTCTGTGGAGAATTAGCTTCACCTCAGTTGATTGTGTTTTTCATTTGTAGGGTTGGTTTTCTTTGTTTTTTAGCGAGACTGAACCAAATACCTGATGAGATAAATGATAGAGATGCTGGTGGCAGTTTACACCACCATAAGTGTTTTTAGAAGAATACTACTAATACATAATGTAAAACCTGATGACAATTGTAGCTGTACTAAAGCGGGAGAGTGAGCAGATTCTAATAATGTATTTAACAGAGGGCACGGGCTCCACGTTTGATGGGGCTCTAACTGCTCTGAGGCCTCTTTTATCAGCACGTGCCGAACATCAAGGTGTAGATCCTCATCAAGGTTAAACTTCTTAAACTTTTCAATATCTGTGACCTCCACTGAATCCCCCCTGGGGCTGCACCAACGGGTCGTCCTGCCAACACTCTGTCCTAGCAACAGCTGCTGTAGTGACTCAGAAAAAACATTTAAGTTTTTATTTTTTAAATATAATGTGAAGTGTGTGTTTTATTTTATTGACCAGATGTACTTTTACCTTAGTACTGTGCAAACTGTTTAAACTTCGCAGATAGTTTTGCCTTAACTCCTTACGTTGGATAAAAGTTTTCATTCACCATTAACAGAGATGTTTTAGCTTATTGTCATAAAAAAGAAAATGCACAAAAGGCTTTGATGCAGTCAAATCAATGAGAATATTAATCACACAATTTCCTCCTTAACTGCATCTACCAAATGCTGAATTCCTTTTTCGAAACAAGTCAAAGCGTTAGGATTTCAACTCTATCAGGCTGTCTCTACATCAAAGCTTTGGTGTTTTTCTGCTGCTCGCTCACACAAAGCACACCAGTCGAGCTATTTCTAAATAGAAATTAAAACAGGACAATGACCTCGATTCCACCAGGCTGCCTCGGTAATGTGCACAGGCTCTTTTAAACAAATGTATGCTCGTAGTCTCTTGGGAACAATGCTGGATTCCTGCCGTCTTGGTGAAAACATCTCAAATAGAGCCATGGCTGCACCACCGCCCATACAATCAATTGTTGTCAGTTCACCCTGTCACATTATTGACATTTAAAGTCTCCTGTACAGACAGTGATTTGCACAGTTTATATAAATACAGCTTTGCCTCTTTTCTACTGCAGGACAAATTTAGTCAGTTCTTTAACTGAGCTTACATTGTTTCAGTAAAAAAAAAAGCTGTAAGAGATGCTTTAAATTCCCCAAATCATTTGATATTTGATCACATTTATAATTCTATAAACACTTCCATCTAAATAACGACATACAATAGATTAAATTCTGAATTTTACTAATAGGAGAATGTGGTCTATCATGATTTTGTTTGTATTTTAAAAGAGAGTTGGATTGAAAGATGCCTCAACGAGAACGAGAGCAAACGATACTCCAGCCACACGTCTCTGGGGAACCTGTCCAATGATGAACGTAAGCAGGATGAACAATGTTATGTCAAAAATACTGATTTCACTAGGGAATGTGTCTCTGTGTTCCAGCATCTACATGTAGGTTATTCCTTTTATAGTCAAGTATTTAGTGCATTCATGTCATTTAACCATGGTAATAAGTGGACAGTTTATAAAATGTCATTTTGCACTGAACTCCAAAATGTGTTTTATATTATAGATGAAGAAAAAGAAAATAACAGAGCCTCTAAACCTCATTCAACACCAGCTACTCTGGAATGGTAAGTTAAGAAGGACACGTGAACATTTTTTCCTCTCGTCAAATATAAAATGGAATGTGAATGAAAGAATGTTTGTGAGCAGTAATAAAAAGTAAATTACGTGAATTAATGCACTAATGTTAAATCTTTATTTTGAGTTAGGTTTGAAAAGAGTCTATTTTATTTTGCAGTGTTTAATATGAGTTGCCCATGTTTTACAGTGAGCTAACTTGATAGTTGTCTCACTGTAAAACACAGGACTTCATTGATCATATATTAAACAAATAGGTTGCGTTATTTTCAACACATATAAACATATTTAACATTAAAACTGTGAAAATTATTCTCATCATAATTGTGGTATTTAAATAATTAAATATAGGTTATGTCCTTCTTTTCAATGTTTTAATGTAATTTGTTTTATTTTTCAAACCATCATCTACGAATCATAATCATACAAGATTAAATGTTGTATTTGGGCTCACAGGGAAATTTGTATTGAACTCAACAAAAGTGATGTTTAACAAACACACATTTGAAAAGTAGCATAAATTAATTGTAATTAGCTGCACTTAAAAAAATTATTTTTTAAAGTGGCCACGTTAAAAGGAAGAAGGTGGTAATTAGTAGTAAAAGGTTACTTTTACATTTACAGTTTTTACTCTCTAATGAAAAGCCTTTGATTATTTTTAAATATTAAATCAGAAACAATATTTTTCTGACACTATAGGACCATAGTGTCAGAAAAGTCAGAAATATCTTATTTTCAGAAAAAAAAATTAAAAGTCATAGAATATTACATTTAGCAAATTAATAAATTTTTTAAATGCTTCTATGTAGAGGTAAACGGAACCTGAGTGCTTCATTGTTAACAGACCTGAAATGCAGAAGTCGTGATGCAGATGATGTGGTAACTGGATTTAACGTTTAATTCTGTCAAGTTCTCAGACTCGGACTAGAACATTTTAATTGTCAGGTGCTCCAATGGTCAATGTTAGAGGGTAAGGATGGACATTGAATTTAAAGACTTAAAATTTTAACCATTGGGTTTTCTATTCTCATGATGTGTTGATGTTGATCGGTGACGTGATCAGGGTGCACCCTGTCTCTCACGTAAAGACATGGTTTGATTTTGAAAGACATAGTAAATCTTTCACTTCAAACCACATAAACACAAAAATTGTGTTTTACCGTGGTAACAATGTGAAATAGCTTGTGATGAGTTTGGGGTGGTGCTGGTGTACCTCAAGGCTCAGATTTGGGCCCATTTTTATTAAGTTATTTGCTCTTTTGTGTTACCTTATGGATGCAAACAGAGTGGTGGTATAAAAGCACAATGTTGCCATCTCTTTTTCTCAGTTGACAAATATGTGTCACATGTTTATTTCTGCAAAATTTGACACACTTTTTACGTGTTTTAATGACAAGGAGCAGACTTAGTTGCTGCAAATGTTTTTGTTAGAGAGGCAGAAATACACCAAAACAAACTCAAAGCAGGGAGTTCCTTATATGTTCCCTGATTAAGACCTATGTCTTAGCATGCAGTTGCATACATTCACACCTAGCAGACATAATAAACGGCTGTTTAGAGACACTCACCACTATATATGTAGAGTTATGTCTCAAGAGTTATCCAAAAAAAGTATGAATTAGGTGAAATATTAGGATTCAAAGTTAATATCAGTGAATGTGACAAAGTCACAGAAACCTATATAAAACATTAAGGGATTTACAGAGCCGTGGTTTGACTCGTCAAATCAGGAAAATAAGAAGAGTCAAAGCTCCAACGATGGCTTAGTTCTACGAAATGTTCCAGTAAACCAAGACACAACACCAGTGTGTGTGTGCGCCATTGTTTGTGTAATTAAATTAATGATTATTTCAGTGCTTGCTCAAGTAGGACTGTTATTCTGTATATATTTATATAATGTGTAGGGTCTTAAACCTTAAACACTGTAAAGTGCCTTGAGATGACTTATGTTGTGAATTGGCGCAATATATATAAAGTTGAATTGAATTGAAATCACCAGAAGCTTTTAATGAGTAAACATTCCTATCATCAGAACAATTGTTCACTTATACAGCCCCCCCAAACGGTTTCAGATACAGCTGTTGTAACTGTCAGAGTAATGATGTCTGCATGCTTAGTGTCTCAATATTTCACACAAACGTGTGAGAGTTGTTAAGATATATGAGATGATGCATTCATGTGCTAACTCTAGATATCTGTGTAGATGGTTTATGATTGGTGGGATGTGATGATGTGACTGACGTGTGATTGTGATGTGCGTGAGTCAGCAGTCAGGACTTTTTCTCTGGTATTTATTGTACTTCCTGTTTTGATTTGGTTCTGCATGTTTGTATTTTACTTTTAGCGGAGACCTATACATTTGGTTGATTCATATTTATGTGAAGTAAATAAAACAGACTTAACATAACTTAATCTCTTTCATCAATCATCTCTTACATCCTCTTGTAATCTGGATTGCTGCATTTTTACACAGACATTCTGCTGCAGGGTTACAATAGAAACACGTGTCTCTCATTTCATCTCATTCTTATCAATGCTCAGACCTTTTGTAGTGCACTGATTAATCAAATCTGTTATTCACAGGCTAGAGGAAAACTATGAGATCGCTGAAGGTGTGTGTATCCCCCGAAGTGCCCTCTACATGCATTACCTAGACTTCAGTGAGAAGCACGACACACAGCCTGTGAATGCGGCGAGCTTTGGAAAGGTAGGAAGTTCGAGAGCTCATCATTTCCACAGGAATCCAGTTTAACTGAGAACCGTCATTTAATGCCTACATGTTAATATGAATGTGGTGATTTTTTCCAGTTTATGTATTTGCAAACATTTATACATGCACGTTTAAAGTCATCAGAATCAAATGACACACACACACACACATACAAGAAGACGTCTGATGATGTAGCTCCCAGTGAAAGCAGTGATGTCATCCACTCAGTCAGCTATGGGCATCTAAGCCTGGCTTGGTTTTGTGCTGCATCTCTGGCTGCTGTGTTGAAGTAATATCAACTGCAGCTCAGTGTGAAGCAAAGCTCTGCAGTCGCTCACTGAACACATAATCTACAGCCAAAGGAGATGTGCTTTCGTCTGTTCCCACAACCCCAAGAAGTTCCTCAGCTTTCCTACCCCCAGCAATCCCCTGTACTCTGGACTCTGGCCCCAACCCCCAACCCCGGCCCACCCCCGCCCCTCCGCAGCTCCTGTCGGAAGATATTGAAAAAGAGAAGGGGCCTGGATTAATGTGTAATTAAAGGAAATTTGGAAGGGTGAGATGTTGCGGAATGTTAGATCAGTGGCTGGAGCAGTGTGGGGTGTCCTTTAGGAAGGCTTCATTGATTCAGGACAAAAAAACAAGAGAGGGCCCGGACTGCCTCCCTGTCTGCTCATTTATCAAGCGGGGCCTGACAGAAACTTCACAGCTTGGCCTCTTTTTTCATCCCACACAATGGAGAGCTACACTGTTTGCTAAAGTTTCTGCACCAGGAGCTGGACCAAGGAGCCAATCTCTTTGGACAAAAAGAGAGTAAAGGAAGAAGGAGGGAGTGGAGAAGAGAGAGAGAGAGAGAGAACGAGAAAGAGTGAGCATGGGTGGGTGCATGGATGATTGGAGGCTGTTGGAATAGAAAAAAGTAATAATACCCTTGGATGTCATAAATGGCCCTCAGAGCTTTTTCTCTCTTGTGTACCTCCCTGTGGATTCAGCTGAGACTTTCATGTTGTCGTGACAAACTTTATTAAATGCTTCTCATGAGGAACTGAAGCTAATCTGTACCATATTTACAGTGTATTACATATTCTGCGTCACCTGCTTGCTCTTCCCTTGATTTTTAGGAATCACTGTAAAAAGGATGAGATGAATTTGATAATAAAAAGTTCAGCCTGTTCCTGTGGTCTCAACACACTGACGGCTGTTTTCTCTCCCACAATTAACAGATCATAAGGCAACAGTTCCCTGCTTTGACTACCAGGAGACTGGGGACGAGAGGACAGTCAAAGTAAGTTGCCTTTATTAACTTAAAATAACCCCCAAAATGAAAGTCACAATGTCAAGTGAACATAGAACATAAACTAGTTTTTCTGCCTAATTTATAGAGTCGGTTTCAAATATTCTTTGACTTTAAATCAACACTCTGTAGTTTTTCTTTCAGCTTCTCTTCAGCAAGAGAAGAATAATACCCTGTCTTTTGTCTTCAGGTACCACTACTACGGCATAGCGGTGAAGGAGACCTCTCCATATTATGACGTGATGTACTCCAAAAAGGGAGCGGCGTGGGTGAACGAGACGGGGAAGAAAGAGGTCACGAAGCAGACAGTGGCGTATTCACCGCGCTCCAAACTGGGGACGCTCCTGCCAGAGTTTCCAAATGTCAAAGACCTAAATTTGCCCGCCAGCCTGCCAGAAGAGAGGGTAAACAGGAGTTTTAAAAGTCCATCCTTACAAACCCCCCACCCCCACCACACCTCCCACCCCTCCCTGCCATCTCTGCGCCCCCTCTGGCTCTTTTATCTGCCCTGGGACCTTCACTGGGTTTATGCTTAGACAAGGACCTTGAGGATTTATATGCTGGCTCCTCACTAACTCTTAATCTTTTGGGGGAGATAATAAGATCTAGCGCTGGACAAAGGACAGGCACTAGCTGTCCGGCTTTTAAACAGGGGCCATGACTTTAAATGGTTTGTGTTTTGCTGATCTCTAAGGCTTGTTTTATATTACTCCAGCTCCAGCCCAAACCTGTAACATGTATTCATTGGTTCACATGCTTGGTTTAAGATTTATTTTCTGTTTTTTGTACCACTATGCTCTATTTCCCTAAAAGAGAGTAAAAAGCTGTTAAGTCTGTGAGTGTTAATACTGTGTTGTTGTCCAGGTATCAACCTTCATCATGATGTACAGAACGCACTGTCAGAGAATACTGGACACTGTCATTCGAGCCAACTTTGATGAGGCATGATTTCTTCTCCTATGTTAAACCTCATTGTGTCACTTCTTTGATCTGAATCTGTTTCAACAAAACATTTAAGAAATTCCTTCTGTTTATAGAAATGTCTGAAATTATGCTTCTCATAATATTGAATGTCACGGTGCATTGGTGGTGTCTGCAGGTCCAAAGCTTCCTGCTGCACTTCTGGCAGGGCATGCCGCCCCACATGCTCCCTGTCCTCGGCTCCCCCACGGTGGTGAACATAGTCGGTGTTTGTGACTCCATCCTCTACAAGGCCATCTCTGGGGTGCTGATGCCCACTGTTCTGCAAGCACTGCCTGACAGGTGAGTAATGTTTTAACAGTCGTTTTTTTCAATATTTTTATTTCTGTTGTTGCTAAAAATGGACACGAGATGTGTTTGTAAACTGCTCCTACTATCATCAACCATTTATATGTATTAGTGCAAACCTGCAAAGAATTAAAACTGCAACAATAACATAACACTTTTACATTTTACAGCAGATTCATAGGACAAAGACTAATCTTGGTTGGTTCTGTCCTCCACAGTCTGACTCAGGTTATTCGAAAATTTGCCAAACAACTCGACGAGTGGCTTAAAATAGCACTTCACGACCTTCCTGAGAACCTGAGGAACATCAAATTTGAATGTAAGTGTGAAAACTTGAAGTCTGGTGAAAAGATGGATTCTACATTTTTAAGTGGAGACACTCACCAAGGGGTGTCGTTTTTATGTTTCCAGTATCGAGGAGATTTTCTCAGATTCTAAAGCGGCAGACATCATTAAACCACCTATGCCAGGTGACTATCATGATCTGAATGTTTTTTAATAAAATCCATATGAACAAACACAGCTGATAAGGGTATATGCTGGTGTAAGTAATATTGTTGATTTATCTGTGCCCAGGCATCACGGACTGTGATAAACAGTGCTGACATCACCTTTCAAATGCTGGAGGACTGGAGGAATGTGGACCTGAACAGCATCACCAAGCAGACACTTTACACCATGGAGGACTCACAAGAGGAGCACAGGCAGCTTATTATCCACTGTAAGTGCATACACCCAGCCGGACAGAATTACACTTTATCTTTGCACAAACATCATCGCACAGACGGACGACCATTCCCACGACCAGCAGAGTCATAGCATCATAATAACGGAGAGCCAAAGGTTAAGCAAGTTCACTCTCCTCTCGAACACCCCGTGGTGCAACTCCAATCATCTGCCCTGATGGGATCAGAGGTCAAACATACTTAGAAGATGTTGCATAAAGATGGCATCGTCTTGTGTGTTTTGTCAGGATCCGCTGACGTTAAATACTGCGTAACCTGACATTCTGCCTCCTGTCACAGTGTATCAGGAGTTCGACCGCCTGCTGGAGGAGCAGTCTCCGATCGAGGCGTACATCGAGTGGCTGGATTCAATGGTGGACCGCTGTGTCGTCAAGGTCAGACTCAAAATACTTGTTTACTTTACACTAATTTAGAGAAAGAGGAGTTTAAATGTGGATTAGCTCTGTTTGTTTCTGGAAAGTCATTTTAGCTAAATGTCTATATTTGCACAGCAGATAATTTTGCCCTTAAAAAGACACCTGCGGCTGAAAGCCACTTGTCTCTGCGTGTCTTTCTTACACAGAGGCACTTACGCTGCAATCCTTCTAGTTAATGATGTCTTCAAGCTTCCCATTTGCGTCCATTATGTGTTAGATATGGGCTTGTAAAATTTGGTTGTCCTGGTAACGTGTTGGCCTGCACAGACAATAGTTCAATAGGAAGGCGTGTCCCTGGGGGCAAATTAAATAGTTGACTTGTTGACATGTTTTTCGTTCCTGAGGGTTAAGCCCCAATACGGACCCAGGGGTTAATTCTACCCCAGCATTCAGACCCTTCCCCCTCTTTTCTCATGGAAATGTTCTCTCTAGGTGGCAGGAAAGAGGCCCGGGTGCCTGAAGAAGGTGGCCCAGCAGTTCCTGCTGATGTGGTCGTGTTTCGGTACCAGAGTCATCCGTGATATGACCCTCCACAGCGCACCCAGCTTTGGTGAGCTTTGTCATCACATATTACATGCAAATATAGCATATTTAGTTGTTTACTACATCTGCCGCAAAAAGGAAGAAACACCACTGATGACTGAAGCTGGTTTAAACTTTCAGAAACACATACGTATAGTTTCAGTGCAAACAAGCTAATATTTCCAGATTCCTGTGAGGGAGCGAGGAAGAACTAGTAAAATGGCTGTTGCTTTAATAGCTTGTTGTGCACAGTCAAGGTTTACAATAAGAGATGAGCTGTAAATATGAAAGAAAGGAAAATGGCCTCTTTTTCCTCTTCTGTCCTTTGGCCGTGTCTGTGAATATCAAAGACACAGCTGGTTGCAGTGTTTTGATAAAGCAGGTCCCTGTGCACAAACAGCTAATTAACAAAAGCTGCCCCTCCCCTCTCACGATGTGTTTGCCTGTTTTTTCCATTTTATGACCGCTCAGTGTCACAGCCCACTCCCCTGAATAGCCGCAAGTGTTTATTATGCACACGGCGGCAGCAGCAAGTGGCACAATGGCACAATTGTGACAGTTCCTCACATGCCACCGTCTCATCTTCTGTGCGACCCCCGGGTCAGCTGACATATTTCTGGCACTGACTGGATACACAGAAACAAGCTCGTTCGCTTAGTTTTTAATACCAGATGCCGTACTGTCAGTCTGCAGGATGTGATGTCACCACCCAGATGTTTTGAGGAAGCCTCAGTTTTTTCTCCACTCGACCACAAAGGCCACAATTACTTTATATTACATAATAAATTCTCTTTGTAAAGACTCATCCTGTTTGTCTGATCTGTGCGCAGGGTCCTTTCACTTGATCCACCTCATGTTTGATGATTATGTGCTTTACCTGCTGGAGTCTCTCCACTGCCAGGAGAGAGCCAACGACCTGATGAGGGCCATGAAGGGTGAGGGCAGCACAGGTGAGACTGCTGTTTGGAGTACACCTCTAAAATGTCTCATTATGTCACTGAAAATATCTGAGATAATGTAGTAAATAACAAACTGAAATGATTTTGCTCCTACAGCTGAAGTTGCAGCGTACCTGTAGTGACATGTACCTTTATATGATAAGTGGTTTACTGCACAGTACATGAATAAATACTGTAGCTTTCAGTTTGTATTAAATCGTCATCGGTAACAGGCAGGCGTGTAAAATGTTACGTACCCAGTCTGGCATGTATGCGTGTAAATTCTAAAGAGGGGCCATGATTTTATATGAATGTTTTCATATCTGAATGCACACATTCAGGTTATCCATCTTATATTAATGCCGTGCTGTGTTTTGCCACCTTCAGCAGAGACCGAAAAGGAATTCACACTGGCGGAAACTACTCCCACTTCCCCGTCTCCAGGATCCTACTCTCCTGCACCGTCCGTCCAGTCTGTGGGCGTCTCTTCAGCAAGTTCCCCCACAGCAGCTGTGTCCCCCGAGTACACTGGAGTCACCTCCACCACAGGTGAGACAGGCGTGGCAGCACAAATCAGGTTTCAGCACACCGACAGTAGTTTCTCTGCGCCAACACATTTGTCTCTGTGTCAACATATGTGTTTACCAGGCGCTGTTCAGTCATATACCTGGTCCCTTACATACACAGTGACAACAGCGGGTGGCTCCACTCCAGAGGCCGGACAGCAGCTGTCCTGTATGAGGAACAGTGCTCCAGTCCCTCCTCCGTCCTCCACCCACCGGATGCCAGTCTACACCCACAGAGAAGAGCATGGGTAAGAATTATTTATTACTAAATTCGTATTCAGTGTGTTTCGTGAACTGATTGTGTTGAATAGTCTCTTTACATATTATCTTTTACAAGGTATACTGGCAGTTACAACTACGGCAGCTACACCAATCAGCATCCTCACTCCATCCAGAGCCAGTACCCCAGTCTGGCCCACGAGCCAGCGATCCCAGCCCCCCTTCACTACTCTGCCTACCACCGCTCATCTGCACAGGTTAGTCTCAGTCTCCTAACATCGGGTTCAGTTGCAGGTAAATCAAATAAGTATTTTACTCACTTAATGTAAACAAAATCTACATGAATTTTTCAAAATTTGAAATGTAAGAGGAAGTTCACCTTTCTGAGGCTGAGGACCTGTTTGTCATAGGTTTCTCTCCCTCTTTCCTTTGAACCTCCTAAATAAACTAATTAAACATAGAAATGTCAAATACGAAAAGATATTATTGGCATTATATATATATTTCTATCTATCTATATCTATCTATCTATATCTAATATATATATATATATATGTGTGTGTGTGTGTGTGTGTGTGTGTGTGTGTGTGTGTGTGTGTGTGTGTGTGTAAAAAGCCAAGAATTTTAATTTAGGAATTTAAAGTCTTCCAAGGTCGTTTACACAAACTTAATTTAGGTCATTTAGATAAATTACTGAACTAAATTAGCATTTTACCTACTTTATTAGTTCCAGATGAACCAGTCATATAAGGTATATTATATTTTGTATATAAAATCTTAAATTGCAACATATTACTGTGTGACTGAAAGTAAAAACTGCAACAGTTTCCTCTAAAATTCAGTGCTTCAAAATATGAGAAACGGTGGAAATTGAAAATGCATGAAGTATGATTTTAAAAATACATCAAATGAGCAAAATATAAACATCTAGTGTGTCTCTTAAACCCAACCTCCTCACTCTTCCCGTCTTCAAGCACAATAATAGTTGATGGAATAAAAGAATATATAGCTTGAACACATTGTCCTGACGGACCCGGAGTTCACTAAAATGCTTTTCATACATGATAAGAAACAGGTTCTTTAAATTTCTACACCACGTTTGCACTATATGGGCTGTTACGCTTTTAAAGACTAGAAGAATATATGTCAATGTGCATCATCTATAAAATATATATTTATGATGTTTGGATGAGAACATTATTAAACTGGCTCCTCAAACTCTGAACTGTCCTATAAAGATTTACACATGAGGACGGGGTTATTATGATGAGATGGAGTCCCTGATGTAGCAACTGGTGTGAGATTACTCTTTTGATGGTAATTTCCTGTCAAGGGCCCTCCAACTGCTGCTGCCTTTATAGTGGGAGGAGATCAGCTGGGCCTCAGCGCTTACAGTGTTTCTAAAAGTCTCCGAATCAGCCCCTCCACACAGCGGAAGCAGACAGTGAAAGGTGGCTCAGCCAGGGCCAAGAGGGGCCCTGCTCTGTTACCCCTCTTTCCAGATCTCAACAGTCTCTTCATCTGTTCGAGCCAGTAGCCACAGAGCAGGGCAAGGGGGCGTTTATTAAAATATTGTTATTCAATGGTCTCTTTTCTGTCTGTGAACAAGAGGCAGCTGAGGCGTCTGCTCTGCTCTCTGACCTGCACTGACGGTCTTTTTCCATGCCATGATCGCTCATAAAGGAATCGACTGTCGTGTTTATATTTAGTGAGAAAAGGAAAAGGGTGCCACTTCCATATTTTTATGCTTGTCTGAGCTTAATTCGGGTACAATGCCTGTGCTTTGTCCCTGTGAGAGTTTGAGGATGGAGCTGAAACAAACAAAGAAAACTTTGTCTGATCCCATCTGTCAAGTATTTTTGTCAACAGGCAGATTTTGGCTGAGCCGTTTGTGGCCAGTCACCATAGGCACAAATGAACACAAAATAGCACCTTTTCAGCTGACGTCTAATTTTCATAAGTGGCTTAATTTTCTATTTTGACCAGTGTGGTACAATTTCTAAAGCAATTTCCCCTGACAGGAAATTACCATTGGCAGAGTCGGTTCACAGCCAGTGCTACATGGTTAGCACAACATCAAATGTGATGTCAGCACAGGACACTGAGGTCATGTCCTGGAAATATGGGGCTTTTAGAAAACTATCCTGTCTATATACTAAAACTAAAAGCTGTATCTTTGTGAGTGTTATTTGACTCAGTAACATATCAGTAAACTGTACTACTGTTATATATACTGTTATTACCTGGTCTGTTTCTTCTGGAACAATGCAAACAACGCAACAAACACACAGATATGACTGGTATCAATCTAAATTAATGGCCATATTGTTCTATTTGGACTAAGTCTAAAAATCAGAGAACATAAGAGATCAGCAAGGGTGAATTTTTAAGCCAAATAGAAAACAAAATTCTCCCCATTGTGCACTTTAAGTATTATTTTTTTTACCTTAAGTGCCTTTTATCATTTTTCCTGCACCAAACAATTCACAGGAAATTTATATTAGACTCTTACTAATCAATAAACTTTTCTGAACCTTACTATATAAACAGCATTCACTGGTTTCCCAAAGTGAAACACTAATTCTTGCCTGATTTATTCCCTGATTCATCACGGTGCAGATTAATTGGCAATGAAAATGAGTGTTGGCGACTTTTGTTCATCGCTGACTTCACACCCTCTCCTCCACAGTACCCACTCAACGGCCAGATGTCTCGAATGGAGCCTTGCTTGATGGGCAGTACTCCTCGATTGCACCCCACACCTGTCGCCCCGCGGTGGCCAGATGTGTCACCAGCAAACAGCTGTTACACCAGTCCGCCTATGCATTCATCACGCTATGCCACATCTGGGGACATGTACTCTCCCCTGGGCACACGAAGGAACTCAGAGTACGAACACTCGCAGCATTTCCCTGGTTTTGCCTACATCAATGGAGAGGCCACCACAGGCTGGGCGAAATAACCTTTAAGAACTGATGTGGACAAGTTGCGGTGCTGACAAACTGCTGGATGCAAAGTCTACGAATAAAGTCTATCAAGTTCATCAAAGGTATTGACTACTGGACAACAACAGACTCATCACATTAATCACTGATGATTGTGGTGTCATTTGTTAAAAATTGTGATGGAAGAAAAAATATAAAATCATTTATACTGTCAAAAGAATCATGCAGAAGAATCATTTTAAGAGTGCAATGCTGCTGCCAAGCTGTGCCTTTGTTTATAGGAATGTACACCTCTGCCAGTTTCTCCTGTCAGTCTCACAGGTCGGTGCACAGACTGATGGGTCAGTGTGCTGTGAGCTGTTACTGACGCCTGTACAATCTCAGTGAGTTTTGTGGGCTCTTTGCTGCAGAAACACCCCTGCTGCAGGATGGTGATGGACTGTACCGCCTTAACCTTCTCCTGGGCACCAGTTACACAGAGTGGCACAAAGCCAAACATCACAAGTGACAGTTAAGAACTCATGAAAGACCTTGGTCAGTGGGTTAAGGTGTCTTTGTCTTGGGTAGTTTTTTAAATAATTGAATGCTGTGACTTAAAAACAACTGTGCAAGTGCATTCTGTTGCAAGCTTTTCTGCTGTTTTCTGTGACTATATATATATATATATATATAGTATGTATTTTCTGTAACTTTGTAACATGGTGTATCCTTTATTTTCTATGTTATATTTGGTACTTTGTTCTCTGTTTTGTATGGTTAGTAAAGGATGCATTAACCTAGGGTTGTGTGTTTGATAATGCACTCAAAACTACTGAGGACCTATTACCCTATGGGTATTTATAAGAAGGGAGAATATCAAAATGTACAGTAACACAAAGTCTAGTCACTTTTCTGTAAATAAAAGCACTGGAAACTGTGGTGAAACTCGTCTATGTGGGTCATCTTTGTTAAAGGATCTTTCTATCTTTCTATCTTTCATTATCCTGTCAAAAAACAAAATAGTGAAAATGATATTTTTAAATTTACAACTAATCCTGGCACTGGAGCAAAGTCTTAAATTATTACATTGATTATTTATACTGTGTTGTCTGTAATTGATAAATAAGTTTTTACAGATAAAACGTTTAAATAGAATTATTCAAGGTGCATTTCACTAGTTTGTCATATGTGCCGTTTCCTTTAATCTAATGTTTCTGACAGTGTAGAAAAAAGAAAAACCTTTTTCTGACGTCCCCTTAGCTGATTTTTCCTTCACTCTTCATAGACCAAAGTGACAACACAGTGTGGGGGGGCTGGGCTAGTAGCACAGAGCCCACACTGCAGAAGGAATTATGTTTCTATAGAGAGAATGTCCTGCTGTGATGGGGTCAGTGCACCTCAGTCCCATAACCTCTGACCTCTGACCCCTGCTGAGGTTTGTATTTATTGGAACATAGATCCCCTGTGTTATGGCTCTCTGAAATCCTGCAGGATACACAACCAACACTTTGAATGAGGGAAACACGTTTGGATAAAAAAGGAAAATAAAGGCTGCCCTTCACTGTGAATTAATCACCTGACCTCAGTGTCAATATCAATATCCGCTGAAGATTTCAGAAGAAGATTGGTGAGTGTGGATGAGGATAATATTGTCAGCTGTGAGATTCGTGCAGCACGAGCGGGTCTGACGTCGCTATCTCTAAATAACTCCCCAATTTTAAGATGTAGAAAGATCGCACAGGAATGGAAACAACTTCGGGTTCGAACCCAGAGGTGTGATGAAACCGTAGTCATCATATCTCGTGATCCCATTTAGTGATGTGACTCTGATGCACGTGAGTAAGATGAATCTGTTTCACTGCAGTTACATAAGTGGCTCCAGCAAGACTGAGTCTGTGTATGAAAAGACCAACTGTTTTATTTTCTGTAGAGCCCGTTTGAAGTGCCGCTGTTATAATTTGACATTATCAAAACACTGATGGCACAAATAAAGCCACATGGGTACATTTACCCTATTCTATTAAATAAAGCATAGCTTTTTATTAAAGTCCAAGACTTTTAATATAGGCACAGTAATAACAGACTAAACAGGATATTCAAGGATAAGTTTTCGTTTCACACTGTTGAAGTTTTAATGTACAGGACCTTGTGTTTTTTACTTGAAGTTTGATTGATCGATTGATAAGTTAAACAAAGGCAAACTATATGTTATTTCTACCTGATTGGTATCAAATATATAATAAATATATGCTACTCACAATAACATATTACTGTAGTAATAGAGAAGTAAAAAAAAGTTATCCATATTTACTGCCATCTCCTTCTCTGTTCATCAGATTTTTTAATAATAAGGAAACCACCTCGTACACGTGTATTTGTCTGAAAAGGTTGTTGTTTTCATGTACACTTTGGTACAAGGCATATTTGTGTGTCAGATTAGATTATTGTATGCTGTAGGATACAATCAGAAAACTGTTCGTGTACAAATACTTCTTGAAGCTGTACTTTGATGCTACAGTGAGTAAAGCCGGTGACAGCAGAGCTCAGCTGCTGATGGAGACGGTCAGGGGAGTGTCTCTGTTGACAGCAGCGGACCTGACTCACACGCACGGAGCTACAGAGCTAGCTTGCTGCACAACACGCAGTCATTGGTGACGTTAAGACTGTTTTCTTCAGATACCCGCAATGGATTTGAACAATGTCCTGTCGCAGCTTGAAATCGCCAACGAGGAGGAAATCGAGGAGCTTCTTCGGCAGTATAGTCGAGAGGTGAGTCGCGGCTCCGCTCGCCAACCAAAACAAACGGCAGTGCTAACGTTAGTTAGCTAGCTAAACGGCTACGCTAGCTCTGAGTTAGCTAAACACCTTACAGTCAATCCAAACTAAGCTGCTGTTTGACCTGTCGTGTGTTTTCTAGTGCTGCAACATTAAACACATTACAGCAGACCCGTGGATGAGCAAAACAGGACCACGATACGTTGTTTGAAACTGTTCTGTAGAGCTGACAATGCTAACGTTTCCGCTTGTAGCAATACAGCTATATTAGCAAACCTTTAATCTATATTCTAGTTAATGTGTGTTTTTATGCTCGTTTCAAAAAGACTGAGACTTATTTAGACAATTGAGTTAAGTTTTCTAAGGAGCAAATAAACCAAAGCAAGCATTTGTAAGAGGGTATGTTTAATAAGTGTCGATGTAATATCAGGTTGAGTTATTTGGTCTCCACAATGAGCATCTTTATGTTTCAGAACAGCCAAACCTTCAGTTTTGACCAAAAGGAAGAAGCCCTGCGGAGTGTAAGTAGTAGTTATTCATGCAGACTGTCATTAAATGATTAAACTGGTCTCTTCGTAATGAGCGTTTCTCTGCCTGTATCATTTCAGAAGCTGTGTCAGACTGTGTTGACAGTACTTGGGAGACAGGTGCAGCCTACATGTCAGAAGACATGTCTGGAGACACTTCGCATCCTTTCCAGAGACAAGCGTGTTCTTGCACCTGTAGCCACCAGGGAAGGCATGCTGACTCTGGGAGGGCTGGCAAGGCTGCATGCTGGAGAGGAAGGAGGTGAAAACCAGAAAAGTTTACAGGAAGAGACCTATTCAGAGGACGAGGAGAGGGTGATTGTGGAGGCCTTGAAATGTCTGTGCAATGTGGTGTACAACAGTCCTGCAGCTCAGCAGGTTAGCGTAGATGTGCAGCTGGCTCAGGGCTTGTGTGCCAGTCTGCATACAGCCCGTACATGGCACCATGAAGTGGGCCTGTTCACGCTGCGTCTTCTCTTCCTGCTGTCTGCCCTGCGGCCTGATATTAGAGGGATTTTGAGAAGAGAATGTCATGCGGTGAATCTACTGACAGAGGTGCTGGAGCACACCCTGGATGTGCGCTGGGTAGGTCCCTATGAAGCGACCTGTCCAACTCAGCAGGATGTCCCCATGTCTGCAGAAGACAATGAACGCGCAATGGAAGCGCTCAAAGCCTTATTCAACCTGACACTGTCTGACACTGGGGGTAAGGTGAGTGTGTCATGGTTTCGTGTGGTAAGAGTGGAAGTTCGCATTATGTTTCCTGTCTAACTGTGTTGTAAGAATGTATGAAGGGAGCAGGTCAGGTAGGTGCATCATAAGAAAGATTACTGGTCATTTGCTAAATTGCAGATTTGACTGTCATGGACCACAAAGATGATACATCTGATCCCCACAACAGCCAATGGTTGTCATGTTTTCATGTTAACATCTTTCTGTGAAGGACACACTTCATTACTGCCAATGACTGGTAGCAAGCAGGTCAACTGCATCCCTGAAACTTAAATGTGAGATAAAATGTGGAGTATTATGATTAAAATGTTGCACTTCAAGAATAGAAATTCAGTCTACTGAAAAAAGATTCGGTGAAACTATTTTCAAACGTACTTACCATGTATCATGCAATTTCGATTGAAGGGACACTCAACAAGAAATGCAGGATCTGAGGAAGTGTAAGTCCAATTTGTGGTAAATGTAGTTATTAGGCTCGTGTTTGACTCTGCTCTAAACATCCCACACTCACCCAAAGTGAGACTCAGCCTAAGACTGTCTGTGTGCTCAGCTTTAGGAGTCTTTAGACATTTTCAGGTTTGTACTTTAGCGTTTAGGACTGCTTCTAGACTCCTGTCCCTAAGTTTTTTTTCCTTGTTTTTAGCTTTTTCTCTGAACTATGAAACAGTTTAGTCTGGTTTAATTATCTTTCTACATCCTTAATTTGACAGGACGACCACCACTTCAGACTAATTGCTGCCATCCTGCGTCATGTGTTAATGCTTAAGACTGAAACAGAGGAGAAAACAGAGGAAGCCCACAGGTGGGAAAGCTCCATATTTTAATGTGATCTGTACCATGAAAAGGCCCAATCCCATGATCCTTATGTTTTTACACTATCTACATGTGTTCCCCTCACCTCTGCATTGGAGTGCATGTTTTCAAAGGATACTGCTGCTGAGAGAGAAAAAAGTAGTTTTAGATTGAAAAAAACTTAAAATGTCATTTAAAATGAATTTGCATAGAAAAGTACACAGATGAACAAAGTGCTTCCAGCCCTGAGTATGGCGCTGGAAAATCACTTGCCGTGATTTGCATGTAGGCAGCCACTTTGGATGAGCACTGAGTTTACACTGAGCAGCACTTTGTGATAGTTTTTACTTTGACCTCTTCGCTCTGCCCCTCACACACTTTTCCATACAGGGTTTACATAATTAACTATGCTTTATTTTCAGCCATGCCGTCAACCTGCTTAATAACTTGCCTGTGTCCTGCCTGGATGTGTTAATCGACATGCCTGTCCAAGGAGGACTAGAAAAATATGGCGGGAAAAATATGGATGCCATCCATGTTTTATTAGACTTTATGGAAAAAAGGATCGACAAGGTAACGTCCGTCCTCTGCAGCAGTTACACAGAAAAATATTACTACTCCAGCATCTGTGCTAATGTGAATTATATGTGTGTTATTGGCTGTGGAGTTTGAAGTGTTTGTTTCTTTGTCGCTTCAAGCAGGGCTCCAACTACAAAGAGGGTCTCACTCCAGTGCTCAGCCTGATGACTGAGGGTTCTAGACACCACAGAGAGATTCGCAGATACATCAAAGCTCAGGTACAGTAGATGCCATCAGACAATACCAAAGTAACATTTGTCCCTGATTTATGTTATTGAATCACTCCTTTAATATGACAGAGGAGCTCTGTGTCGCTGCAGTGTCATTTGGTAACATTTAACCAGGATGATCATTTGTTTGTGTGTGTTCATCACATGGGTTTTACAAATTAAATGGCAATAATCTGACCTATTGAAAATCTCTGCATCTTCAGGTTCTTCCTCCACTGAAAGATGTGAAGATCAGGCCAGAGGTCGGCACTACCGTCAGAAACAAGTTGGTTCGCCTAATGACACATGTTGACATGGGCGTGAAGCAGACAGCAGCAGAGTTTCTCTTCGTCCTCTGTAAAGAGAGCGGTAAGGAGGGGTACAGCACATAAGATAGGATTATGAGGGAGCAGGAATGATGAAAACTTAAATACGTACAACTTGGGCTCATCCCCACACTTCACACATATCGTCACACCTTTGTGTGTTTGTGTCTTCTTCTAGTGGACAACCTGTTGAAGTACACAGGATATGGAAATGCAGCAGGACTCCTGGTGGCCCGTGGACTCCTGGCAGGTGGGAGAGGAGAGACTCAGTACTCTGAAGATGAAGATGACTCGGATACAGAGGAATATAGATCAGCCAAACCGTTGTGAGTAAGCAGCGGTGGGCTTACAATAAAGCCCTGACAAACTGATGTCAACTTTTGTTACTGTATTAATAATTCTGCTCATTAAGTTTGCTCGTTTGTGTTCCAGCATCAACCCCATCACAGGTCACGTCGAGGAGCCTTTGCCGAATCCCATCGAAGAGATGACAGAAGAGCAGAAGGAGTATGAAGCAGAGAAACTGGCCCATATGTTTCACAAGTTGTCAAGGTAAATATTCCTCTGCTATAAGCTGCAGAGGGAAAATACAACACTTAGAAGATAGATACACTAAACCATTGTCATACAAATTATCAGGTCAGAAACTACACCCCAAGAAAAAGCAACACAAAATGCCACAGAATGGCTTTACTAAGATGTTTGACTTTTTCCTTTAACATCTGTTACTCCTCTATCCAAAGTTTCATATTATTTAGAGTCCAAAGGCCCATTCTGTATTTCTGTTGACCTTTCTTTAGAGAGTTGTGGCTAACGTTAGTCAAGCACGATGCACATACAAAGGTAACAGTCGCTCCCTGCCAACCAATTCATCAAAACAAGAATCTCTTGCCGTCAGCTGCGGCTTCAATTAGACCCAGACCTCCAGCACGCCGCAGCATTCAGCTGGAGTAAATGGAAGCAGCCAGCACGCCACTGCAGCATCATTACCAGCGCTCCATTAATTATCACCTAATTGGCGCACACAGTTTGTCAGTCCAGGTTCCTTTATGTCAGGTTTTTAATAACATGTGTCCTGACTTTTTTCTTCTCATTCTGAGGAGCTGATCATTGGCCAGACAGGGAGAGAACTGAGACACAGATAGACAAAACACTTTGGATTGAGCATGGTTGAAGAGGAAGAGACACGGGTGAACAAATGGCAGACATAAGAAAGCTGACCTTGTCATTGTTGACTCAAAGAGTGGGTTGAGCCGTAATGAGGCACGTGCAGCCAGAAGAGGAAGATTCCTTTCCAAAGCTGCGTCCTCTTTCTTCTCTTCCTCAGTGATGGAGATGCGGTAATGATGGAGCGGTGCTTCCTCACTACAGGCTCTAAGGAGATCATTCAGAGCCCTGAAAGAATGTGCTTTCCTAACTGTTTAACTGGTCCTCCAATTAGTACATATTCTGCACCCCTCCCACCACTAAAACCCGTCACATCTGCCAGATCCCCCGTCTTCTGTCACAGCTGAAGAGGATCAGAGAGATTTTTTTCCTGTAATTGGTAGAGATGATGATACGTTTGTGTTCGTCTTATTAGTCGTTATTGTACCTGCTGACTTTGACCAGTGATGATCACTTATAGACTGGTGCTGCAGGTTTCATTTGTGAAATGCTGTGTATAGTATTTTCAGATTTCACACACACACTTCTTATCCATGATATTTAAGAACCTGTGGTTTGCCGCTCTAGTTGAACTGAATTGCAGATTCAAACGGGTCATTTTTAAATCTTTCGATGGATAATTCTCTCGTAAATTATCATGGAGGGAGGGGTGACAGTGCAGGTATAATTGGATTAGGATAAAGGGACAGCCGTGGCTTTGAGGAGATTAGTCTGAGCTCTGATCCCGTAATTAAACAGCAACAGGAGTGGAGGAGAGGGGGTGTGCTGAGAGGGAGAAAGGATGGCCAGACAGGGGCGAGTGTCCATGAAGGGGCGTGTGTGTGTGTGCGTGTGTGTGTGTGTGTGTGTGTGTGAGAGAGAGCTGGGGGTTAGTGGGCATTGTTGACTGAAAGTCCTTGAGTTTGGATGTGAAGGAGTAAAGATGCACCAGTGAAAGCCCTGTTGAAGAGCAGCCGCACAGGATCATGAAATAAGTTGAATTTTATCCACATATATATTTGCAGCTTCATTATCTAACTGCTTGTAGCCGGTGGGTGTCTGACGCTTTTTCCCTTTGTCTCCACAGGCAGAACGTAATTCGGCCCATGGGCGTCAGGCCTGACGGGACGTTAGCACCTCTTGAAGAAACTCTCCGCGTTCCGCGTGAGGACAATTCAGAATCAGACTCTGACTAGTGCACTGTGAGGCCACGAGGCTCCAGCGCATATAAAGCTGTGTCCCATTTTGAGGGCTGGATCCTTTACAGGGTGATGCCCATTACGGTGGGTCCTTGAGCCTGAAATCTAGCTAAGAAAGTGAACAAGTGTTGAGTTGTCTCCAAAGACCTCTACAGGTGCTGGTTCAAACTAATTTTTTGTAAAAGTGTCTGACAAAGCACCACATGCCGTTAACTCATTACAAATTAATTAAACTGAATGTCAGCTGGCAATGGTGTAGATTTCTACTCACACACACACACACACACACACACACACACACACACACACACACACACCCCCAAACTAATGGTCGGCTGACAGTTCGGGGACAAATATTGTGGTACCAGAGATAACTCAGAAGGTTAATTTAATAGCAGGTAAATATGCCCTTGCACATATCTGTAAGTTTATGCCTGACATCTATTATTTATATGTTTAAACTAAGCAGTTTTAATCATGTTGTGCTTTGTTCAGTTGATGCATTTATTAGTGAATGATGACCACTTGAATGCAAAACATACAATCAGCTAAACATGGTGTTGTGGTCGAGGAGATTCGTTTAAAGGTGACACATACATGTGAGACACACTCCGAGTACGCTCTTCCTTTCTCAGCCTCGGTCAGAGTACGCCTTGAAACGCTGCAGGTCTTGCTCCGTTATGTCATTTTCATTATTGAAATGCAACTTCTGACCATTGGCCCTGAAGTGGGACACAGCTCAACATTCCACAGGAGACTGCCGGTGCCCTGTCTCTGCTGTAAACCAGTGGACCTGATACATGACAGGAGACTCACCAGTGGCATCATAGTGCATAGGAAGCCTGTGTTTACTGTTGCACCTTCATTTCTGTTCCCTAAGTTAAGAGGATATAATAGGTTTTGCTGGATAATGTGAAAACACTGTTAAAGTGTAATTGAGTCTGAATAATCATTCCTTCACCTTTGCTTGTTTTTCACATCAAATAGCTTTTTTTGTACTCTACATTTCTCCATTATTTAAGTGTAAAATACACATTTAAACTTGTAACAATTCTCTGGTTTAAAACTTTGAGACGAGACCACAGGACTGATGTGTACAACTCACGCTGAGCGAGTCTATATTTGTTTAGGGGAAATGTGACGGTAACCTGTGGTTTTCTGCCTGATGTGGACTGTTGACAAAGAAATGTGTAAACTGAAAGGATTGTTTTCTAATCAACATTGCCTTTACCAAATCTGCATGATGTTAACTAAAAGTAATGTGACTTCTTTTTCCCTAATGTGAAATCTTTGCTGATTCTATACAGACCCATGTTTAGGTTATATACACACAGTGATATTGGTATGTTATTCTCAATGCTCATTAAGTCATTCAGATGCTGATTACAATCTAGAAAACTTGAATAATGATTCAGGCAGAGAACACGTGAAGCATTTGGTGCTTTTTTTGGCCTGTGAATCACCACTGCACTCGCATCAGGAGTAGTCCAGTGATGTGGAGTTTCCCGCAAACACTAAAGACGCGAGTGACTTATCTGAACTTCCTGTGATCTTTACCTGTTTACCGGACACGACAGGCCAGACACCGAGCTAAAATCTGTAATGTGTTGGTCCACCAGGAGTTGTCAGAAGAGCTTCACGGTTTCATTTTATAGGTCAAAGTTTTACACTCAGGTCACTTATCACTCGTTTTGTCAGCCTTTCACACTCTTGTGTAAAGAAATGTGTAAAAATAATCATTTTAAAATAAATGAAAACTGCATGTTTATCATCTATGTTACGGGAATCATTTGATTATTTCGGCTCAGTCTTAACATCCCTGTTTTTTTAAAGTAGGGACCCATACAACAGAAACAATGCAAATTACACCACGTTTATTAAATATTGCTTAAAATACATATAATAATGAACTTCATTTGCCGATATGAACGTAGCAACGACACCGAACACATCGAGCCCCAGATGAAGAGATTAAAATAACTAAACAGGAGAACAGTTTTAGTGTGAACTGAGGGAACCGTCTTTTATGAAACAACCTCAGTTGCTCAGGGCGGATGATGCAGAGCTTTTGCTATCCGTCTCCGAGTCCGTCTCTTCACTGCCACTGCAGCCTGCTCTCTGAGCTCCTGGTATTGATCTGGAGGTCTCCATCCTACACTGAAGCTCCGGAGCCCCCGTGCTCTGGCATGTTTTCTGTGTGCTCTCTGGTGGAGGGCTGCTGATCAATGTAGGGATGCTCTGCAGGTAGTGAGAAAAGATCTTAAGACCGATTACAGGTAGCGGACTTGCATGTCTCTTCTGGCTTTGCTTTGTTCCCTATTGTTCCTCTTGATTTTCACATAAGTAATTTGTTGCATAAAGAATCCAAACAGACTTCCATACCCCGCCTGAGCTCTTTTAATGGCCTGCGGATTAGGATGTAACTCACCCCCGTTTCATGACTCCTCATCAGCTCTTCGATCTCATCGCTCCAACCGAGCATTTCTGCGAACCTTCGGACTGTATCCTTCAAGTCCCCCAGCTCCATGTGGTCTCCTCTTCGCAGTGGCACTTTCTCAAAGGGACCCACGGCGTGTCGGTTCAGGAGGAGACGCGGCACACTTGAGCGCACTGTATTCACCAGGCTGGCAAAGGGCTCGATCTGAAACACTTTTTATTTAGAATCGACTCGTTTAACTCACCGAGTACAAATATTAAAATGAGGATGTTTACCTGTAAAGATGTGCCCATAATGATCAGCAGGTCTGCTTTGGGGAAGTCTTTTGTGTGGAGGAAATACTTCTGAGGAAGGTCCTCCCCAAAAAACACAACATCAGGTTTGACTGTTGCAGCACAGAACGTGCATATGGGGATGTTGTCATTCATTATAGCAAGCTGCGAAACAAATGCAGGAACGATTATTCAGCGTCCAGTGCCGAAAATCGCAGGTTTCCCAGTGTAGACCCTGACATACCTTAGCCTCCTCAGAGGGGTAGGGAGTATAACACAAGTGACAGGAAGCTGTGGAAAAGCTACCATGCGTCTCCACCAGTTTGTCATCTGGGATGCCACACACTGAAAGGTTATCAAGTAGGACATGAAGAGAAAGTAAGGAAAACGACACAGAGTTAGGAGCTCACCGCTCTTCATGCTTTCACTTAACACCTCACTCACATGCCTCCAGTCCGTCAATGTTCTGTGTGTACATGCGGAGCAGCAGGCCTTTGTGGTGAAGCATGCGGATGAAGTAGTGTATGTAGTTGGGTCTGTGTCTGCCAGGATAGAGAGCTTTGGCCAGGGAGAAGAAAGGCTGTGGGTTATTGGAGAAGTAGTCGATGTTGAAGATGGCTTCAGGGTAGGGGATGTTGTACTTCTCCAAGTTAGCATAAAGACCTGTCCCTGGAGTTCTGGAAATAATATGCCAGTGCCGATATTTATTTGTTATATTCACTTTGATTTATTATGTGATGCCCAAGACCGATAGCAGAACAAATTAGGATGTAGAGCGAGAATAAACCAACCTGAAATCTGGAATGCCGCTGGCTGTGCTGATTCCTGCTCCGGCCACCACCAACACCTTCTTACAGCGCCCGAGCTTCACCAGCCGAGCCACAGACGCCAGACCACGTCGAGGCGATGACTTGGCAGCAGAGGCAGGCGGCCTGCAATGAGGAGACCCAGAGGACAGACCATCCTCATGCACCACAGGGTCACTGCTCAGGTCAGAAAAAAAGACAACCATATTTTCTGTTTACTTCTTTGTTTCTCATAATCGTCCTGAAACATGGTTAATTCTGTCCACAATGATTTGTCATGTGTTTCCAATACAAATATGCGAGTAACAAAAGACGTGGGAAGTGCTGAAATCAATTCTGATCACTGCTGTGGTCTGGTTTGAATGTTTTTAATTTTAAATTCTGTCCATGAATTGTTAACTTTGTCATTGTGTGTGCATCATGTCTGCAGCCTCTAAGGCCTGTTCTGAATCAGAAATTAAATGAAAAGATGTGTCCCCACCTCGTGGGCAGAGCATGCTGCGCGCTCACACTCATCTGGCTGAGGTCCTGGGCCAGAGCAGAGTCCGTCTGCTTCTTACGCTGCTTTCCATACAAGCCAGGCCCAGAGTCCTGGGAGTCTGCAGGGTTGCTGTGCCGGGTCTGGGCACTGGAGCTGCGGGTTATCCTGGTGACTGGATGCTTGGGGGCTTTTTTATCCCAGCTGGATCTGGACCTGCTCATTCCAACACTTACTGAGAGCGAGAAAACAACAAGACACCAAAACGGTTTATTTTCCTCTGTGCCATCAAATGTCATTTGGACAAATCTGCTCCAACATTTGTCGGCCATGAAGTGGAGCTAAACTTTTTTTGTCACTCGCTGCCTTTTCAATCCACTTTATATTTGCTTTTTGATTTGTTTTTCTTTTGGTAAATGCATTAATGAGACATTTCTTTGTTTCCAGTTTATTTGCTCTGCCTTCATTGCCTTGGTCGCATATTTAAAAAGCTGCTACGCTGAAATCACTACTCCTTTTCTCCTCACTCCTTCTGCTGCAGAGAGAAGCTGAAATGTTTTAAAACTGTCAACTACTGAACAAAAGGTAATGGCGGCAATATATTTAGCAACCCCCTCTGCTCCTCAACAGCTATGTTAATACAGTCCACAGCTGTGGCAGCTTTACTGTGCAGGGAGAGCGGAGGGTAGAGCTGAGAATAAGAGGGGTGGCAGAGGTGAAAGAGAACCGTAGTCCGACTGTGTGTCAACAAACCCAGCTGGGAGAGAAAAGAGGATGCCCCCTAACGGCCCCCTCAAAAACGGAGAGGGGAGGTGCAGAGATAAATGATACAGAGGCAGGATTCAATAAAGAGAGAACAGAGGAGTAGAAGAAGAGGAGAGCAAGGGGGAGGAGGTCGATTGTTTTCCAAAGCTATTCTAAGCCTTCAAACAACTTCCATGAGGAATGAGTGTGAGTGATCAGGGTGAGCCAGCGATCAAGGAAACAAAAGAGCTACAACCCATAAAACATGACTGCTCCAGAGGGCAGCGGGGAGATAAGACGAGCTTTTCTCCGGCAGCACCTTATCGCCCTCTGAAGGACAGCAGGAGAGGGGTCACTGGAGGTTTACAGAGCCACAGCATGGCCAGAGGAGATCAGCCTCTGAACACAGAGTTGTGAACAAGCTTAAAACTGATGCAAATCTAGAAGTTTAAGTTACAGAACACCCTTAGTCTCCATCTCACTCCAGGCACTCAATCTTCTTTCACTTTGTCTTCTTAAAAAGGCAGAAGCCCCCACGTTACTTTTTTCCCCTCCTGCACATCCTATAGAACTATTAAAAGCAGTGGGAGGCTGAGGTTCCAGCTTCTGTCTGGACTCCTTTTAAAAAGATACTGCTGCGCACCAGCAATAAATCACCACCTTAGTTATTAAGGACTGACAAGGATGGTGTAAGTAGACCTAATACGTCACGGAGAGAAACCTGCACACAGAAGCTGGAGACGTGGACTAGCAGCAGGTTGTCAGCTCAAGACGGAGCAAAGTTTATTGGACATGTAAACAACCTAAAACAGGTGACGGTGGGGGTGAGATCAAACTGCCTATAAATGTTTAGCACAACACTTTAATAAACACCTAATTGTGCTACAAATACTGCTATTAATTTTTAAAGCCAAATAAATCTCTGTATGAATAACAAGAGGCTTAAATAGGATTTGAGACCCCTCCACCCCCTCCGGACCACCAGCAGTGTAGCTGCTCATATGAGGGCTACAGTTATCTAATTAGGACAGTCCTACAGCACGGGGCACATCTCAGTGCTCACCACAAGAAAATCCTTTTACAACTTCTGAAGCTTAAACAAACATTTGTGTCAAATTCTGTTGGATGGTGCGACAGCAGCGGAGTGCTTTACACGTGTTCAGAACAAATAACATCGTCACAGCAGATATTCTTTATTTATCTGCAGCAACAGCACAGGAGTGTATAACGTTAAAGGTCCTACTAAGAGGACATCATGTGCTGGGTCACTGTGACACCTGTGGTGTCCCTGCTGATGCAGGTTTGTACAAAATGTGCCGAGGCGGCGTGAATAACATGCAGAATAAATAACACTATAGGCCCAAGGTAGCGCAGGAGCACAACAGTAAAAACTATTTTTCCAGCAGAAAGTTTGAATAACTTTCCTTTTTTAATAAAATGTCAGAAAACAGGCCTAATGTGACAAAAACCCAAAGAAATTCAATTTACACTAAAATGAAACAGAGAAACACATTGTTATATTTAACCTTTCACTAGATTTTCAATTAGCAAAACTGCAAATCTTTATTTCTTTTGTGAAAATTAGGAAAGAAAATATTAAAACTAAAACTATCATACCTACAGAGGTGCATCAGCACCAGGCAGAGGGAGTTACAGAACTACAGTAAAGCAGGAAGTGACATTTTACTTCAAATGTTTCCGTTTTAATCTTCTTCGTTTCACAACAAACCACTTTGAAAAGCATCTAACAAAAAGGTTTCCAGAACCATAATTTCATCCCTTCTCGCCATCAACAGCAGCATGAACCCGTGGAATAACTTTACTTCTCTGTTGAATGAGATTTAGTTTAGTTTATTGACCCCAATGTTTAACCCTCCACCCACAGCAGAGCTGACTTTGCTCTTTGACTGCCATCCCCACCCCCTTTATGAAGGAAAGGGGGCAGCAGCGGCGTGGTTGCCATGGAAACTACTACATTGCTTAGTTGGAGAGGCAACAGCTCCACATCCGCCTTCCCCACCTGCTCGCTAATGACATATCACTCTGTGTAGCATCTTTGTGTAGGACTCTCAATTGACACAAAGCAGCGTCTCCTAATTTGTGTTAGTATATTGTTTGTTCCCCCTGAGAGGAAGGTGGGTGGTGGAGGGTTTATTTTGTCCAGTGGCTAGATGGGTAACTAATGACTCTTGTCCTGTTACTCCTCAGACGACGCTCTAAGTACCAATCAGCCAATCACGGGATGCGATGGTATTTGTACATATCGATTTAAAAATAAAACACACGTCCACTCTCACAGCCATCACCATCATAACACCCAACAGAAAGGTGCAGGGTCTATCTTAAGTATTAACCCCTGACCCTAATACTCCCAAAGTGCTGCAGCAAATACTTTAAACACGTAGTTAAAGGTCCAGTTACTGGTAAATTAAAATTCTGACCAAAAACTACATCATGAAGACAAAACGAAGCTTCAGAAAACTAAGCAAGAATGTTATTTAAAAGCATAAGTCAGTCAGACATTAAGAGATGTAAAGTTTACACCAAACACACCATCCCCACAGTGAAGCTTGGTCATGACTCTCAGCAGCAGAAGAAAAACCTGACGTAGTCTGCAAGAGACCTGCACAAATATTATATAACAAATATAATATAAAAACAACAGCGTTAATGGTGTGTAGAGCCACATCAGAGCTCAGACCCTAATCCAACAGACAATATGTGGTTGTTTGGTCAGGAATCCTGTGTTTTACAAAGAAAATGGGGAAATATGTAGTGTCTAAATGCATACTGTCAAGATCTATGTACACAAACTCCACATCTTATAAACAACACTTAATCTGCAAATTTAGTCTCCAAATTGTTGATGTCCACCACAACTTAAAAAATAAGTCGACAAACTGTGCAGCCAGTGTCAACAGTTACTAACAGCGAGGCTACACTGCCACCTGCTGGAGCATGCGTGTCATTACAGATAAAACCAGTACACTGGAGTAACTTCCATAGGTTACTGTACTGGACCCATCCAAACACGACCAGCTGCCTCATCAGACCATGTGAGGTTTCTAATGCCACCTGTGGATAAATGCATCTAAATGTTTCACTTCACTCAAACACACAGACTCTATTTTACACAGAGAGGCTTAAATGTGAAGGTGGAATAAAGATTTTGGGAGAGGGGCTTCAAAACAAACAGGACACACGACAGCTTTCCAACCTTGTGTTCACAGAGAGAAGCACATGAGGTGAACAGACTCAGTATATTCCCCGTTGCTCTTAATCACAGTGTAGTGGTTATCAAGTGATTTTTAAACATGTATATGAGATGTTTGTTGTATATGAATTGGCATTGTAGGTGAGAGGTGGACATCCTGCTCTGCTAGGACAACGATGCTATTGGTTTCATAAGAAAGCCAGCATGAACATTATTGTTAGGTACCTGTTCCTGCAGACGGTCCTGAACAAACGCCGACGACGGGCTGCAGACTCTGCTGGGCCACTCGGGATGTTTCACATCCGAAAAGGAATCCCGCAGAGCTTCCTCAGCACCAAACTCTCTAGTTAACTCTTCACCAAGCGTCACAGTCAGCTCCACATTTGACTCATTTGTAGTAGAGGTGTCTCCTGTTCCTAAAATGCAGACAGTTTATCTGCGTGCAGCCTGCAGCGTAGTTTTAGAAGAGAGAGCTGTCACTCTGCCGCTGTTTCCGGGACCCAAATAATTCCTAACGAATACGGGCGGGAAACGCAACTGCAGTCACGTGGTGATGTGTTTCCGCTGCTCGAGTCCTGTGTTATTAATTTGCATTATTAGATACACCCAGCTAACCCTAATAAGACTAATACAACATTTGTGCAACAAATCCTGCATTTCAGAAAAAGACAGATAATAATTTCTAAAAATTAAGACAGGTGCACCTAATGAACTAGTTGATGAGTCTAAATGCATGAAAACGGTAAGTATGTTTATACCCACACATGAACAATATATTTATATGTACAATGCAAACAAACTAAACTAAACTGTGTCATTACTGGTTATTCTGGACCACCACATAATAAATAATCAAGTAAACACTGGGTAGCCATGTTTTGATAGTTTCGATTCATTGCACTCTTTATTATCTTCCAATCTTTTTTATTAACATCCAAATCATCATTGACACCTGAGAATAAGATGTAGAGTGTGGAGATTCGAGCTTGCTCCTTCAAATTAATACTTGTACTGGTCTCACATGCACTTATTTAGTTAGTTTTGCCTGATAAATTTGATTATTATCATAACAGTATTTAACATACCTGTGCAGGAGCACAATGTACCCTGCCCTAGCTGTGAACACACCTACAATCTAATGCAATCTATTACAGCAACTGTTATAATTTCTCTTTTTATCTGTCAAATTTGTCAGAACGGTATTAATGAAACTACATGTTTATATTATATTCCCTTATGGTAGTCACAAGTTTGTAAATAGATTTTGCAGATAAACCAGCTACCTCCATGGTCCCTGAGGAACTGGGAACCTTTTTTTTAATGCTTTATTTAGAACCAGATATAACGACTAAACTCAATTCAAACAGTACAGTACAGTTAACAATCAAATAACTCCACAATATCAATACAGCAACAAGAACAAATAAGGAGAAAAGATAACAGATAAATAAAGATTTAAGGTACAGAAAGAAAAAAATAAATAATAAATAAAATAGTAAACAATAAAAAATTGCATATATATAATATACAGTTTAGGAAGCAGATAATCAGCATTAAAATAAGATGGGCTACGATAAATCACAATTCAGAAGAAAATTAAAAGGTTTTGCAGCTTGGGCAGTAGAAATCATTCTTAAGGATTTCCCTAGTAAATTTAGCTCATTTTTAATGCATTCCAAGTAGGGGGAGTTTTGCTAAAACAGCACTTGTGTATAAAGAATTTTGTAATTATTATAACATTATTAATTATAAATTCAGTATGTTTCTTTTCCATACGTCCTATTTTAACATCCTCAGAAGAGAAGGAGTCTACATGCATGGATTCCGAGACAAGCCAATCGTGTATGGATTTCCAAAGAGTTTGAATTTCATTACAATAGTAGAATAAGTGTTCTGTTGATTCATCTTCTATATTACAGAGATGACATTTGTCTACATCAAATTTGAATTTGGAGTTAAGAAACTGGTTTGAAGGGAGGAACTGGGAACCTGCAGCAGTAGTTTGCTTCGTTTGTCATCAATGCACCTTTCTCGTTTCCGGTAAAATACAGTTCTAAATGTGAGTTAAGACATCGCTACAAGAGACGATCTTTGATGTAGGAGCTTAAAAGAGGATGAACGTCACTTCCTTTTGAGTGGAGGCGGTGTACCTGGCCGCAGCAAACAGAAAGGTGCGGTGTCGGGTCATTTAGCGGACCCATACGGTGCAGTATACCTGCGACCCGTACGGTATGAAACTGCACTCCGAAACTGAAGGGGCGCTACCCTTTAGGTATAGACCAGTTGTGTAAAATTATGGAGAGAATGGACTGAAAGAATTACTTAATTTCTAGAAAAGGGAGGTCTCATTTCAAGATTTCAAAGTGGTTTTAGGAGGAAAGAGGTCCTATACTTTGCCTGGAGAATGCTGTAAAGAAAGCCCAGATGTATAGAGAAGCAGTTGTGGCAGTTTGTTTCTGACGTAGAAAAGACCTACGACATGATGTGAAGGGGGGGGGTCTGTTAATCAGGCTAAGAATGATGGAGGTGGAGGGAAAAGTGTTTTACTGGGTATGGGACTTTTGGATGGTAGGGAGATCCAGGTCCGTATTAGGAAGGCTATGTCTCGGCCATATGGGGTTGAGAATGGGACCCTGCAAGGATGATTGATAGGTCCATTATTGTTTTCAGTAATACAATGTCTTCTCAGAAATTAAGCAGGACAGTGGCAGGTCACTTTTTGCTGACGACAGGGCACTGTGGAAAAGTCAATGTAGAAATGTGATGCACATTAATGGGAAGATTCAAGAAGCAAATAATACAGCAAACTTGGTAGTATAGATAACTACAGGCCTATTGCTGTAGCCAGCATAATCTCTAAAGTCCTGGAAGGTATTCTGCTTGTGAATTAACTCCATTTATCAACTCTTCTGTCAATCAGTTTGGTTTTAAATCTAACCATGGTACCGACGTGTATTTATGCTTTGAAGGAAATTGTAAACCAATACAGAGGACAAAATTCAACAGTCTTCTTGGGTTTTATTGATGCTTCTAAAGCTTTTGATCGTGTCAACCATAGCAAGCTGTTTTTTAAAATGATCGAGAGGGGAGTGCCCAAATATTTGGTGCGCATCCTGGCTTACTGGTACGCCCACCAGACAATGCAGGTGAAATGGGGTAATAGTGTCTCTTCGCCATTTGGTGTTAGTAATAGGGTAAGGCACGGTGGTGTGTTATCTCCTGTTCCTTTTAACTTGTACATCGATGATCTGTCCAGGCAGTTAAAAGCCTGTAGCACAGGATGTATGATTTGGTGATGTCTGTGTGAACCATCTCATGTATGCAGATGAACTTGTTGTTTTTAGCCCAAGTAGTGCTGGTTTCCAGCATCTGCTAAAGATTTGTACTGTGTATGCAGATGAGCATGGCATCAAATATAATGTTAAAAAGAGTATGGTGTTGATTTGTCGCACTAAAGATGACCTGGCATTACAAAACTAGCAGGAAACATACTGCATGTCTGTAGCAAGGTAAAATATTTTGGTCATATCATCACTGACAAACTGACGGATGATGATGACATCTATAGACAGTGCTGCCAGTTATACGCACAAGCAAACACCTTAGTGCGCAGGTTTGGCATGTGCTCTTTTAATGTTAAGATACTGTTGTCTGAAGTCTCTCAAGAGATGCTGCCGAGCCTTTTTCACCACAGTGCTGATGTGACAGGACCATGATAGGTCCTGCGTGATGTGGACTCCGAGGTATCTGAAGTTATTCACTCCACTGGGCTCCCGTTGATGACAGGGGTCTGGTAGTTTCTGTCATGTTGAACAAGTTCTGGATGATGAAAGTCTTCACATGGTTCTTTGTGAAGTTGAAGCAATACTCAATAGCCGACCAATCACAAGAGCATCTAACAACCCTGATGATTTGGAGGCACTCCAAATCATCTGTTGTTGTTAAAGGTCAACACAATATTTCCTCCTGGACTGTTTAGCCAGGATGACCTTTATGCCCGACGGAGATGGAGACAAGTCTAGTACGCTGCCAATTTGTTTTGGAAACGTTGGGTCAGAGAATATCTACCACAACTCCAGGAACGACAAAAGTGGGTCATGGCATCAAGGAACTTTATTCCTGGTGATGTTGTTCTTCTGGTGGATGATTCTGCTCCGAGACATTTTTGGCTCATAGGGAGGGTCATTGAGTCACTCTACTTTACTTTACTTTACTTGGCAGACGCTTTTATCCAAAGCGACATACAAGGAGAAGACACCAGCAATTACCATTCAGTTCTCGCAAAAGCTGAGATAGTACAACAAAGCATCCTGATAAGGCCTAACTCGTCATGACAAAAACATGCATAGGAATTGTTTAGTGCTGGACAACGTATTGAGTGTGTGTGCACGCGTGTGTTAGACTAACTTGAAGTACTTTTTGAACAAGTGAGTTTTTTAATGTTTTTTAAAGGTGGTGATACTCTCTTTATGACAACAGAGGGCTCGTTCGGTGGGTCCGCATCAAGACGAAGACTGTGCGGGACATCAGGGGCTGTCCAGTGCCTCGCTCATTCATTCATTCCTCTAGTCAGCTAGGCGGAGGAGAAGCCGTAAAGCCGCTGACTCCGCTCGGGGCCCACAGTCCTCCGCTCCGCTCAGCTCAGAAACGAAGGAGGTGCTGTAATCTCTGATCCAGCCTGTGTGTGTAGCATCTCCATCATGGCCGATCGCGCATAGAGAGCTGCTATGTATTTGTTTTTCTCAGAAACCAACCAGGTTGGTTAAACTTGAACCCTATACAAAAAAATTACTAAAGCTCTGTTGCACAGAACAAACTAAACACCTTTCTGTCCCGTTACATCTGGTGAAAAGTAACACAGCATTTCAGAAAAAGAACATCATACCAACAGTAAAATATGGTGGTGGTAGTGTGATGGTCTGGTTATGGTATGGTTGTTTTGCTGCTTCAGGACCTGGAAGGCTTGCTGTGATAGATGGAACCATGAATTCTACTGTCTACCAAAAAAT
>JAUMTR010000024.1:8614488-8652018 GCA_032270685.1 Microctenopoma stevenorrisi
GCAGCAGGACAATGACCCAAAACACACCAGCAAATCCACCTCTGAATGGCTAAAGAAAAACAAAATGAAGACTTTGGAGTGGCCTAGTCAAAGTCCTGACCTGAATCCTATTGAGATGCTGTGGCATGACCTTAAATAGGCGGTTCATGCTAGAAAACCCTCAAATAAAGCTGAATTACAACAATTCTGCAAAGATGACTGGGCCAAAATTCCTCCAGAGCGCTGTAAAAGACTTGTTGCAAGTTATCGCAAGCGCTTGAATGCAGTTATTGCTGCTAATGGTGGCCCAACCAGTTATTAGGTTCAGGGGGCAATTACTTTTTCACACAGGCCCATGTTGATTTGGAGTTTTTTTCCTCCCTAAATAATAAAAACCATCATTTAAAAATTGCATGTTGTGTTTACTTGTGTTATCTTTGGCTAATAGTTAAATGTGTTTGATGATCAGAAACATTTTGTGTGACAAACGTGCAAAAAAATAAGAAATCAGGAAGGGGGCAAATAGTTTTTTACACCACTATAACTAGCAGTCTTGTGGGTGTCATCATACGATTCAGAGAAGAACCGGTGCCACTAACGGCGGACATAGAGGCAATGTTTCATCAAGTTGTAGCTGTAGCTGACAATGATTCAGACCTTCTCAGATTTCTGTGGTGGTAGAACACAAAATGGTGGTGCATATTTTTGGTGCCACTTCTTCACCTAGCTGTGCCAATTTTGCCACCAGATTTGATCCTGCCTTGGATGCTGAGACTCTTGCAGTATATCTTCAGGATAAGCTTGGCTGTTGTGTCTGTCTGTTGTGAGAAGATTGAGACTATAAACAACAGATTTGGATCATTTAAAGTATCTGCTGACTGCAATGGTGTAGGAGAAATGCATCGTCCGGAGCTGTGGCCGGAGGAAGCATATGTCCGGCGTTATTATGAGCCAAGAAGAGCTGGAGCTGTGGGGTCACATATAGCTGATGCGGCTGTTAATACGAATGTGCCTGTTGGAAATGCTAGTCATGTATAAAGCTGTTAATGACTATACAGGTTGTTTCGTACAATTGTCCTGGCCTGCAACTAGGTCAGAGTGTAGGAGACAAAGCTCGACGGTTTATTGTTGACAACCTATTGGACGGCTGTGATATCTTGTGTCTGCAGGAGGCATTTCTGTCAAAACAAGATATCGATAATCTAAAATCTTTCAACTCGGATTTTCACGGTGCTGGTGAGTCTACTACTGATCTAAGTGCAGGAATTGTCAGGGGCAGAATACCTGGAGGGGTGGCTATATTATGGAGAAAAGAGCTTGACCCAATGATCCAAGTTGTCCCACTTGGTGTTGATTGGTGTATTGCTATACAGTTCACTAATAATGACAAGGAATTAATTTTAACGAATGTGTATGCACCATATGAATGCCATCAGAGTGAGGGTGATTTTGTGAATAAACTGGAGTTCATTGATACCTATATTCAAGATAATAATGTTCCCAGTGTCTATGTGGTCGGGGATATATTTCTTATTTCTGATAAGAAATCTATATTTGCTAATCATATGTGTCAATTCTGTCAAGACAATAATCATATATTGTCTAGCAAATTTTTTTCTGCCAGCTGACAGCTATACTTATATAAGTGAGGCCTGGCACACAACCTCCTGGCTGGATCACTGTATTGCTAATGCAGATGCACATGCTTCACTAAAATGTATGAAAATCCTCCATGAAACAGCAACCTTTGATCATATACCTCTTGTGTTGTTATCTCTACCTGCTTTGTCCAGGAATGTTACCTGTAATAGGCCTCACCAACCAAACTGGTCATTTCTAACTGAGGAAGAAAGTCTTGATTGACATGCATACTAATACTTCTCTGAGTAGGGTGGTCTTACTTAAAATTGCTATTTTGTGTAGTGATGTGAATTGTTGCAATATGGAGAATGCGAGGGATCTTTACACTATGTATGAGGCTGTTCTGCAAGTCTTAGATTCATAAAAAAATGAAATGCATTTATAATTACCCAAATTCAAGTGTTCACAGTGGATGTAAACAGTGTTATCAGAATATATCAGTGTAATATCCTACCTTATTGTGCTTGGTGAGTGTTGGATGAACTAGGCGCAGAGCTCTGTCTAATCCATCTTAAATACACTCGTATCGCCCCGAGTTTCAAAGCTCCGCCCATCAAACCAGAGCGAGGCAGCGAAGTGGTACTGACGTCACCAGTCACGTGGTTTTCCCCGATTTGAAACGAGCTCCGACACAGCGCTTCAAAAACAAGACCCTGTCGAATTTGAAGCACGCATCACTAGAGCTTCTCGTCATTAAAATACATGAATTTGATGACTCCTGACATCAGCCAGTCACGTCTGCATGCGTGCTTGTGTGAATGCAGCCAGCAGCTGGAGCTCCAGCCTGTGTGTGCACCTCTGTGTGTTTTTAGGGTGGAGACTGAGGTCCTCCAAAAGATACACAACACAAGCCAGCCTCACCAGCTGCAGCTACACTGTCACAGGCCCGGGAAGCAGGAGAGTATCCTCGTCAGTTTGCTTTTATTTGGTTTTGAGGCCCACACACACCGAGCAGAAGCTACATCGGATCCGTTTGTAACGTCAGTGAACGCGGTGAGTGATCGTCAGTGTGTCGGGGTTCAGTTTGTTTAATGAGAAACGGCTACGAGAACTTCTGCAGAACCACTAGCGCTACTCAGAGCATTACTAACACGTCCATATGTAAGTCAGCAGGACAGATAATGTTGATAAAAATCGATTGACGATTTAAAAAAAGGTTAAAGCGGGGTTTTGTGTTACTGGAGTGACTTTTCTTCGTTTTTTAACGTCTAAGAGGGTTTTAACTATTAAGGAGCTGCTTATGGCGTCTAGACTAAAAACTAAATGACCACACACGGCCAGTTCTCGCTTTAAGAGTGACACAGAAACAGTTTTCTGGGGGAATTAAATCTTAGCGAAAGATGAAAAGTGTTGAGCAACTGTCCGCGTTATCCTGCGGTTATCCTGCCTGAAGGTTGAAGTTAGCTTTAGCTAGCTGACTGTTAGCTAACCACGTTTTAAGTCGACTAATTTAGACCTTTAGTCATCTTCTCCTATCAATATATTCAGTTTTGAATCCCAACTAGGACACGCAGAGTATTGTTGCTGTTTGCCCCTGCTGCCAAACTCTTCCTATAAACTAACAGGACCTTTCCCTTGGTGTCTGTCAACATGAACGATGGTTTCATTTGAGCTAATTTTTTTTTAAACAAGGCAAGATTGAATTATCAAGACAAAAAAACACATTAACCACACATTTTTAAACCAAAAACACGGGGTAATGAGCAACAGGTCACGCTTTGAGAACAATGTTGGCTAATTATTGCATTTCTTTGTAAGATTTTGCATGGTCCAAAAAAACAAGGACATGCTACAGTAATACTACTTCATAAAATTATTGAATGTCCTTAATATGTGCTTTCAACCTGCCTGACAGCCTGTGACAGCATGAACAGGTCTGCCTTGTTTTAGGATCAGCAGCACACCCAGAGCAGCCTCATGCGCCTGTTACAGCCCTTTTATTTGACTCTTAGTTGGGTTTTGTTTGCAGGCTGTCACTGGAAATGTGCAGATGGCGGTGATGTTGCCTCGCATGGCTATGTGAATTCTTACTTGGCTTGAATGTAAACAAAAGTAAAAAGTTTCAGGTTGACAGAACTTTGATGAAATTTAATTTAAAGGGTCCTTACTTACTGTATATTATTTGTTAAACAAAGAAACTGGCTAAATGTGATGGTCAAAAAATAAACCCCAGCAAGCAGTCTGTCTGACCTCCATATAGCTCCATGTGCTGCCTCCTGGTTCTCTTTAGATAGAAACATAAGCCAGAACTAGCAGATAGAAACCCTCTTTTCTACCAAATGTTATTATTATTATTATTATTATTATTATTATGAAAGCGTAAATAACTTTTCTTTATTTGCAACGTTCCTTGTGTCTTGTTTTACTGTAATAACATACAGCATGTCACAAATAAAGTATAAAGTGCTCATTAGTGTTACAGGTATATGGTGAGACTATTCATATTTCAACATTTTATCTTTGAGTGGTTAAAAACTGAAAAGTGAGGACTTGTTTACCCTGTTGACATACAAGACAGGAATAAGTAAAATAACAAGTACAGTCTCGGGTATTTAGCAGTGTTTACACCGTTTAGCAATAAACATAACAGATGTAACCGATTCTGTAAGGATGCTGAGAGAAAAGTTTTTGGTGGTAATATCAGTGTTGTAAGGCTCTTTATTTGTGCTTTTATATTGTGTTACAGTCTCTCTTGGTAATTGTGTCACATAATTTCCCAGAGAATGAGTCAGAAGGAGCAAGTGCCCGAGGACGTGCCTGAATGCGTCAAAGATGAGCCAGGAGAGACGGGTAAGTTTAGCTTCAAAAATCCACTCCATGGAGTGTTTGATCAGTGGTTCCCAAACTCGGTACTTGGCGCCCCCTGCTGATTACCTGGATCTGGTTACCTACATCTGTCAGAGAGCAGGGGTAGATGGTAAACAAGCAGGGTGTGGGCCCCTGAAGACCAAGTTAGGGAACCATTGGTTTAGAATAGAACTTGTTGTTTTCAGTTAATTTCCTAGATGCTTTAAAAATTGCTGTTTGAACATATCGCTTTGCTGTTTTTCAGTGGAAATTGATATGTTCTGCTATGTGACCTTTTACAGGATAAATAATAACCTGTAGTAGTATTACTGATACTTACATCACATATGACTTTATATTCTAAGTTTAGTCTTAAAATGTTTCTTTTGTTGTTTTGAATCAGACAACGACAAAGACCACCCACGGACACAGCCAGGCATGTTTGGCAGGTTGGCGGGGGGCTTATATGGCGCCACCAAGGGAGCTTTAGGAGCAACAGTGGGAGGTGTGGCATGGATTGGAGGAAAGAGTCTGGACCTCACCAAGACCGCTGTTACAACTGTAGCTGCTGTTCCTGCGATGGGAGTGGGGCTGGTTAAAGGAGGAGTATGCGCAGTAGCTGGAGGAGTCACTGCTGTTGGTTCCACAGTGGTCAGCAAAGTTCCCATAGGCGGGGGCAAAAAGAAAGACAAGTCTGATTGACGGAGAGCACAGGAGATTGATCTCACACACTCAAGTTTTACCAGCACACACTGTGTTTACTTGTTTGAGGCCTTTTGACCAGGAAAAGAGAAAAAGGACTCTTAGGTTCAGCGTACGTTTTGGTGTGGGATCAGGAATTATTGTGTGTGTGTGTGTGTGTGTTTGCATACCAACATTCATACAATGATGAATCTACAAAGCAAGAACCAACATTCACTCCAACTCTTTACCAAGAGCATACACACTATACTGTTAACATGCGGGCCTGAAATTGCTCAGATAAATTCTATGACCAGGCTTTATTTTTGATAATAATCTGCTGTTTTCACTGTAAACTGTTGTCACATCTTTTGTACAGCTGACAAGCAGCTGACGGTGTAAATTCACTCATATTTAACCTGCAAGACAATCTGATCAGTTACGATGAGCTCACAGGGGGTTTGCTGGGGAACAGAAACGTTCAACTGGTGACAAACACTTTAAAATAAGTCTGGAAATGTGTACAGGATGAAAAAGTCACATTCCTGTTCAGTTAATGTGTCTGATCAAAGATGTGATTAGAAAAGTACAGTCCAGTTTTCTGTGAGGGTGAATATAATCACCCTTAGGTGGTTGTGTTCTCAGCTCAGTGCAAAGCAATGTACTTTTGTTACAGAATATAGCTATTAAAATAAATAGTATTACTGGATTGACAGTGACCGTATATTTATGTCTCTTTGTAGAAATACAACAGCCACTGTGACACAGAACACTCATAGCAGAAACTCTCATTGAACGGAAAGGTTTTCTCCATGATCTTTACTCTTGTAGCCGTCTGATAAACGAATTTCTCCAAGGATCAAGTATATTTTTGAGCTGATAAGCCATTAAAAGTACAGTTGTTTCATTTATTCAATTACAATCTTTTTTGTTTAAACTTGATTTCATTAAATTGTCTATTTTTCTTGAGAAATGATTTAAAAACCTTATTGATTCTGTTCAACTAAAATTTATTTTGTGGTTGTACATGAGAATTTGCTGCAGGTTTTACCTCCTTGTTTAATATATTAAGCTTAATAATCTGTTATTAAATATAAAATTTGAATTTTTAACGGAGCTGATTGAGGTCACACCGACAGTGTTAAGTAGGAAGATGATGAAATGAATTCAGTTTTACGTTTTATGAGATGTTTATGTACGGTTATTAGTTTAGAGAAATTGTTTTATAATTTTTCCTAATTTTTTAACCTTACATTAAGTAGTACTGCATATGGTTCCTGCTTGTTAGGCGGTCACTAATAAAGGCAATATATGAAGCCCAAACTTCATGCTTTTATTTTCTGACCGCATTCTGCAGATTCTAAATTCACCTCCTACTTTTCTTGCTGCATGTTGGCTCACGTGCAGCAGTGCACACAGCTGCACTGCAGTGAATATAAGTCTGAACAAGGAAAACTATGTTGGCAGAGCAAGTTTCCTATCTACGGATCTGTTTATTACACTCAGAGTGAGTTTTGAGCTGACATTCAGAAAAGAAAACACCTGAAAAATGGAATCCCTGTAGTGACTCTGGAAGTGCAGACCAGTGGATGAGCTGACTGGAAGCAGTAAAGAAAAGTATGACAGGGAAGTTCGAGCTTTTAGAGGAGAGTTAGTGTTTTCATTTTATCAGCATTGCAGATGTACAGTAAATATGCCAACATTACAAAATGCAAACACAATCAGTGCTGCCAGGCTGACATTTACTCATTGACTCACCTACCCCCAAACAAGAAAGATATTGTAGAGTAAAATATGATTAGGCCTTATTTTTTTTAAAACGTTAAGTCACAATCAAGCAGGCCGTAGTAGTAATAGCATGCTTGGTGGAACTGAACTGTGACTGCTGGAACAAACAGGCATGTTCCAAGACATATAACCTCCAAATGAGGCTGTCCACGTTTCAATAGCCATCTATTTCAGGGTGATCCAAATGATTTCACAACATTGGTTGTTTAGACTCACACAGATTACCTACAAAATACAGTAGACTACAGCATCTATAACAAGTTCTGCTTTTCAAAAGACTCCATCCATCAGAATTGCATCAGTAATAAACATTTAGCAGTAGCAATGAAATTCTTGGCAGAGCTGCTGTATTGGATTAAACAGCCGTAGCTGCTAAAGTGGCCAAACGAATGAGTTACGTCAGATCAGAACAGATTTGTTGGACGGCAGTTTGACATTTTCAGTATTTATTGACAAGTTAGGTCACAGGAACCTTTTAAAGGGCCTTGTGGCACCAAACGTTGTCATCAAATGTTTATTTTGCTACGGCACATAGCAACATAGAACATTGACTTTTCTTCACTTCAGCGCAAACAGGTGCAAATTATTTTAGTTGAAATAAATATTTTGATTTTTAAAAAGAAAATTTTAAATCTACTACAAAATATAGATCTAGAAAATGTCTCATATGACACAAAATACATGTAGACATAGGTGTATGCGTATGTATTAAAAGCGTATAGTATTATTTAGTAATAACCATATATTTATTTATTTGTTAATTGATTGGAAACAGGTGGTGCAAGAAATATAATGTATATCATCATCATATCAGGCATCTAGCTGAAGGTAATTTGTAGCCCTGTCCCTGGTTTTAAATCAAGGCTAAAACCTCTCAATGGAATTAGAAATCTTACATTATATTTGTACTTAACTAACTTAACTAATATTTCCGTTACTGCTACTATAACAACTTTCCTGATAGTAACAACAAACTTTATTTTTCTTTGTGTATGTACACGACAGCTGTAGTCATTAGTTACTTTATGGATTCATGTTTTACAAACACACGTTTATCTAATAAAAATACAATGCATATACATGCCTTATAATAATAACTTCTACCTTTGGTAAATTGGGATATTGTTCTGAGATATTGAGTTTTGTTTTTGTGTTACCTATACCTACAATAATTGTCCCATTTCAAATGCTTTTTTAAAACTTTTTTATATTGCAATAGTTTATACATTTTACTGGACCAAGGAGGAGCTGCACCAAATAATTTGGTTTTGCAATGTTGATCTGCTGATCTATGCTTTGCGTGTTTGCTAAGAATAATGTTTACACACCCTAGTGAGATGACATGGTTCCTGAATGAGGATATTTAAACCTAAATGTTATATTTTGATACACTAACAACAAATAAAGTCCAAATGATTTGATAAATGATTTGATCTGTATAAAATATCATTATGAGTCTTACATTTAAAATACATTTTAAACGTCACTCTCTGATTAGACTGGTGAGGAGAGACGATGAAGAATTAAAAGAACAGTAGTTAGAAACACGTACACATAGCACTGTTCATATGATGAGCACTAAATAGAGCGTGACACATTAGCAGTTAAATCCACACCTCAGTGACATAGTGTCAACGCACACTGGATATTATAACATATGCAAATATATTTTATTTAATATCCTTAAGGGTAAATGTATTGTGTTGCATGTGAAGATGGGTTTTTTAGAAATCACAGCATGACTACAGTAATCTGACAATGGTCCTGCAGCGTGCTCTACTAATCTTTTTATAATATTACAAATAAGGACTGCATTGTATTGTAATTTATTTTCACAGCACAAATAATGGCGACACTGGTAATGTCACAATTGTTTAACCGAACGTCCTCAGCCAAATTCTTGAACCTAACATCCTGTGCTGTTTACTGTTCAGGGGAGGCCACATTCACCGGTCCAGCAGAAACCACAATCCTTGGCTCAGAATTCTTCTGGTTTTCATCCTTGATATCTCTCTCTGCACACAGACAAACAAACGTGGTCAGACCAAAAGTCATATTGTTCCTGAATTCTGCAGATTATAAATAAATCTCTTACTTTTTCTGGCACACACTGGCTCACAAGAGATGCCCGGTGAAGGACTGCATATATATGTACTACAGTGAATGTACACCTATAAGAGGAAATCAGTGTTGAAAGGCCAATGCAAAAATAGTTTGTTGCAGTAATTTCTTATCTATGGATGTATTCACTACATTTTCCGTCAAGGGTGCTGCTGATGTGGGGTCCACAAAAGTAAACATCTGGAAAATGAAACGCCTGTAATGAGTTGGGAAGTCTACTCCAGAGGTGGAATCGACTGGAACCAATGTGGTCAAGTAGCGATCATCTGTGTATGGACACCTGGATGGAGAGCAAATAAGTTAAAGGCAATGAAAATAAAAAGAGGAGTGATTGAAATAAAAAGACAGTTTTATTTGTCAATAAATCCAATCATAAAACAAAGGTTTTAGTTACCCATTTATCAGAATGTCCCACTGGGGCAAACTGTGAGGGGTGGAACTTGTGGTTGTCCAACAGTGACTAAGTGTCAGGACAAGTTTGGGATCTGTCTTTTCAGTTAGCTGAACCTCCACGTACACAGGGTCCCGCAGTATTTTGGTTATAGGATAGTCAGTGTCCGCATAAAACGAGTTGTAGGCCACATTCACTGTGAAAGCAGAGTGGCCTGTTAATGTGACAGCCAACATTATACAAACACAGTAATGCTGCCAGGCTGATACTCTTACCTTCATTACAACCCTTAGTAGTGCACTGACCATTAGCCAACCTTAGTTGCACTGTGATGGGTCCCAAAGCAGAAACGGGTAGAGGTGGATCTTGCATTGGTAATACCTCAACAAGCACAGTTTCAACAGCTGAGCCAATATATTTGCACTGGAAGAGCAATCTGAAACAAGAAAGGTGATTACATTTCCTATGGTCAGAACTTTGACACTTTAAATATTTAAGACTACTGCATCATCTACTCATAGTAGCTGTCTCTGGTGATGGATCCAAGGGGCCCATGTCCCACTTCATATGAGGAAGTCATCCTATTCTCATAGGTTATAACACCAGGCTCCTCCTACAAAAGACAACAAATGGCAGGTGATATAAAATCTTCCAAACTTGTCTTTAGTGGTTGAAAAGGAAATGAAGTTCTGGTCTTACTGTAACAGTGGTGCCACATTCAGTAACAGGAAATTGGTAGATGGCAAACCCTGAATTAGAGTCAACACTTGAACAGTGCTCACCCTGCCCCAACAGCGAGATTGACTCAAGGTCAACGTTTGGCAGAGTGGCATCTCTAGCTACTACCACAATGAACTGGGCATCCTTGGTACATTGAACTGTCACTGGTGGAACAAAAAAAGGCATTGATAGATTAAATGTTAGAATACCATGAGCATAATACACACATAGTGTCAATAAAAATAGAAATGACAATATTAATATGCTTTTGTTAATTATTTTACTGCAGGTAGCATAGCATTGTTAAATTAGACTGTAATGGTAACAATTACAATGGAATTTCTATTTCTTCTTTTATGGGAGGTTGTCTTAAATCAATGAGAGGTTCTATAAACTCAACTCAGTACTGCCTCATATTTTTATTAACATTCATTAATGACACAAAGGTAGATGAAGGATAAATAAATCATAGCCTTGTATTATTCTATTGTGACAATAGCAAAAACAGATATTACACTTTAAAATTATAAAACAATTGACATTCTCATTTCATTCTTATATTCCTTGGAGGGCATAAACTCACCTGCTTTTCCAAAGTAGCACTGTTGGCCATCAAAGCAGCAGCTAATGCCGTTACATGCAGCAGCAGTGATACCTGGAAGTCCACATGGAACCCTCAGGCTCTGTATCACATCACAACTATGGGTAGTAGTTTGCTGAGTAGGGGGCACAGGTATCTGTGGCACAGGATTTTGTGGGACCACTGGAGGAATACCTTGAGGTACCTGAGGCCATTTCGCTGGAAATACCTTTGGTGGCAGAGTAGCTGATGGCCACTTAGCTGGAAATACCTTTGTTGGCGAGGGAGCTACTGGCCATTTCGCTGGAAATACCTTTGGTGGCAGAGTAGCTGATGGCCATCTAGCACCTGGAGATACCTTTATTGGCAGAATCCCTGGAACTGCTGGTGGCCATACAAGAGGATGAGATGGCTTTTGTGGCAGAGGATTTGGGTGTGGTAGCTGATTAGGAGCTTGAGGAACTTTCGCTGGAAAAGCGGTTGGGGGCTGTTGCACTAAAGGAACTCCTGGCCAAGGAGAATAGGGAGGTTGTTGTGGATGAGGTGGGAGCCCTCCAGAATGTTGGTCACGTATGCTGAAAAATGATGTTCGAGGATAGTTGGGAACCTGAGGATACTGAGGAGACGTCCACTGATTGGAAGTCTTCGGCAGATTCGGCCACTGCTGGGCTTCTACCCCCGTTATGGATAAGCAGCCGAGCAGCACGAATGCCACTAAGGAGGTGGCACTCCACAGCTTTCCCATGTTTTCGCAGCAGTTTGACCTGGTCAGTCCCCAAGTTCACAGTTTATGTGCGCTGCCACATTTATACATGAGGACTTGATTTGATAGGTTGAGTTTAAAAACATGAAGGTATACACACCAATCAAGTCCTACTTTCTTTTAAAGAACACCCAACAACATTGCAGTGCATTACGTAATGTTTTCTACATTATGCATGTGAATAATCTGATAAGCTATTTGGCAACTTCACGAGACCAACTGTATTGTTGAAACGGGGTATAGAACACGTGTCCCCTCGGTTCACATGGATTGGATGACATTACTTTTTTGCCAACATCTGGGTCACAAAAACCTTTTCAAAGGTCTTTCTGACCTCAAGCTTTATTTGTGATCAAATGTTTTTTACTAGTCCACATTGCACAGGACCCCACAGTAACTTGTCAGCACCTACACGGAGTTTACTTGCTACAACAGACTGGTGTCTGCAGCAGCAGAAGGTTTGCATTCAAAAGTGTTAGCTGTGTTACTTATAATTTAGAAGCATACTGCCAGTTTGATTAATTTCACAACGTAATATACTGCAGAAACATTATTATTAATGAGACACATGGTGAACAGTTCTTACAATACATTAATACTATATAACGTACTGTTTTAATATTGGAATATTATACATCACAAGGTGCATTATGTACCACATTTTGCTCAATTTAGTTTTTTTAATTCTAGTTTTCCACAGTGGCTTTTTTTCCCAGTTGTTCCTCAATTTCCTTTTGGATGATCAATAAAATCTGATATTATCTAAGTGTCAGTTGACATGAAACAAATCACAGATGTGAGAAAAATAAGTACACATTGTGTTGCATTAGGTTAAAATTGTCACTTGTTTCATTACCAGCAAATTAGAAATTCTACATTTGCTGATTTCTAGCTTTTGGGGAACCGTGTTTGTTAGCATTGGTCTGCTTTAGGAGAAAAAAAACAGTGAAAAGAAACAATGAGATTACTTAACTTAATGTTCAGTAAAAGTATTTTTTTTCTGCTTTTTAGTTTTTGACTGTAGTGTCTTTTATAAGACAGAGAATTACTGAATCCGCTGATGCTCGTAATAAATCTAAACACCTAACCTAACGTCACAATGTTATTTATATCACTAGTGTAGTGTTACGTTTAGTTTTAGGGTGAGGTTTCCTTTTAAGGCACCCAACTCAATGGCCTACATTTCCCACAATGCTCAGAGGCCAAAATCTCTCAACTTGTGCGTAGCGCGGAGCGACACAGCGGCTGCGACAGGATGAGCTGGTCCTTTACGGGACATAACGGTGAAGTGGTTTAGCGGCGGACATGTCTCTGTCCTCCTTACAGAGCCCGGACACGAGCAGCCGAAGGAGGAGGCCGGCTGACCAACCCCACGGTGAGGCAACGAAGCGCTCAAAAAAAGACAACTTTATTGGTACCGAGCTGACTGTGTCCGTAGCAGCACCATACTCTCCATTTTAAACCGGGAATGTTGTGCGAATGACTGGAGGAAAGTATCAGCAGGTTGGTGCAGGTGGGACAGTCGCGTTTTAGTGATGGACTGACTGAGATGCGCGTGGAAGCCTGCTTGACCAAGCGCGTGCGCGCGCGTGTTTGTCAGTTTGACTAGACCAGTGATTCAGTGTTTTCTGCTTCTCGTTTCTGAGAAAGATAACCTACAGCTGTCTAATGGACTCATTCTTTTTTTTTTAAATTAGGTATTTCAGGGTCACCCTCAGATTGCCTGTTCATCCAATCAACAGCACCAAACCCAATAATCAAATTTGTACTGATAAAAAACTCAGCATGCGAGTGAATTAGCAGTCTGTGAGCAGTGAGATAAACTCTGTGATATATCTTATGTTGTGTATACTTCAGGAAGGAAAGACCCACACTGAAAAGAGGAACCAAAAAAACACTCATGCCTAAAAGTGTGAAGTGTTAACTGATAATAAAGGGAAGTCATGTAAGACTGTGCTCATTCGTCTTGTCATTCCACCGGTTTGTCAGTATTTGGGCAATTAGATCAAGGCTATATCTTGGAAGAGAGAAATAACGTCGTTTTAGCCTTTACTTGCTGGCAGTCACGTCTCAGGCAGTAATCAGTTCAAACATTTTTCTTCACAGGGTGTTGTACATTCTTCAGACATGTCAGTCAGTGGCCCTGCGATGGCAGAGGGGTCAAGATCGACGAAGCACTGAAAGATTTAGCTTCTGTGTGGGTCATTGTTGATGGAGGGGGGTTCTGGGCTGTGCAGTGCCAGTAATTTGACTCAGCCCGTCCAAATCCGACAGCCACTGTACAGTTCCTCATATTATAATAAATCAAATCATGGTTTGCCCATTAAATATGACATCATGTGGTCTGTTCTCCCGACACGGTGTTTCCTGTAGTACATATACAGTATTTTCTCTGTCCTTTCCATTTGTAGACTACTGCCTGTCATGATTGTAACATCATACAGTGTTTCAGTTGCCTATATGCTGTATGAAAGTTATCTTTATGCTGCTGTTGCAGATCCTCCATGGGAGCATGATGCTCAGGCAGCATACGAACATGAACAGATCTACGATCGACGGTGCGAAGATCAACAGTTTAATTCAACAGACAGCTGCACTCAGTCCACACATCCTACTCCATGCACAACCAAATGCATGTCTGCACACACGTGTGAGTACTGGATTCCGGCTCGTGACAGCAGTATGTTTATGTTTGCTGAGTTTCGCTTGTCATTTTAGGTTTGAGCCATGATGCTTGCGATGATAGTTGGGAGGAGATTCGAGGGAAGAGAACAATTAGAGCGGAGAACGAGGTGGAAGCCAACAAACTGGTCAACAACTACAGGGTAAGACGTCTCCGAGTTTTCCTCTGCACACGAAAGTGGTTTAAGTTCAGCAGCCTGAATATTGGATGTGTGTGTCAGTTTGGTTTTAGAAAATGGAAGAGCCATGTAACAGAGCGTCCATTTGAAGACAGGTCAGAGGTTGTGAAGGAGCTCTACTCTGAACTGAACGTCATTAAACCACATTCAGGTACAGGTTGTTTTCCCTGTGTAGTAACTTTCTTCTACAAGTAAGTGTATAGATACTGCGATGTCTGACAGGGCAATAGCTGAACGCAATAAGCATGGTAAACTCATTACATTTATTAAAACACACTGTGGATGATAACCTTACAATGCATCTTTGTTTTCTCTTGTAAATCATATGTTTCATCTGGTTAGTTCTTTAAAACACGTCTGATCGTCTAACAACAATTTGTTGAAACTTAAGTTGAAAAATAAGATCGCAGCTGTAATGGAGCAACACAATCTGTGTGTGCAAGTAACACGGAGAAAACGTGCTGATGCCACAGTCACCACCGCACTAATGTTTTTGTCTGTGTGTCTTGCTGGTGTCAGGTCATCTCATCACATTTGGAAATGTGGTGTATGTGTTTCTTTTTGGTTGGTGGGTGTCTCTGGTGTATTTCCTGGTCGGGATACTTATGTACGTCACTGTCACCTGTGCACCATATGGTAGGTGACCTATTCAGCACAAGGTACTTTTGATTAATTGTTAGATTTTTACACATTTTTTTCTCTTCCCTCTCTTCAGGCAAGCTTTGCTGGAAGTTGTCCTGCTACTTCCTGTGGCCCTTTGGCAACTCAATCCACGAGGTAGAATTTGGATCTGACTTCACTTACAATCAGGAACCTTTCTATCCTATCCTATCCCTGGTTTTACAGAATATCTGTATTGTCATTGTATCAAGTACAACGGAATTAGGTGCAGGCCCTCTGTCAGAGAAACATTTATTAGAAAAAAGAAACTTATAATAAGAAAATATAAAAAAGAGAAATCTAACATTTATTTAAACTTAATAATAGTATTAATATTAAATAATGAGGTAGATAGTCAATCATTCAGCATGAATGCAGCAGAATTGAACTAATGAATACTCCTCTACCCTGAGAGTGGGGGTGAGGTCATTGTGAGCTGCTGCTGCATATGTAACAGCTGCCTCAGGTAGCACTCCCTCAAAGCAAGCAGAGAAATGGTTCAGCTCGTCTGCCATTCTTTAAAATTAACATGAGGGGCCTCTACATTTCAAAACAAACTTTCATTACTACAGATGTGTTCTGAAATATCTGTGAAATCTTTCTCAATCAAACTTTCAAACAGACTTTGCTATGTCTGTCTGCACCAGATTGGGAATACGTGGCAGAGATGTTGTGAGCGGGCACCAGACTGTGAGTGCAGCATGAACAGGGCGGAGGAGAACTCACCAGTTCTGCTGCCTTCACCCACAGAGGTGTTGCTCCCAGAAATGCCAGGACAACATTTCCACACCCCTTACTGGGTAACTTTACACTCTTTACAAGAAATATAGATACAGAAAAGATCCAATCACCAGACTTCTCCTTCATATAGATGAATCATGGTGTATCCTTATCTGTTCTGTTCTTACTGCATAGCGCCGTTTCTCCACCTACGTGTGGCTGCTGCTGGGATATCCTCCTCTGGTTGTCATTCACACCCTTGCCTGCTTCCTCTCCTGGATCCTCGTCTTCACCATCCCTGTTTCCAAAATGAACTCACGGACTCTGGGCGTCATTCTTCTTTTGCCTCCCGAGGATGTTTCTGTTTCCACCTGCTTACAATGGAAGGCAAGAGAGAGAATTCGTATTTACAAGCTATTTGACACAAACGTGGTTTAGTCAGCTTTGGTTTAAATTAAGTTTTGTTTTCTTACTTGACTAATAGCATCAAGGCTATGAGACCAGAGCGTTGCTGTGCTGCTATCATGCTACAAACTGGTACTACTACAAATACACTGTTGATGGGATCAATGTGTTTGCTGTCAGTATCCTTTTACTATAACATGTGCAGTGTGGGTTTGTTTGTGTCATATGAATACATGTCATGATCTTTGACTTCCGCCTCAGACCTCCTCCCTCTAGTCATAGTTTCCCTGATAATTGGATATATTGACCGAGACAATCTGTACGCCAGCTCTGATGTCAAGTTTGCAATAGCGATCAGCTCCATCATACCTCTGTCTTATTATATTGGGATGGGCATTGCCAGGTGAGCTATGTTACTCAAAATGCTAATTTACCTCTGTAATCAGGAGTAAAAGATTTCCCACAGAACTGTTTGTGGTCGTTTTTGCATTTGCAGTGTCTCAGCCCAGAGTAACTTTGCCGTTGGTGCAGTGGTGAACGCTACCTTCGGCTCCATCACGGAGCTGACCTTTTACATCACAGCCCTGCTCAGGGGACACAAGGCAGCCAACCCGTGTCTGCAAGAGGTTGTTAAAGCGGCGCTGACTGGCACGTTGCTTGGATGCATCCTCTTTATTCCCGTGAGCCAACAAAACAAAATCTGAAGCAATTTCAAATTAACAATGTGCACGACAGCCCACATTTAGTGCAGATGTTCAGTAGCTGAACAGACTAAAAACATGTTCCTTTGTATGACAAGTGCTCATATACACCAAATAGCAAGTCAATGTAAATATTATGAATCATTTCATTGTTTTGTTCTTCTTTCAGGGCATCAGCATGGTAATTGGAGGGATGAAACACAGTGAGCAAAGATTCAACAGTCGCTCCACAGGAGTCAGCTCCTCATTGCTTTTCATCTCTGTAGGAGGTAAGCATTTGAAATGTGTCAGACACAGGAAGGCAAAACCAGCACCATTTACTATACTTTCATAACTTTTCATGAAGGAACAGCTGGAAACACCATTCTTTAATCTAGCTTTATTTTTTGTACATGTAAACTACCTCATGAAACTACCTTGAGCCAGCTTGCAGCACCTGCAGGAAACTAATGCAGATGCAGTTTTTGTCATTTAATACTCACACCATCTAATCATTAACAAATATTTATAACCACCTTCAGGAAATAGAAAATCAAATAGAAATAACTGCAGTAGAACTAGTTCCTGGGTGCATGAAAAGTTATGTAAATTTCTTTAGATTTGATTTCCCTTCCTTAATTCTTTATCCTTGAACTGACTAAGCTTAACAATTTTTGACACTTTTAACCAGGATAATAGAAAGTCTGATATATTCTTAAAACGAGGAAGAAATGTGTAAATCATTTCACTAATGCTTGATGCGTAATTTAAAAAATCTGCTTCAAATGCTGTAATATGGTGAGAAGTGTTGCTCGTGTCATCGTGGCAGTGACAGAAGCAGCTGTGTGCCGAAATGGGAATCAAGTGAAATAGAGAAGCATGACCAAAAGGTTTTAAATGATCTCACTAACTGTCAATGGCAGGTGTGTTTGCCCCGACATTGTTCTCCAAGGCTTATGGGAATCTGGTGTGTGACGCCTGCACTAACTCCACAGGAGGCAACAGCAGCGGACCATTTATCTGCCACAACTGCCACTATGATCTGGTCAGCACGCTGGGCATGAATAACGCACTTTATGACCTGGATGCACTGCACTGTGTGTAATAATATTCTGTTTTTTCTTTAACAGGACAACGGTACACTGTTCCACAGCCACGTTGAGTAAGATCTTTTATTTTATTTGAAAGTGTCTATAATATAAAGGAATTAAGGGACCGTGCAGGTTTCAGCTTTGACTGATGTGGACTGTCAGGGAGCTATTTCAGTCACATTTGTACAACATGATAAGGATTTGCAGAGACTTGAAACATGCAATATTGTCATCTAAACGTCAACAGCAAAACCAGCAGTAGTTATTTATTTAGTGATTTCACAGTTGCACAGTGTACAACAGAAAACTTTCCTCTTCTACACCTTAGACTGAATCACAAATCTCATATGTTTGACACATTAGCGTCTTGTGTTAAAGTCCCTCTCACTAAAAGATGTGATTAGAGATGTGATCAAGCAAGTTTCACACAGTGTTGTGGTGTTGAGTCACAGTAAATACTAAGTGAGCTGAGTTAGCAGTGATGTAATCTATATGACATGAATAACCTGAAAACCTTTTAACGGTTATTTGTACACACCCTCTCCTCCGCTCTTTGACGTTAGGCCACTGGTGTATACGGTGTCTGTCCTCCTACCTATTGCCTACATCATTGGTTTGATATTCACTCTGAAGACACACTCCCATATTTATAACGTCCACGTTGAAGAAGGACAGGGTATGAATCACTTCACATCCTACATTATCATAACATAGAGCAGTAGGGGGCGACCGTGAGGGTTAAACGCTTACTTAAAACCCAGAATCTCTTTGTGTGTTTCTGTGCAGTGACTGGGAACCACGGAGCAGTGGTCCACTGGTCACGATGGAGGTCTCTGCTCATCCTCATCATGGCCACTGTGCTCATGTCTGCCTGTGCCGATCTCGCCACTGAGCACATCCAGCCCATACTAAACCAACCCAACATGTCTCAGGTGAGGACATGCATGTCAACGTGCTCAGGCAGGTTTGATCTGTGTGCTTTGTCCAGCTGCGCTCACTTTTTTCTTCTCCAGTACTTCATTGGTGTGACAGTTCTCGCCATGGTTCCTGAGATTCCAGAGATTGTTAATGGGATCCAGTTTGCACTGCAAAACAACATCAGTCTTAGGTACGGCATGTTTTAATAAAGTGGTACTAAGAAAATGAAAATTGTTCTTGTGTATCTGAATAACTTTTATTCCTTTAGCTTGGAGGTGGGAAGTTGTATCGCTGTGCAGGTCTGCATGCTACAAATTCCAATACTGGTCTTATTTAATGCCTTCTACGTAAGAGACCCTTCTCTTCCTTGATATAATTATATTAATACATACCATCTGTGCCTTTTGAATTTGGTATAATCAAACTAATGCTTTGTGCAGGATGTGGGATTTGTGCTGTTATTCAGTGACTTGCACCTGTGGGCCAGCATCTTCAGTGTGATTCTAGTCAACTATATCTTCATGGATGGAAAGTCTGATTATTTTCAGGGTAAGCTTAGATACTGTTAGGATTATTACTGTGTTATTTAATCTTTTTTTATTCTTCAATGTGCACGTGAATGAAGCCGAAGTTTTGAAATTAACCCATGGAATGCGCCATCTAATGGTTATAAGATAGTACCACACCATGAAAGAGTAAAGTCTGTCACTGTTAAGTCTGTGTCACAATTTTGATGCCAGAATTGTGTTGTAAGAGGTGTATGTAGTTAAATGGTTTCTTCTGTTACAATATATTTTATTCATAGTATAATATAATTTAGTAAAATCAGGGTTTCCCTAACCCTACATCTAACCTACAAAATCATGCTTATTGAACGTGCTTGTGGTTTTCACCATGAAAAATACACCTTTTTACTAATATGACTAATTAACATGTATTATTAAAGCAAACATCTAAGGTTTGGCTGAAAAAAATTACAACCAGACACTGTCATGAAAAGTTTTTGCAAGTTTCCAAGGTGAAATGTCAAGAAAAAACAGATTGGTTTCTATGTTTTAAACTTTGAGAACCACATGCCTTCACTAATCGTTTCTAGTTTATTTAGGATTAGGGCTAAAAAGTGTCCTACAAGGCTAGAAGATATTTATTGAGAGGATTAGGGAGCAGTAATATGTGGAATTGTTTATTGAGTTTACTTCTGTTCAGCAATTTCCAAGTAAGAACGTTAAGATAGTTTAGTCATTTATCTATATATCTTTTTAAATACTTCTTATTGTAACTGTTCATGATCATGTGGTTGTTTCATCAACAAAAGTCGTCTGGATCTCACAGTGCAATCTACTTTACATGCCACAGAAAGAATTGCCTCAACAGACTGCATCTGAATAATATTACAGAAAGACAATATCATAACCAACTGAAACATTTACAAGTAAAAAAATGACTATTATTAGTATGTCTAAACTAATATAGTGGGATTAATTCTTTGTGTGACTGTTAATTCTTGTTACTTCTTTTTCACACAGGTGCAGCTCTGGTGGTTGTTTACTTTATTCTTTTAGCTCTGTATTTTTTTGCTCCATCTCCAGCAGGCTGTTGAGCATGGATCTGTCCAGGTCATCTTTTTTAGACATGATTATGACTAAATTATTTAGGTGTAAATCTTAAGTACTTTTCAATAAGTTATTGTTTGAACTGATAATAAATGACAACATGGCAATTAATGCTTTTATACTGTTGCCATCTAGAGTGACATTAATTAATACCATTATTTACCTGAACGATACAAATAAATAAAAACTTAAAATGTTAATCTCAGGTACACACTCTGTGACATGTGCAAACACATTAACCCCCACTACTGAAAAATGTTTTTAAGCTAATAATGAGTTTATATCTTCAAAAGTTATGTTTTAAACTGTGCCATAACAGAATAATCTACATTTTGCCATTAGAAATCAAAGTTACACGAAGTATAGGCACTAATGGTATTTTGTCTGTAAGTTACTGTTGTAATATATTTTGTATACTTTTATCTCCAAAACATTACAAAATATACATGTTTATGTATTTTAAATAAAACACTGGAACTGCGTGTTGTCATAACTGGCTGTGCAAAGTAAGAACAATAACAACATCCGTCACTTTAATGTTCTGAAAAACCAACTGCCTGTGTTTTTATTGTTTGCACCATACTGACATGCAAAGATCATGGTCTTTCATTACCATAAAAAATATGAACATCTCAAATGTAAGAACATCTTTTTCAGAATTAGACTTTTTTAAAAAAGTGACTGAGGTGAAAGTTTGGAAATGGGCATTCACATGCAGTAACCTTTAGATTAATTCAGCTTCAATGTACCAACACAGTTACAGTGAAATAAAAAGGACTTCAAGATAGAAGCTGACAAAACCAGTAAAAAGCAACAACCAACAAACCTGTGACTTGATAAAAGCAGCTGGGAGTATAACTGCACTATTTAGGTTTACAGTCCATTGTAGCTGGAAAAGATCTGTTTTCATCTAAATGGAAATCTGATTTCACAGGCACAACAGAGCCTGCTGATGTGTTAGTGAGTCTCACAGTATCAGAGTATGCATTACACACTCTACGTTACTAATACTAATAGAGTCTGTGCTAGAATATAAAATCTGAAGCACAATGTGAGAAGTGAAATCAAGTGGACAAAAGTAGTTTCATGCTCTTCTGCAGCAGCACAGTGATAAAAATAAATAGGTAAGAAAAATGGGGATTTAAGTTAATGAAATGGTTTCTCCCATTTAACCACCAGCAGAAGGCTCGTGTGAAAACCACAGTTCATATAGTCAACAAAATAAAAAAAAGTTACAGAACTATAAAAACAATGTTTCAGAAGGCACCGAAAGAATAAATAAAAATGCTTAAGGGTAACTGTGGTGCTACAGTGTGTCAGTCTTTTCTCAGATTCACTTTTCAAAACAAAGAATCAAGGAGGCACAAGACGATTCACAGTGATGCCACAACACAGATGTTTAAAAGAGGCTCTGGAGTTTTCATCTGATCACACGGCGTTATGTGACCAGCGAGGGGAACATTTTTCAGTCTGAAATTCGGGGGTCATAATCCTAATCAAACGTCAGCATGCAATCGGGCAATCTTTGAGGTTGAAGCATCAGGATCACAGTTAGCATAACTCGTGCTTTATCAGCAGTTTGCTGCTTCTCAGAGGAACTAGCTGATTTGTGAAATGGAAGAACTCAAGCGAGATATAAACTGATCTAAAATACTCTTGAAGTGAAGAAACTGTCACTTCAGCAACAGTAATTCATGTTTCTCAGCATCTTAACAAAAATGTAATAACATTCAATTTGACTTTAAATAAGTGCTAACTGGAACATTTAATTAGGTTTTTTGTAAAAGTAACGTGGACTAAAACAAACTGGAGTGCACTGTATGAAAAAATGAAGTATGCACTTGTCAAGCACAAGGAAGCAGAAATGAGCATACAGTGTTTTACACTGATGCATAGTTCAGACGTGCAAACTCATATCTGGCCCATTCACACACAGAGAAACCTAAAACATTGCACTTTGCAGTTAGAAAAAAACAACAAAACATACACACATTTACCTAAAAGTAAAGTTAAAAGGCATTTAAAGTATTTTCATAACCGTTTGACGTCACCAGACTTTGTCCTTTCAAGAACTTTGTGTAATCAGCAATTTTCTAGTCCATGTCGTTTCATTCCATTCCCGCTTCCTCTGTGCTTCGTCTACTTGAGTCGCTGAATTAGTGTGTGTGTGAGTCCCAGGCTGAGCAGCTGAAGGGTGGACAGTTGGGCTAAATGAGGGAAGGTTTTTAGCAGTTTCTCCCAGGTCATTTCCAGCAGGCTGGGAACCACCAACCACACCTTGTACAATGAGCCAGTCCTTCGGTTCCCAGACATGTTGATGACACCACCATGGACATACATACAGCCAGCCTGCGGGCGATAGGAAACACAGCAGATTAGAGCTACATAAATGATTTGATTAGTTTGCCCATTAATTATCAATTCTTAATAACTGATCAAATTTAATGCCAAAGCAAAATGACAAAGTACAGTCAGGCTTCTGTTTTACTACTGTGGAGATTTTCAGATTTTCACCAAGTCAAAGTTAAGTTAAGTAAAATAGATTAGATGTATCAGATGTTGGTCAGAAGAAAAAAAAGAATGATAAGATGTTAGGCTGTGGACTCACATTTCCCCCTATCTCATATCATTTAACTGAAATAATTAATGCGACAAATAAAACTGGTGAAATCTGGCTTTGAAATGTGTGTGAAGGAGATTTCACTAACCGGAGTGACTGTGGCACAGTGAAAGTACGCTGGTTCTGGCATGACGGCAGGCAGCTTGGTCCACTGAAAAGTCTGCAGGTTTATCTTCCACAGGTCAGACAGTATCACCTCTCCGTTATAACCTCCACATATAAACACCTCTAAAGGTAAAAACATGTCATACGTGGTTTTAATAAAAAGCATTGAGGAGAGCTGTGTCCAGACAAGGCTTTGTGAAAATCTTACCCTCTTTGACCTGCACACAGCTGTGACAGCGACGGGCAGCGGGATATCCTGTCACAACAAAGACTCATTTTACTGAATAAATCCATCGTGTGGTTCTTAAATCCATAATGTAGCTATAAATTGATCACAAACCTAATTTTTCATGGGGTTTGGTGACTATTTCCTCCCAGTAATTTGTCTCCAAGTTATATGCGTGAATCTGTTGATATAGAGACAAATGATGTTGAACAAATTAACTGAGAGTAAAAGTTCCTTTTTTGTTTTATTTTTATGTGGTATTTGTAAGTTACTGTTACCTTGTCCAGGGAATATGAGGTCCACGATGTTCCGCCTCCTAAAATATATATTCTCTGTCCATCATGAGCTAGCTCATGTCTGTACCTGTGAAGTCATAAATCCATTTTCAGACAATTCTATATTTTTTGTTGTAGTATGTGTAGAAATATCTGTGCTGACTGACCTTTCTTCAGGTAGATCTGAGAGGGCGTTGTTGGGTTTGAGGTGAGTCCACTCTCTGGTGGTCAGGTCCAGCCTGTGCAGGTCAGTGCTGTAAAGGTAGCCAGTTGTTCCTCCAAACACATAGAGGTAGCCATTTATGATGACCATTGCCTGGAAGTGGAGTATAATGAGAGTTTGTAGTTGGATTACTTACAAGCAGCAACAGCAGCGGCTGAAAAGTGACCTAAGCAATACTTTCAACAAGCTGTGAAGACAAGAACAAGACAAAAAGAAAAAGAGTTGACCTGCCCGTAGATCTTGTTGGGTTTCTTCCCTCTACAGTTGAGAAGGTTCCATCGTTTGTACTGAACATTGCAAACATGGACATCATTGCCATTGTTTTCACCAAATGGAATCCCAGTGCCACCAAAAACAAGTAGGTTGTTACCATGTAAAACAGCTGAAAGAGAGACAACAATGTACTTAGTCCATCCAACATTTGTCAGAGTTGGCACAATATGAGAACACGTGTGTATAACGAGCAATAAAATTAGGGGTATTTCATCGGTCCTCACCTGACATAGAGGCCAACTCTGTAGGCATGTAACCCTCTGTGCGGACTAGCTGCCATGTGGCTGTAGCAAAATGAAACCGCCACAGCTCCCTGAAAAGAGGGTAGTCTTCATTCTCTGACCCGCCTGCTTCCTCAAAGTCCGGATTGTAACCTCCAAACACATACAGATTGGCACTGTCTGCAACACAACGATGTCCACTCCGAGCTGGGGGCACACAGTGTCCTATGCAAAGAATATGGTAAAAAAAAAACAGACCCGTTTTGTCAGCCATTTTTTCATCCAGGCAATGCTTTTAATGACATTGGTTTTGTAGTGAGAGGCCATGCTGTTTCAGTACCCTCTCTCAGAAATCTGTTGGGAATCCGCAAGTTGGGACATGAAGGGGAGAAGATGCGTCGAGCCTGAAGCCACCGTGCCCGCTTCTTTGAGCCTGAGAGTCACAAAACAGGAGAAAAACACCACATGAGCCTGTGAAACAGTTAATGCACTGCCTACATTTCAGGGCCAAGAAATAAGGAGAACCAACCAGTAATAAATGTATTTGACACTCTTAGGACAAACTCACATCTGGTCCTCTTCTCTTTAACAATACAAATGCGTGTGTTTCATTTACACTCACAGATGTCTGTTAGCTTCCGTAGCAGAGTTAGCTAACTATGGCCTATGTGCTGCACCGGTGATGCACCAAAGTTAGCATGGTTAACACACAGACAAAGCATAGGCAAATGAGCGTCCTGGTGCACAAAAGACCAAATTCACGACAACCAGCTTCAGGGTTAACCTCTAGTTCCGGGGCTTCTCTGCTGCTATCCTCGGGCTGCTTGCTCCTGCAGAGAGGTTTTGTTTACAAACCTGAGTCGCGGATGGAGGGCCTCCACGATAGTTTCTCAAAGGTATTAAGGTGACTAAAGGTTCCGCTTTGCTCCGTCGACGACATCTCAACAGGAACAACACCGGGTTCACACCGAGACCTGGACGAGGAACCGCTACGGTTTAACTTGGCGTACTAGCATGAGACTGCGAGCTAGCTGCAAACCCACAGCAGCATAAAGAAAACACCTCAAACCGTCCACAGCTGCTGTTGTCTGCGACGTCACAGCCAACCGGCCCTAACTGACCAATCAGAACCTGGCGTTTATGTTGCGTTCAGTAGTAACACGGAGAAAACGGCACCCCGTGGCACGGCCACTAAGTATAAATACTCCATCAATTGGTTGAATAGCACGGCAACGAGTTTGAGATGTTAACTTCGTCTCTAAATTCCCCAGATCTAAATCCAATATACATGGATGTACTGATTAAACAAGTCAGATCCACGGGGGTCCCAACTCGCAATTTACAAGACCTAATAGCATCTGTTGATAACATCTTGGTGCCAAATATCACAGGATATTTGCTATATGTTTATCAATAAGTCATTCTGATTTGGGTGTTGTGGCCTCTCCTCTCCTCCTGTACAACTTTCGACTGTGGAGGCCTTGGGGAGGAAAGTCATCAGTTCCTTGCGAAGGTGACTTGGTTTGCCATGGAGCCTAAGCAGAGCTGCACTGTATGGAACAACCAACACCCTACAGCTCCCTTTAAAGGGCCTCACGGAGGAGTTTGTGGTAACATGAACTAGAGAGACCATTCAGTATAGGAACTACAGAGATCCCAAAATAGCAGGGACAGGGATCGAGGTGCACCACGGCAGTGTATGATACCCTAACAAGCCCCACAAACCTCCACACTCGGGGCAAGGCTGACTCTCCTTCTTGTCTACATTGCAGTAGGAGAGGGTCAGTGCAGCATATTCTCATGCCCACAAGAGGAAATTCACTAAATATCAAGACCTGGTGGATGAATGTCAGAATAAGGGGTGGTGGACATATTATAAAGCACCTGAAGTGGGCTGCCGAGTTTTCGCAGGCCAGTCCCTGTGTAAAAGCTTGTCCAAAATGGCAGTCAATGTGGTTAAGAGTTAAGCCATATGTTCCATCACCGAAGCCACAGAGATTCAAGATTCAAAAAACTTTATTAATGCCAAAGGGAAATTGTTCTGCCTTGTTACCGCCACTGTCAGTTTAAAAAAGAGAAGAATGAACAATAGCCAAACACAGCACCAACAGAATACTAATACCAAAGCACAAAATATATGAGAACATGAAGGTGGCAGGAGCCCGAGTTAAACCAAAAGAAAGAGCCACAATGTGGCTTTAGTTAAAGAGATGACCCTTGGCTTGTTGCTTCTGGGATATAAGCCAGGACTTGATCACCTGTGTGAGGGGGTCTGATGTTGAAAAACTTCAGGCACTTTGCTGATGATGTGCCTCCTCATTATATCAGGTGGTTAAAATGATCCACCTCCCAGTTGTTAGTTCATCATTCTCTGGGAATATGTAAAACAAATGTGAAGTAGACATTTATACATACATTTATCTTATGAACATCAAACACACACTGAAGCCATGAACAGCATCAAATTCAACATTTTTAACACATATACAGGTCCTTCTCAAAATATAAGCATATTGTGATAAAGTTCATTATTTTCTGTAATTTACTGATAAACATTAGACTGTCATATATTTTAGATTCATTACACACAACTGAAGTAGTTCAGGGCCTTTCATTGTTTTAATATTAATGATTCTGGCATACAGCTCAAGAAAACCAAAAATTCCTGTCTCAAAAAATTTAGACGCACACTAAATAGGAAATGAAGCCAGTCCTTCACAGACAGTACAACGTTCCTGAACAATGAGCTGCAGTCGTGCTAATGAGATTAAAAACAAGACGAATTTTATTCACTGATCTATCCATAGGTTTCTCTGTCTTCCAGCACTTGATTTGATCACCTCGTCCAAATGGCCTTCTAAGCAATTAGCATGATTAGGAGATACACTCAATTCCTGTTTATGTTTTTCAAGTGATTTTACCTGCATCAGTTTCACTTTTTGTGATACTATTATATAATTCACTAATTATATTTCTAAATCTATTTTCCTTAATGGGGAATGTGAATGAACACCATTGTGAATAAGATTAAATGTTTTTTTTTTTATAAATATACTCACCTATTGGTAAATCCCAGTGCAGCTGTACCCACAATGACTATAAATATGAATCATCACCTCCATAAAACTTGTACCAAACCTAAATTATAACCTTAATTAAAGTATAATTTATAGCATGCCATGTGTGCTAGACTGAGTTAAGAGTTATTAATCTGGAACCGTCCGTAGGCCTGCAATTTTGTACACTTCAGTGTGCAGGGCATGTTCATTCTGCACAAATACATAAACCAAAATGATGTGTGCCATAAGACTACTCATTAACCAGTTATATTGATGGTTCACATCACTGGTGGACACAAGAAAATAAACTGTTCCAGCTTTTGACTGAGCGCTAACAAGAAGATTATTCTTTTTTTTTCTTGACACAGATATGCGGATGATAGAAAAGCAAACACCATCACCTACAAACAATAAAAGTACAAATTTTCTGTGTAATTGTCATCTTCCATGTGTGCAGCAATGCCCGAGCTGTGTGATAGGCTTGAATCACCAAACACCAGGACTGTGGTATGGCCTGGTAGTGCTCTCTCCGTGTGGTGAATTTCTGCGGCTAAGCTCCTCCTCTCATCAGACTGGTCGCTAGAGGTTGATGTCAGCGGTGGAAAGTCTTGAGGACAGGACACAACTAGGTAGAGCTGGTCAGACACGGAGGACCTGCTGAGAGGAGATAAAAGTAGGCGATGTTGCAGCTAGGAGCCTGTTTATGGACACTGTGGGAGGGTTGTTGATACAGTCTTGTTGGCTTGTAGGTATTTTGTCGAGGTAGCTTAATCGCTGCAGTATTTTTTAGATAAATTCTGAAAGGAGTACAAAAATGTCGTCTCCAAGTCCGGGCAAGAGGCGAATGGATACCGACGTGGTGAAACTGTATCCTTTCAGAACATAAACAAGCCTAAAATATGCGATTCAAACAGACATAAGTGATTTTATAACAACTGTCAACCTTTTAATGTTGATCAGCAACACCATTTGATCCCGATGGCTGCTATAATGTATGTGTCTGTGTCTGCTAATAACATATTTTATATATTTTGTGAAAACTTAATGTTGACGCGTGTTACATTGTGCCGTTTGACAAACGTTTGCTAGCTAACAGTTACATTAGCTGGATAGCGAGTAAGCTAACTGTAGCTACATTTAACATTGTGTGAATTCACTTGACTGTTAGCCAGTGTTAGCTTTGCTAATCGTTAGCAATAATCTTCTTGTTTGCATCTTGTTTGTTAGCAACAGAATCTGGCGCATTATAACGTCGTTGGTACCGCTGTGTGTGTTAGCTTTAAACGCTGTTAGCATTTGGTCAAAGACGTTAGAAGTTAGCCTTCTAGCCAACCATATGTTTTCCCAGCGCACTGACAACACAACGTGAAGGACTACAGAGGAGCTTTGTGTGTTTTAGAAGCGGAGAAAAAGACAATCATATTTTTTCCACGATTCAACCCGTAATGATAATGTTTATGAAGCTAACTGTGTGGCATGCTAGCACCAAGGAGGAACAAATTGCGGTCGGTGCAGACTAAAAATACATTCTGTCAAATAACAAAGACAAACTCGAGAACTAACTACATTAATTCACCTTGGATAACTGAGAAACTCAACTTTGACATTTAGTTCTCCTTAACATTAATCTCACGAAATTAACAGTCTTTTAAATTTAGTTGAGGATGAATAAACTGAATTCTATTAATAGTAGGAAAAAGTCGTGGTTAGTCCGTATTTACCACACATTATATAGTTATATATGTGAAAGTGTTGTGAACATATATATAATATTTTTCTTGTTGCTCGGTATTTGCAGCTGAAGTTTGCATTAAAAGGATTTTGTGACAGCATGAGCTGAATTGTTTTGTTTTTGTCCTGCAGCTAGATGCTGCTGTGTGATTGGTCAGGCTGTTACCATCCGGAACACGGCAGAGGGCGGGCTTTCACACACAGCTGATCGAGGAACAACAAGCTGTGCTGTCCGGACACATGTAGGAATGGGGGCTGGGAACATCCAGTCCGTGGCAGGGATAGGGCTAAATACTTACACTACTCGGAGTGGCTAAGCATACTGAGTAATTTTACTACTCAAACTGCAAGTGCTCAAGGTTTGATGATCTGATTGTTTGTTGTTAAATTATTATCTTGTTGCTGAAGTTTGAGGATCAATCAAAACGATTGATTGATTAATAAAAGTTAGGGATATGTTATTTAAGGATGAAAATAATAAGTCTTAGCTACAGGTAACATACTCAGTTGTTGACTGAATGATGCTCAGATAAATTGGTATTTTACTATAGTTTTTGTATGTTGGTATGGGAAGTTAGTACTGTGTGCTTATAGTAGGTTAGATTTATACCACACGCATCATTATGGTCACATCTCTAAATACACAGGGACACTATAAAGCAAGAGTATTGTTGTTTTTTTTGGCATCATCAAAAAAATTGCAAAATATAGTCAAAAATGAAAAATATGTTTGTATCAACCCGTTGTTGCTTTTGTGCATCCTGCTCAAACAGTGGAGACTTTGTGTAGTCTCATGTGGTGTCTTAAAGCCAGACATGTTAGTTCAATCAACTGCGGTGATGAGCACATTTGATTCTGTTCTGCTGCTGCAGATACAATTCCTGCTGCTGTCTGATTATTCTGTCCTTTCAGTTGTCAGTTTGTGTCCAACTCATGTAAATGGAAGTGAACCAAATTTACTGGCCAGTAGAATGTGTTTAAAAGTGCAGTTAAGCAGGCAGAAGAGATTAAAGCCTCACAATTATAGATGCCTAAAAAAATAAACAAACAAAGTGATCAACAAAAGTCACATTGCACTTTTAGTTTGGTCCAATAAAGGTGTAGATACATTACTGTTGAGTGAGCCTTTGCTTTGGTTTCTATGGATCGCCCTAAGGGAAAGGCATATTTTTGCTGCACAAGGCTGCAACTACAACAGCTTTTATTTATAGGACCCGTTGCCTCACATCCCATTTAGTGCTACTCTGGTCATTGGTTTGGAAACGTTTTTCTTTTTTTTTTTAGTGACTGGGCTTTTGAAACCTTCCCTTTCTCTAGTAGATGTTTGCAGTTATTTTGCTCTGTGGCATTGGATAATCTAGCTATCTCGTATTATTTGTTTGGTTACATTAGCAACCTAATGTTACTCTGGTGAGATGGGATCAAGTTAACAGAAGGATTTATGACGTGACGATGAAACACCAGGGTTTTGATGTGCGTGTCTGTTCTCCATCTGTCACCGTGTCAGGTCACAGTCATTGACTAAACACATTCAACCTTTCTGTTGCTGTCAAACAGTTGACTCTGTCAAGTCTCGGTGATGCTTGCTGTCACCGTGTGCTATGTTTATGACACCTCTTCTTCACTCAAATCACCTTCCATCTTCTCCAGCTGTAGTTACCTGCAGTAAAGATGAAGGTTTTATACAGCTTAGATAACTGAAGCAGATTTGTGCTGAATACACAGAGCCCGGGAGTGTTTGATGGCTTATCAAATCCCCTGCTCATGTCTGTGTGGTAAACAAACGACCCCCCACTTTTTCCTGATTGTTTTTCTGAGAAAGGTATGTTTTATTCTACTATAGAGGAAAATATATGTCAGTTCAGTGGGAAAGCTTTCATTCACAGTAAGAAGAGTTTCTGACAGTGGCCACAGTGTTATTGATCTTGCTGATGTGGTTTGTGTTATCTGCCCTGTGGTCTCTGCCCTGTGTTTGACCTCTGTTCAAACAAGACACATGGGCTCAACCTGTTTTTCTTGAAGTTTAGTTTCCCTGTTCCTCCTGTGCTAGTTTTGTTTTTGTGCCTGACTTTTCTTTAACAAAGCGTCAGCATTGAGAGCAAGCACGAGGTCACCATCCTCAGCGGACTCAATGAGTTTGTGGTCAAGTTCCATGGACCTCCTGCAAGTAAGAACCTCCTAAAATTCACTGATTTTCACATTTGTTCTCCAGAGCGTTGGTTTACAGCAGTGTAATTTAAAATTATGTCTCCAAATAGAAACTACAGCAATGAGTTATTAAAGTTATTACCATAGCTGTTTCCAAGTTCTCACAGCCTCTTATTCAGATTCAGATTTTATTTGTCACGTGCACAATCATACACAGGCGTTAACATGGCTAATCCTGCTGCTAGCTGCTCTGTCTGCTAGCCTGTGTTGCGACGTGCACACAGGCACACATACGAAGTAAAAACGTACATGCACGCACACGCTGTGCGGCAGTGAAATTTTCCCAATATACACTAATGGATAATATGCAAAGATTTTCACAGCTTTTTAAAACTTCAACTATAGTAACTCAAAAACTACACTAGATATCAACATACTGTTTTACAGGCACAAGGCTGAAAGTATCTAGTCTTATTAAAAATTTCATTCACATTTCTAGGACAAAGTATGACAACACAGGACCATGATGAATGGAAGAAGTACATGTCCAAAGTGTCATATTTGGACTCAAAATTGGAAAAAAGTCGATTTGATGTATAATTTCTGTTTGTGGACCCTTCCATTCGAGCCGCATTAATGTAGATACCAGTTTTGACTGCTTCGCACTGCAGGCACCAATAATCAGCATTGTATCAGTGTTTATTATATTAAAGCATTAATTTAAGGAGGAGAATAGTTGAACATTGTGAAAAATGTGTTTATACCCATGTTTGCAGAGTTATAGCTACCTGAAATATTAATATAAAGTTATGCTAAGATAAGTGACTTCTAGCTGTAGCTTCATATTTCCAGAAAGTTAAACTATTTCTTTAACCTGTACAATGGTGTTTTGTCTGACAGTTAATATTATAGTGTATGTTTGTTTTGAGTTTATATTGAATAAGCTTATCTCATCAGCACCATATGAGGGAGGTGTGTGGAAAGTTCGAGTGGATCTGCCAGACAAATACCCTTTCAAATCCCCATCAATAGGTATAAAATATTCACATAATTGTTAAATTCTTATGAATTGTATGACTTCAACCCCTAAAGATATGTATCACTTTTAATAATTTAGTGCAGAGTAATTAAACCTAAGTTCTTCTTTTTTTCTTACAGGATTCATGAATAAAATCTTTCATCCCAACATTGATGAAGCGTAAGTAAGACAGTTTCAGACATCACTATGTAGTGATTGTTTGCATGTAGAAAACTGGGCAACTACTTACAAATATTTTGTTAAAAAAAGAAAACTGAAATATACAATCACTTTTTACCTATTTGGCACCAGGTGTGTTTCAAAAACCTCTGCTAGGCACTTATATGAGGGTCTTTTTTTCAGGTCAGGAACGGTTTGTTTAGATGTCATTAACCAGACATGGACTGCTCTATATGGTAAGCTGAGAGAAGTTTGAACCACTGCTTTGTTTGCTCATAGATATGTCTTATGTATGTGAAAACAGTCGGACTAATGGTTGTGTATGTTGTGTGGGTGGTGTGAGACTGGTATGATGAACACTTTGCACATATAATAATCTTTAGCTGTGATGGATTACAGACTTAACGTTCAGATGGACACATGCAACTAGTTACCTTAATGAAGTAGCTAATTGAAGTTAGAAAACCGTCAGCTTTATTTTGAGGGGCTTCACAAAAATATGGCATTTACCATTTTCCAGCTATTTTATGAATTTTGAACTCACTGGTCCTTCTCAAAAAATTAGCATATTTAGATGAAGTTCGTTATTTTCTGTAATGTACTGCTAAACATTAGACTGTCATATATTTTAGATTCATTACACACAACTGAAGTAGTTCAAGCCTTGGGGTGTGCTGTCTTGGAGACCAGCACCACACAGGAGGTCTTCCACAGAGTGGGGACCCTCTTCAGACTGAGGTTAAAGATGTATGTGATAACCTCACAGATTTAACCTGCACAGTCCCTCAACGGTCTGGAGCTGATTCCATCTGGAGCCGTGACCTTCCTGGTTTTGATCTTCATAATCTGACTCCGCACCTGGTCAGCTGTGATGGAGAGGCTGCAGTGTAGGGTGTGGGAGGAGGGATTGTAGAGTTGTGCAGCAGTGCAGTAGGGGTGCAGCTAATGTCCCTGGTGCTGGGGGTTCCAGAGATGTGTGAAAGAGAGGACATACGGGCAGTGAGCTGTGGTGGATGGTGGTGGGGCAGGTTGCTGAGTCAAAGCTGTTAAAAACTGGTTTAATCTGTTAGACCAGTTCTGGTGTTCAGACCCTGGACCCCCTCCAATCACTGTGCTCTGTATTCACTCCTCCCAACACATGTTGGTCTACTGGAGCTTCTCCTCCAGCTTCCTAGAAAATTAACTGAAACCCAATTATGTCTCAGGTTTACCTGCATTTCAATGTTTTTTTTCCCAAATCTATAAACTCGAGTGGATGTTGATGTAGAGTTTTGTTCTGTGTGCTGACTTGTCTTTCTCCCTACATCCACCAGATCTCACCAATATCTTTGAGTCATTCCTGCCTCAGCTGCTTGCCTACCCCAATCCCATCGATCCTCTTAACGGGGACGCAGCTGCCATGTATCTGCACCGGCCGGAGGATTATAAACACAAGATCAAAGGTAACAAACAGCATGACTTGATGGGACGAGTTAAATGTTGTACAGGCAACATTATTCTTAATAGTTTAAAAGGTGCATGAGAGTAGCAGTCGAAATGAGTTAGATGAATTGAAAATTGTGAAAATAAATTTTTAATTCACTGCTTTTGTGCAAATATTAGGAGATGTTTGAGATAAACAGCTGGTGGTGCCATTAAATGTGTAGAAAGGAATTGTAGACAAATCTCAAACAATGGAAAAAGATGCTGAAATGATGATAAAATACAGATGTGCTCAAAATTTTACATACCCTGGCATCTATTATCAAACAATTGTTTGATACTGACAACTGAAAATCATACTGACAACTGAAAATAATGACCAAATGACCCTGATCAAAAGTTACATACCCAGAACGTTTAGGCACGATAACATACACTTTGGTTGTCACACACAAATGTTTCTAAGTGCCTGACGTTATTCATTCAGTGTTGATGTTGAATTCCAAGCCATAGAAAAGCAAAAGTATTATCAAAGGATCTGAGGGATATAAAAATATATCCAAGCAATCAAGAATGCCAATCAGCACTGATCCTAAGTGGAAAATTTGGGATTCTGTTGAAACCAAGCCACGGGAAACTTTTTTCGGATGCAAACAAAAATCCACAAATAACTTGACATAACAGCTGACATATGGGGCTCATGAAAAAATGGTTGTGGGTGTCTCAAAATGGTCAGAATTCATGGCAAGATGAATGTAGCATTTTATTAGAAAATACTGGAGGAAATTTCCACTCATCAGCTCAGAAGCTGCGTATGAGAGAGAACTAGGGTATGTACATTTTTGATCATTCAGGTATTTTTGAGAGACATCACACTATGTAGACTAGATTTATTTTGGTTGAGCAGCACACTCATCCGTCCGGCTTAGATGAATTCACAAGCAAGCTGACCTTTGGAAGCTCTTTAATATCTAAGCTGAGATTCCACTGTTACTAGGTGTGATCTGAAGGTAAGTTACCGAAGTCTTCCTCACTCTTGGCTGACGTACCTGACGAAGTGCGAAAGTGCTAAACGCTGTTGACATTCTGCAGACATCACGCAGTCTTAGTCATACATATTTTTCCTTCCTGTTTCAGAGTACATCCAGAAGTATGCTACAGAGGAGGCTCTAAAAGAGCAGGAAGAAGGAGGGGGCGACTCTTCTTCGGAGAGCTCCATGTCGGACTTTTCAGAGGATGAGGCTCAGGACATGGAGTTGTAGTGCAGGGGGAGATCCTGCCCCCGTCACCTCACAACAGACTACAGTTTCCTAAAGAGCAGAAACTCAGAACTATATTCATATTTAAACAAGACTATTTTTTACAGCAACACAAGCTACATGAGGATTTGCAGTATGATATTGCAGAATATTACTCCCTTACTTAGGAATTCATGACCACCTGCCACCTCCACCTCGTCTGTACCCTGACAGAGCCTTTTTAGGTTAGAGGGGAGTGCATCATTCATCTCCATTATCTGCAGTGGCTTTTTTTATTGCTGCTGCCCTGAGGAGTTGCCACCATTACATTCATCAGCTGAAGACCAATGGCCACAGACCAGCCGTGTCTTCATCGTGTAATGACTGGTATGGCTGACGGCCTCTCTGACAGGACTTATATCATATATCACACTCACCATCAAACAACTAATGCATCAAACATGACGTCACGGTGTGCGTGTGTGGCTATAGTGTGCCTGTTTGCATGCATGAATGTAATACAGAGAGAATCACGCTGTATTGATAACCTATGTTTTACTGCTCAGCAGAAGTGGAGGACACCATCCACAGCCCTGATCCTTCTCATCTTCCTTGCCCTACTCCTCCTCCTCTCCGTTTTAGGAAAGTGTTTTCATTCTCTGAGTATCTTTGTGTGGCATGACACAGAATTAAGTTTGTGTAGGACATTGTGGAGCTGTAATGCTGTAGACCTGAAGAGGACGTCTGTAAGTCGGGTGGGGTTTGGTGGGAATTATCTAGGTCCTTGTTGAAATATTGAACTTTGCCTATTGTTTGTGTTGAACTATAATAGGTGTTTGACCTGCTTAGGGATAGTTAGTTTTGTTTTGCAGATAGTAAATCCCACCATAATGTATGGTTTAATACTTAACACACTAGTTTAAAGACTAATTGTCCTGTAAGGAGGAGAATTAATGCATCTTTGTCTGAGGGATGACTCTTTGTTGGATCAAATCCTGCAAGAACATGTTGCTCCCCTGCAGCCTCTTCTTATGCAAAAGAGAATTTTATGTTGTTAGAAGTGCTCTTTGTTTCCGCCACTCAACACTGTTGCATTTACTTATGTCACAATGTTGCTCACTGGTTGTTTTTCAAAATGTCAGGACCAAAATAGAAATAATCTACAAGCTTAGTTACATTTATAAACCAAATTTTGAAAAAACTTTCTGTTAAAACCTACATTCAGGCACAGATTTCTTTTCCTTTTTTTTCTTCTTCAGTGGACAGATTAACAGCTTTTGTCCTGGTTTACCCTCAAAACGTTCCATGTGCCTGCCTCCTCAAAGGAGATGATACCAGAGAAATATTTGTAATTTTTAAAACTATATCAGAGTCTCTTTCACTGTGTCTTGCAGTAGGGTTTATCTTTGTTTGAGAGTAACATCGGTTAATAAAACTGGCATGTCAAAGTCTTTGACATGACATTTTTGTTCCTAGTTAGAACTAATCTAAGTAGCCTTGGCAACCAAATATATAATGGTGTAGGGTTTAGGACAACATGATGTCAGTTGTGTCATTTGCAAAACAATCCACGGTCCAGCCTTGTTGTTTGTCATCACCTGGATTCATCAGTGTGTTATGTATTTTTATTAATGAGACTCACATATTTGATGCCTATAATTGGTTTGTTTTTATTGTCTTTTAAGCCCTATGTCCAAGATACAAGTTGAGACATCCCTGATTTTTTTAAAAGATAAATAAATAAATGTGCTTCCCTGTAACTAGAAAAAAGAAATAAACCACAATATGTGTGTGTGTGCGTGTGCATGTGTGTGTATGTGTATTTCATTTAAAAAAAATCTTTTTACTCACATATCTGATTTGTTTAACATTGTTTACCTAGGACGCAGGACTAGTCACACACATGACCTTCGAGTTGAGTTGATGGCAGATGCTTTTATTCATTTTATTCTGGGGACGTTAAAACTTACTGGCTGATTCCATCCACAAGATGGCAGACCTGTCTGTCCAGCTTGAAGTAATGTTCATGACCATGATCTGGAAGTGTGTTTGCAGAATAACTTTCATTAACATTTTCCCACTTTTACTTGACCTCATTCACACATTTCCTTTTTTATATGTTGGCTTTAATAAAGCAACAGGATTGGTGGTGATGTTCTTGATTAGTACTCAGTAAAGTAGTATTTTTTGTTTAATGGCACAATTGGTGAAGACTATAGAGATGAAGATTGCTTGAGATTCTGGGTCCTAGTTCGTGGCCAAGCAAAATATTTACTATGGAAGAAACAAGGTTATTGGTGGAGAAGGAAAGAAGAAATCCTGAAATGTTATGTAAATAACAATGTTATGTAAATAACATTTCAAATTATTATAATATATATATATAATTATG
>JAUMTR010000024.1:8666006-8716932 GCA_032270685.1 Microctenopoma stevenorrisi
ACTAAGTCCAGTTGCTATTGGATAAACCTTTTTGAGATAACCATGACCTGGATGACTGAGAACCTTCACAGATATTATTCTAAGCATTACCATACAATACTATATCTGTTTTTAATCAACATCAGCACAATAATACATTTCAAACTGTTTCATTTCAGTGGCAATGAGTTCACATTGCGTTCACAAGTTCAACCACCGAAAAAGAAACATGTACAATAAGGATGCACCTACTTTATTTGTCAACAATATGTCCACTTCAATATTTGTCATCACAAATATGTCATCAGTATTTTCAACCTCACCGTGCTGCGCGTATGTTCTTGTATTGGCACAACAGGAGGTGCTTGAAAGTGTTTTTGAAGGTGGGGTTACACAGGGCGTAGCAGGCTGGGTTGACAGTGCTGTTAATGTAGCAGAGCCAGTAGCCGATGGTCCAGAGCGAGTTTGGGATGCAGACAGAACAGAAAGTGTTGATCAGGACCATCACGTTGTACGGTGTCCATGTGGCAACAAAAGCAACCAGGATGGCCATGATGGTGCGTGTCACTTTTCTCTCCCTGGAGGAAAAACTTCTCTTCTTCCACTTTGCCACAGCACTGTGCTTTGTTATCTGAAAAGTTGGAGAAGAGTTTTTTTTTTATTTTGTATTTACAGTTTTTAAAGTGAGAGACTGTGGAGTGAGATCAACAGTTTTCTATGTCCATATGTATCAGGCATAGAGCAACATTATGCTTCTTCTAGAGTCATGTGTGTCATATGCAGTCCACTTTTTACTTTCTGTTTTATTTTGGTCGCCACTAGCTTCTGAGAGAAATATCTGGCTCTATAGCTCTCCATACAAACTCATCCCCCACGCTGAGGGATATGTTTGTTAAAATGCCAACAGATAAATATGTTAAAATTAATAGCAATAAAATGTACCTTGAACAGCGTCCTTGTGACCAGTTTGTCTGCAGCTGAGTTCTCCAGGGAAGGTGGCTGTGTTTGATTTATCTTCTTCCCACCATTCAGTCCTGTGTCTTGAGATGTTGAAGCATGGATGCGTTCTGTCACTGAGTCTGCCTGTTCAATGCTTTCTTCTTTGCAGGGGCCATTTCCATTCTGCTGCTGCAACATCTCCCTCTCCTTCTCATCTCCAGGCTCCTTCAGTGCTTCTCTTGTTGTGGTGCAGTCGTTGTGGTTCTCACAGCCCTCCTCCTGGCTGTGAGAGGGACCTTCTCCCAGACTGGTACCTGAAGTCTTCCTGCTGTCTCGCCGTATGCGGCTGCGGCTGGCCTTGGAGATGCGCCAGTAAAGGTGGATCATGATGGCCACTGGCAGGTAAAAGGCTGCTATAGCTGTCCCAAATGTCACTGCTGGGTTTGAGAAGAACTGTATGTAGCATTCATCAGGTGGCACGGTTCTCCCTCCCACAATGAATTGCCAGAACAAAATGGCTGGAGCCCACAAGATGAAAGACAAGACCCAGGCCGCTGCTATCATTAGACCTGCCATCTTAGTGCTTCGATGTGCTGGGTAACTAAGAGGTTTGGTGACACAGAAGTAACGGTCAAAGCTGATGATAAGCAAGTTCATGACTGAGGCGTTGCTGACAACATAATCAACAGCCAGCCACAGGTCACACACCACCGCTCCCAAGGGCCAGTAGCCAATCACAATGTAGACAGTGTAGAGGTTCATGGAGCAGACACCGATGATGAGGTCTGCACAGGCCAGGCTGAACAGGAAGTAGTTGTTGACAGTCTGCAGGTTCCTGTTTACCTTAAGAGAAACAACATGGAGCAGGCTATCACACACTAATCTTGGGATGCAGGTGTCATATTATTGAATTAGCCCTCTGCACAGGGATTTTCGTGCTGTATTCTTATCTGTACATCTGAACAGGTGTCCAGTGATGAAAGGTTCAAACGGCATTAATCATCAATAAACAAAACAAGAAAACACAAACCTTTATAGAAAGCATGACTAGAATGTTTCCAATAACCGTGATTAGACTCAGGGATCCAGCCACCAGGATAATTAGCACTATCTCCACAGTTGAATATGGACTGAGGGTGGTGTTTTTGCCAATGCTTGTGTTGTTGGTGTGGGATGAATTCTCCATTTTGTCTCTTCTTGATTATCCTTCTCACGTATGCTTTAGAGTCACATCTGTTTAGTACCTGGTAACAACAAAGGGTATGAAAGAGTTTTGTGTTTACCTGCACAGTAAAGAAAATGTGCTTAACTTCTTGCATAAACAGCTGGTAGGTGCCTAAATGTTTCCGAGCCCACAGTTTGGCTCAGGTGTAAAGTATGTACAGGTGAGCAAATAAAGGCTGCAGCCACTGTGTTTAAACTATACAGCACTTAGGTGTCAGGAATAACACATTGCAACCGGGCTGAAGTTTAAATTGTCTAAACCTGCACAGTAAGTATTGTCTCATATCTGTAAATCAGAGTTTATTGTAAATATACATCTGATTATACTAAATGGTGTCTGTATAAAACTGATTTTAACCCATGCTAATATTTATATTAATCTATTTTTTTAGCATTCTTTGCCAAGCTATTCTCTACACCTACACCTTGAGCAACCTGGTAGCCTTAACTCTGATGAAATCTGACTTGACAGGTTGAATGAGGCCACCTACACCTATAGAGAGTTCATTTAAAATGTCTTATTCAGCCATGAAATTCACAAAATGGCCTTTGAGATTGTCTAATTTGGCTGTGAGAGTCAATTCAAAATGTCAAGTTGTTATCACAGTCCTCCAGGTGCCATCTCCTAACAACATATCTGCTCATGGATATGAGGAAGCCAAAGCATGGTGGAGTGGAGAGTGTGAGTGAGCATGCACATGTCCATTTATGCTTCCTCTTTGAGACAGATGTCCAAATATACTTAATCTCAAGGCAGGACAGATTCTCTGAGGCTAAAAAAGGTTAATCTGCAGAGCAATTGTGAGAAAAAAGGGGAGTGAATTATTTTTTGGTGCTAGAACTGTCTGTTCCGTGACTTATGAAAGACTGAAAACAGAAAAATGTCCTCTGGGACCACCCACAATGAAAATGCAGGTCCTCTCATAATGCTGTCAGGTGCTTTGGATAAAAGCATTTGCCAAACAACATATGATATGCACATAACAATACCTGTTTTTATTGATTTGCATTAATAATAGACTGTGTATTAAATGGCTCCTGAAAAGCAAACTGACATCAAAACACTACAATTACAGCAAAGTACCATTAACCAAGAAATACCAAGAAACGCCATCCACAGTACAACAATGTGATTACCTGATATTTTCTGATCTGAAAATCAATGTAAAGACGCTTAGTTGAGACCGTATGGGTTGTTGCATACTACTGAAGCCCTGTAAGTGACTCCATTAGGCAACATGATAACATCATACTGTACTTGAGAGATGTTTCCTTCCTGCTCTTACAGTCAGATAAAACTTCATTACAGCATCTCTATCTCCACGACTTACTCATCAAAGACTCATTCAAGTCCTTTTCTGTCACAGCTGAGAAAGAAAACATGACCACGAGTCGCTCTTGTGTTGTTTCACCATTCGTCATAAACACAAATCAATATGTTGCTTTGGCCCATAGGTGGATGGGGGAAATCAGGTTGATGCAGCTCAACGCAAGTGACATTTCTAGGCAGATTTGTCCAGGCTACCTAACAGTAAGCAAACAAATAGTAATATCACAGATGTAGTTTTATCACAAAATGCACTGCTGTGCTGATGCATCTTCATCCTGGATAAACACATTTAATGAATCTGTAAAAAAGTCTTTCAACTAATTGCTCTTCTACTTACACCAGCACTGAAGCATTTTTTCAATGCGCTAATAAAATATTTTCTTCATATAATGATGGTTATCCTAATTAATCTTATGCGGATCACTATTCTATGCTACTCTTTACAGTATGCAACAAAACTAGTATCTAACCATACAGAAAAATATAGTAGTTTCAACACCATTTTATTCACATTAACATGTGAATTTAACAATATATGTTTAAAATGTTTGCTATTGGACAAAGTTTATATAATCATTACATTTCATGTTTAGTACAATACACATAATTTATATAATACATCTTGTATGCATTGCAGTAATTGATGGTGGCACAATGTCTGAGAGGCACATAATGTCTGGACATTTAATCGCGATGAATTACTGAGCAGGTAAAGCTAAGCTAACATGATGCTTCCTTTGGGCGATGGCTTGTGTGATTTTAAAGCTCAACACTGAATGTATAATTCATAAGGGTCATGTCTAGTCCTTACTGGCCACTGGCAATTGCTTTGCATGGCAACATCATATGAAGGCACTAAATATGTGTCTGTATACATGAATATGATAGTTAAAGGTCTCAGTTTTATTACCAGCTTTAGGTTTTAGTCAGAATATGTTTTCTGTTTTATTAGATTACTGTTTATTATGACCTATGAATCTAAATTATTTAAACATGGTTTAGTGGTTGTTATTGACTCATAGAAGAACCTGGGTTTTTATTTGTCAGCAGGGTGTCTCTCTGCGTGAAGTTTGCATGTTTTCCCTCATCTGCTCTGGTTTCCTCTGGGTACTCCAGCGTCCTCCCACTGTCCAGAGACATGAAGTTAGGTTAATTGGTAACTCTAAATCGCATAGGTGTGAATATGTGTGAATGGTTGTTTCTCTATATGTCAGCCCTATGATAGAATGGCAGCATCTCCAGGGTGTACCCTTCTCACTCGACTGCAACTAAGATTGGCTCCAGCACTCTGGTGACCGTTAACAGAAATAACAAGTAAAATGATGGATTGGCGACTGGAAGCCAAAGCATATAAGATTTCTGCAGAAACAATATTTATGAGAGTCAAGTACATGCAGGTTCACTAGTGTTGATGTTAAGAGAAATTGTGCATGTGTGTTATTATATTATATTATTATATAAGAAGTTGAACTTAAGTAACAAAATGAAATTAGTATGCATACCTGTAATGAGTAATACTTATTAGGCGAGTATTTGCTATTTTACATGAGTATTAGGTTTGTATTCCTTACACACCTTTGGGATTTGGTCTAGTTAGAGTCAAAGACTAAAGAAATGCATCACGTCAGATCTGTGGTCTCTAAGTGAATTTAAAGTATAGCTAACATTTAGCCAACGTAAGATACAATGTTAGATGAAACTTAGCCGCTGGTCCACCCAACCTGCCTGGTGCCTGATCTGCTGCAACTTGTTGTCACTGCTTCTTATTCACACACTCACTCACACACAGTGGGGCTGTCATGCAGCTGGCCTGACCCACTGGGGACAACTTTGTGTTCACTACCGTGTCCGAGGGTGGACGACCACTCTGCTGCCTTCCCCACAGCTGCCCCATGGAGGTGCATTTCTAGTTTTACTGATTTAAACTGCAAATCTCAAATTCTGCAAAGGGCTTGAGCTTTAAAAAATATAGGCTGATATAAAACCATAACAGACAAGTAAATGTAGTATGAGAGACTCAGTGGTAGAGAGCAGGGGATCACTGATCACCCTGTTCAAAAGCCCATCCTCACATCTCCCCTTCAATCACACTAATAATACCTAAATTACTGAGCCTTTCTAATTGTTATTCAGGGATACTGCAAAGAGTCAAAGAGCAAAACAGTATTTCTTTGACAGGCACAGAAAGTAATTAGATCCAGCAGATGCTGCCTGCAACAGCTGCACCACTAATATGCTTCTACAACAGTAGTACTCATCTGGCAGGCTGAGCTCTGCTTTAAAAAGCATGTTTGATATCGTAAACACTGCAGAATCAGCAGTTACCAGCAGATGAGACGATGAAACAAAGGGGTGTTTGCAGAGACAAAAGCAGGTGGGGAAGCACATCTGCAATGGTAGACGTTGTCCAGGGTACACAGTTTGATCAAAAGGAGCATTTAATGACTACAGTCCACAACGTTTCCTCGTAAAACATTTTTTTATTGATTTCAGTCTTTTGGTAAATGTTTTTCAGTTTTCTATTTGCTATGAACTATGTTCTTTTGATGTTTGTATAGTTGAAATTTTAACCCAGCAACCGCAAGCTATAAAATGCAATGTCAATGTACAGAAGTATACAATCCAAGGCATTCTTTTTACAGGTTTGTGATTGCTTTTCATAGCAAAGGTTCCCAATGACATTGCACTAGTTATTGTAATTATGGTTGTTGTGTGTCCTGAATCTGAAGAGTGGGACATTTCACATCAACCTGAGCTTTGGCCTCACACAGCAATGTAACAAAGAGAAGAGAAAACCACTAAAGCACTGTAATAGTGTCAGAGAGGAAAAAGCAGACACAACAGACTCAACCTGGTGGGAAAGAGTATAAAATAAAAGTGAAGTGGTATGAAGGTGGGAAATAATGAAAGAGAGCACCACAGTGAGCAAATATTAAAATATAACTTGATTTCATCTTGTAAACCCACAGTTTTCAGGGGGGAACTGCCTGTTTGCAATCTAATTTCCCTCTTAGACATGAACATACTGTATCTATGGGGATTCCTCTGTAGCAAGGAGACTGGTGGGAATCCAGGGTTGGGAGGCTGATTGAATTCTTTCAGCTCACGACAGAACCAGCCTTATGGTAATATTGAAGCCCAGCTTTGCTACAATAAATGAATACTTCCTCAGGAAGCTCAGCCACCATGTGTAGGATACAATTTTAGCCAGTATTTTGATGTATCATGTATATTTGTTTTGGTGTGTCTGTAAATCTGCTGTGACATTTTCATTAAGACTCAAGAACATCCTTGTTTGATTTTTTACTTAGCACATAGTGTACCGGTACCTGTCTGTTATGCATGTGTCCAACACAAAGTCAGGTTAAGTTAAAACTTTATAGGTATAGTATACATATTATTATAAATAATATTTTTAACCTTCAGATGTGCTGCCAACTGCTGCTTCAGCGAGCAGATATCAAATTATGTTCAAAGTAGCTGTTTCAAAATGTTGGTACACTTTTAAAAATAGCGTTCCTACCTGCAGAAGTTTGAAAGAAATCCACCGAGTAATGTCATCTTACCTTGGCTGCGTTAAATGACAGAGATGAGCAGTTCAAGTTTTGCCCATCTTACTCTCACTACTGTCGACACACTGGAGCAGACAGAAAAGTAACCTGACGTCGATGTTGCTCCTCCGACGACAAGAACCAATGTGGGTATGTGTACGTGCTCGTGTTACACAGAAAGGGAGGCACAGAAAGACAGACACAGCAGGGAGGGGGCATGAGGGCTATTAGTGGCTGTTGCCTTGAATCCCTTAAGCAAGAGTCACAAATTTGAATAAACAAGAGATGGAGACAAATATAGACAGATAGAGACAGAGAGAGAAAGAGACGTTTGTTTTCTGGATTATGGAGAGTACCCGCCTCTCTAGCACAAACAATCGTGTTCTCCTGCATTAAAAAGCCGTAAGCGACCATGAGGGAAGAGTGTCTGAGTGGCTGTGGAATGAATAAAATGGTAAAGTACTGTTAAAAAGCGAACAGGTCAAAGAGAAGAGTCACACTGTTATTCTATTGCCACCGGCCATTAACCTTTAAAACTCTGTTGTTTTGACCTTTTAACCAAACCCATGAAGCAGTCTGCCCCGGTCGCAGGATGACCTTACTTTGATGGAATTACCACAGAGAATAATGGTTTCTACCCCAATGATAATTTTACAAAAGAAAACCAGTGTACCATCAAACAGGAAGAAGTTAACATGGTTTAATCTGTTAATTAATTTAATCTGACTATATCTATTACTAGATTATTAACACTGTAATTTTTATGTATTCAGTGTAAACACTGTCATTTAAATGTTATTGTATTACCATGATCAGTGTGTGAACAAAATGAGATCCCTGGCAGCAAGATCCCACCACACCAAGTCACAAACTAAAGCTTCAGTGACAGTTCAATCCAACATGAAACACATACGCATACAGGCAGCTGCGTCCCTTGGCCCACGCGTACATCCACCCCACCCAATATGAGTTTACCAGTTAATTGACAAAACATGTTTAAAAATATTAAACGTTTAAAAAATCTCGAAAATGCAAGATTTGACAGAGGTACAGTGTTTCAAAAGCCAAAGGATGTTTGAGCATTTCTTTGTGATGAGTTACTGAATAGGGAAAGCTAAGCTAACAAGATGCTTCCTGTGGGCAATGTCTCTACACCGAATGTATAATTCATAAGGGTCACGTCTAGTCCTTACTGGCCACTGGCAATTGCTTTGCATGTAACATCATATGAATGCACTGAATTTGTGTTTGTTAAGTTATTAAAGGTCTCGGTTTCAATAGGCTCCATTTTGTAAGTCAAAACATGGCTTTTATAGATTTACACTCAGACTACATTCAGAAAACTGTCACATATATACCAACATGTGTTCAAAGTGGAAAGGAGGACAGACAGGGAACATAAAGGACAGACTGCAGCAGGGCAAGGGATTAAATAGTACCATGAGTGATAAAAGGCATCACACAAACTGGTGATGTCTGGTTGTTACATGAATCTATTATTGTCTTAGTAGCAGGATTGAGAGGGACACTCCCATTCAAGAGTTGCTGTATGTGCACGTGGAATAAAAAAAACCCCAAAACAATTAAACTCTCTCCTCTTTTTATGAAAAAAAGCCTGAAGGTTGCAAGGAAATGAGGTCGTACAGTTGTAGCCACAGCAGCTGGGCAGCGCACAATAACAGCACATGAACACTTCTGACAAGCAGGTTTCATATTCTCAGATATTTACTGGCACAGATTTAGAAAATAGTTGCACTGCATTTTTCTTTACAATATGGACATTGTTTCTGAGCATAATTATTTGCTACATCACGTGGCAATAGAGTAATCCTAATGGCAGTTACTGTAACTCCTCATGAGCCTGGAGCAAATCGTGACATTATAATCTCTTCTGGTGATTCATCAAAGATGTTCAGTGTGTCCAGACCCAGTTGAGCTTTGGGCCACCTGGACTCTGGTCAACCACTGGCACTGGTATTACTTGTAAATATATTAGGTTGAGGCCTTATCCATTAACATTAGAGTCACAGTCACAGAGCTGTAAACACACAAAAAGATTTACTGCAACAAAGCGCACTGTTTTTTGCAGTAAATGACCACAGTGGTCAAAAAGTCTATAAAATACTCTCTGCTGAGAAAACAAAAAATAAATTCTGTCTATTTTCCAATCAGTTGGACTGTAAAAAACTATACTGGAACTATAAAATAATACAAAGTAATACAGACTAATTTAACAGATAAATGTTTATTCATCTTTAACAACACACAAATACAATCAGATTAAGCACAGGTATAGAGGGATAAAGGTATAGAGAGAAGGGGACAAAGAGGAAGAAGCAAAACTACAGGAGAGAGAAGACACACAGTTAGCAAATGAGCTCTAACTATAAGCGTTATCATACAGGACGGTCTTTAACCTAGTCTTAAAGGTTGTGAGGGTGTCTCTCTATGTCTTTATTGGTTTATAGACTGGTAATAGAAGCACAATGTTCAGCAGCTCTGCTGTTCTCTGTAACACTGTTATTATTCATTTATTTCCAAAAACAGTAAAGCATTTAACTAAATTGACTAATAATTTCCTAATGTCTATTGTAGAGATGTATAGCTTTAACATATATACTATGTTTTTATATGGTGTTAATTAAATCACTTCAGATGTGTCGGTAGGTACATGTTTGTCCATAATTCCAGTCTTTATTCCAGTCAAAGCCAAGCTAAGTTAATTGACTGCATGATTTATACCAGACTGACATCCTACCCCTTGACAAGAAAGCAAACAAATGTATTTCCCAAAACTATGGATTTTAAAGATAATAAGATTTACCAGGCAGCATTTCATTTGAGGTAATTCAAACTGATCCCTTTTTTGCCTTCCTGACTGGACACAAAACATAATCTTTTTATACCCTACACGGACTGATAAAATGCTGCTTAACAACAAAGTCAGTTAACTCACAAGAGGCAGATTTTAAAAATAATAGTCAAATTCAAGATAATGCAGTAAATAAAATGTTCTACTCACTATGGAATTCATTAGTTTGTTATGCAGGTTATGAATAGGTCCCATTAAATGTCTGCTTTAGAGTTTCTGTCTCAGACTGATTGGCTGCTTCAAGACTCTGCTGCCATCTGTAGGACTGTCTGTGCTTTCTCTCTCCGTTAAATACTCACACAGTCGCCCGTGACATGAAGGCTTACTCATGCATCTTTACCCTATATAGTTTACATGCACAGTTTTTGACACTTTACTTATATATTCAGTGTAAAGACTGTAATTGAAACAATGTTTTATTATTTACTTATGGATAGAGTTATGATTCAGAAAATTGTAATGATGCATGAGCTTCACTTTTCATCATGGAGTATGTATGGAGTCTGTTTTTATCAATATCTTCTGAGTGATCTTTTTATGCTGTGGAAGGTATCTAAGCATATGATGTGGTTTGACCTAACAGGAACTGCTCAAATCTAAAATGCTTCTGTCCTAAAAAATAATTTAATCATCCCAGAGGAAATAAAAACAATGAGTCTAACAGCTCCAAAAATGACATGACAAGCAATATAAATAATCTGTTCAGTCAGTCTCCTTCACTAAACAGACTGTTGAGACTTTTACCTGTGTGTGTCCAGGTGCCTCTGTCTCATAATCTGTCTGTGCCACCAGTTTCTTATTCTTGGAACAATGTTTTTAGTTATTCCTGCTTTGCTTTGAAATTACATCGAATGATTATCATCATTAGGTGGGTCACAGTGTCAAAGAACTAACCTGTCGCTGTCAGCCTGGTCCTCAAAAAGTGACAACCAACTTTTGTACAATAGGCCTCAAATCATTGTTCCTGTCCTTCCTTGGTCTTTCTGTTGTTTTATGTATTTATTTTATTTAAAAATGATTCAATAACAGGTAAGCATGAAAAACATATATGCTTTGCAGCTACACACTCACACACAGAAACACCAATAGGTCCCACTTAGAGCCCCTGCTCTGTGGAACATAATGAGCATAAGAGTGCTGACATGACAAGCTGCTCTGTGCTTGTGGGTGCTGTGCTGCGGGTGTGTCATGGCAACAATCCTACAAATACCCTACCCTAGCATAAGACAAAACTAACACATCCTTCTTTAAAATCTTTACCAGCTGCTTTACCAGGTGCACATGTTGATACACATATGATTTATAAATTGATGTAATATTACAAAAACATCGATTGGTAATGAAACAATAATCTGTAATCAAACTGGTCATTGGGAGACTTGTTTGGGAACTCACCCGAGTATTGACCTGATGACCTCTTCTGCTTATGTTTGGTACTGTACACACAAAGGGAACTCTTTCCATGCTCATTTTGAGTGTACTGGAAAAAAAATTATGATGCTAATTTGCATGATGCAGGGGCCATCTACAATGGAAATCATATGTAAAGTGAGGAGATGAATTCTGACCACATCTCAAACCTTCCCCATTTTGTTTATACATAAAACCATTGACATTATTATGGTTAACTTGAGGTAAAATAATTTATGATTATTATGACAGAACATGTTCTGCAACCTGAAATTTCCGGAGTTTTGCCCATCTTTTCTCCATTTTTGCACCAGTGTTTGAACGAGCATAACAACACATAAACATTTTTGGGAACCGTACAGTAAGCATCATGCATGTTCTTTTTTTTAAATTTATGTTCACTACACATGTAAAATCCTCATGCACAGTCACATCATTTGTAAATAACACATTCATGTTTGTTCATTTGTGCAGATTTGGCTGCAGAGCTCTTAAGGCTGAATCACACGCCGTTCATTTGAATTCCTGGATGTGGTCATGGAGAAAGCATAACCACATTGTTTAACCTTCATTTGTAATTTCCATCACCTGACAGAGATGCTTAACACTGAAGGGCAATAGGCTTTTGCTATCTGGGCAGCTAATTGTCTGAACCAGTGTTGTTTAAATCACATGTGAAAAGAGGTTACATAGGTTAATTCAGTGATTTCTTTGCATCACAGTTTGTTCTCACAATATTTTTCTTTTGCAACACAATCTGCGTGCTTGCTTTGATTAAGAGACGCCTCTAACTCCAAGTATTTCTCAACTTTTGTGTTTTATACAGTGCATGTTTTATGTTTTTGCCTTAATTCTATTTTTTTGTCAGTTTCTATGCCCCCAGTCCTGTTATGAAACCATTTAACTTTTCAATTTGAACTTGACTTTCACAATAACATTTAGTGTAAAAATAGATTGAAGAGAAATAACCAAAATACTCTTTTTTTTTACCTGTATCCAAATGCGCATGTTTTTACTGTTTGAAAATGTCAGCTTCTCGAATAGCTGAACACTAAAGACAACATTAAAAGTGTCTTTGTGTGTGCATTTGACTCAGCTGGTCATGCAAACATGTTACTGAGCATTCGCAGCTCGTGAAAGAGCCTTGCAATGCAAATCAGTGCTGACAGCGCAGACAAAGTATGGATTACACTGATCTTTTGCTCTCTCCCACTTATGGCTTGCATACTCACTCAAAACAAATGTGCCACAGTGTATTCGTAGCTGATTTGACTGAAGTGTTAACTGAATGTCACCAGAAATGTTCTCAAATTTGCCAGAAAAACACTGTAACTGTAAATTGTAATGCAATCAAATTAAGAACACGTTTATAAAAATGACTTGAGATTAGATTAAAACCTAATTCAAATACTAATACAAGGAAAAATGGTGAAACACTAAATTGACATTTAGGAGTAAATATGATGTGGTGGTCATACAAAATCTTTATCTTAAATCATAAATTTATGTCAAACTAGGTCAACATGTGCATTATTTAGTAATTTTAACAAAATATCCTAAAAGTTTTACTTTCTGTCAAACCAGTGCGGTGTGAAAAGTACAATATGCCCCCCTACAGTGCAGTATATACAACAAAAAATGAACCCTGGAAACTGCCCCAACAGTGCATAGTGAGTCGATTTTTGCCTTTAAGAGATGTCTCTGCTTTTAAACTCAGCTTTTTGGTTCAGGTGTATGTAGTATGACGTCTTGGTCAAGCTGCTGCTCTAAATGGCATCATCTGAACAGAAAATCGACATCAGGTAATCATCATTTTAAGTCTCATGAGTCTGGAAGGTTACTCAAACAAAACATAAACGTTTCAATAATTAATTTAAAGCGGCTGTTTGTAGGAGAGATTTGTGTTTTCACCTTAAATACAGATGAAATATGTAATTCTCCAATCTTTTGCATACAGGCGTGTTCAGCATTTTTGCTGGGTTGCGTTTTTTTCGCATTCATCACAGCAGTTTGTAAAATAAATAAGGAGATTACATTTTTCAAATAAGCTTGTTGCTGTCCACGCATGCGCACTTTACGATGCGACCAGAACAGGAAGCGAACATTTAGAGACTTGGTTTCAGATGCTGCCGTTTACTCCCTTTTTTATACCTTCGCGGACTGTACTCGGTTGCTTAGTTTGGATGAAAGTTGGAGAACCAGCTGTGGGGAAAGCCGCGTGTTGTAGTCATATTTAAGACATCTTGGCGGTGGAATCGGGAGTTTGAGTGCGAGACAAGGGCGTGTTTGAGTCTGAAGTGTTTGAGACAGACTGCCCCCTCCTCCTCCTCCTCGCTCACTGGATGCTAGCTCGGTAGCCTTTGCACGTCGTTGCACTCCTTATTGAAAAGTTGGGCTATAGTCTCGTTAGTTTTTTATTTATCTGGAGGTGAGTTCATACGAAGATGGGATGTACTCTGAGCACGGACGACAAGGCGGCGCAGGAGCGCAGCAAGATGATCGACAGGAACCTTCGGGACGACGGAGAAAAGGCTGCCCGGGAGGTCAAGCTGCTGCTGCTCGGTGAGAGAAACATGGATGGACGGAGAGACAGACGATCAGTCGGTCTCAGTCTGTTTGCCCGGAGAGAGGGTCCCTGGCGCTGTCTCCCTCCTACAGCTGACATTAAGTCCGAGTTAGCGGTAGATATTAAAACGTGTTTCCGTCGTGGATAAAGTTTAATACGCGGGGATGTTGGTAAAATTAGTGATAGTTTCAGACCTTTCGAAGATTTCACGATTGGCACAGTGGAGGTGCAGCTGCTCAAAAAGTTAGCCATGCTGGATTTCAATTATTTTCCTACCGCAGCACGTTAAAAGCCCGCCAGTAAACTCCACGGTGTAGTTATTTTTATTCCCAGATGAGCCAGATAAAAGTCGTTAAGATAAATTAGCAATTAGCCGCTTAGCTGACATTAGGTTAGCGCCCAGATGCTAGCGCGGATTAGCGTCAGTTAGCTACATGTAGCCGAGACAATGTCCCAGATGCTGTCTTTCAACAGGTCCGCGCGTTTAAATGTATTAGCACATTCACACCCACACACTGAGGCCGACAGACTTGTTGGAAATTCACAAATAATGTGACAAAATGTCTTCCTTGTAGTGATTTAAACGGTCGCAGCTAGCTGACTTGTTCTTCTAAATAAAACCAGCATTTTCCAAACGCTGTGATCTGGATGAAACTAGCTACGTAAACTATGCAGGGTTTTAATCGGATTATAATAATATACATATGCTACATAATTGTTGGGGAACCTAATTAAATGTTTGTCTTCTCAGAGATCGCGTTAATGCCGTTCGGGCTACTATGAATGTGTCTCTTATTAATATTTGATCATTTTGGTTAGGTGGTGTTTTTTACCTGCTCATTTCATGGGTCGTGCAGTGCTTTTAATTGATGACCTTTTATGAAAAGTGCTGTGATATCTGATTGAGCCCAAATCACCGTGTGTTTGCTGTGTCTGAGCAAACAAACATTAGTAGGGTTATTTGAATATGGTTTCCAAGCAGGCAGAGGCTTGTACTCAGATTTCACTTAGATAATACAGGCTTCTATGTCCAAAAAATTGCATCACTAAACTAGATCTCAATCTTAGATTTAAGATTGTTAAAGGTAGATATTCAACTCATTGGATCAGACGGTAAACAATGCCAGATGATAACCAGATTCACAGCCCTTTATCAGTGCAATATCTCACAGATTCTTTTGGGAATTGTTTTAAGAAAAGCTTCCACATGTTCTCAGTTCTTTCTCTTACTGGTAGCTCATGACCACTACTAGCTGGTTTAGTCAGAAAAAGATAGGTGAGAGGTTGCATAGCAACCGATTCTGCCTGGCCAACAGCAATAAGCACCTGTAGCAACTATATCTTCATAAACAACAGAGGGCTCGTACATACTTACTAGACACCATGTAGTGTATAAGTTCAATCTCTTAGCTAAAACCAGCTCAGGCAGATCTGTGTGTCTGTGGCACCCCTTGTTTTCAGACACATGACTTTATCACAGTCACAGACGCTGGTGCCCAGCTGCAGTAGTCTGTTCCTCATATGTGTGCGTCATTGAGATGTACCTGATTTGAATCTTCACGCTATTGTGTTTTTTTTTTCCTGTCACAAATCCACAAGCACCTGCATGAGGTGCGTGGCTTGGTTTGTGGATTTAGCATCTGATGGTGCAATTATTATGCTTCTTCTAGACATGGATGTGCTTATCTTCTACATTTGTCAGTCTTTGGCAGTGTGAAAATGTCATTACATAATGTGTATGTGTGTTATCGAGGGAGAAGGAGAGAAAGACAGCTTTACTTTGCGTGATTATTGCAGTCTGCCAGGCATCCCACTGGGGGTGTTAGCATTAATGCTGTAATCTACAAATGACATGCTCTTGAGACAAGTGCTTTGAGTGGGAGGACTGCCTCAGAAGTGGACTGTTTATGCAGTGCACAAATGCAAATGATAAAGATTGATTTTTATCTCTGTGTAGAGGCATTTCATGGTATAGTAGCAGAAAATGCAGCACAGAACAGTTGCTGCAACACCATTCATTTCCTGGAGAGATATGTGTATGCCATATACTTTGGGTGAAATGTTACCTACTTAGTGACAAACTTGCACCATTCAGCTTTTTCCACTTTGTGCCCTAATTGCCATCCAGTAAGCCCTTAAATTTCAGCAGCTCAGTGAGGTGTGGACCTGGATTTGGAAATTAATTTAAGTGTGTTTGGATGTTTACTGTGATTTTAGCTGTGGTGCATTTCTGTTTATCATATGGGAGTCTGACTTCTCCTCATGGGGAACCGTAGGTCCCAGTAGAGGTAAGGTAATTAAAATGTTGTGTGCTCAGGTGAAAACACGCCTGGATCTCACAGGGAGCTGCTGGAGAACTCTAGACACCATGTAAACACTCATGTACACTCCTAGATGTCTGTTACACCATTTTATGTGTCATGTCTTTCCTAACATTTACCTTTAGTGTGGGATCATACACATCGTATACTAGGCACACATAAATCAAATGGTCCATATGATATTGAGGCGGTTAATGTGATGGTTAAGCTGTGTGTAATCTCATTGACAAAAGGATCTAATTGATTAATCCTATTGCACTGTGACCTGGCTAAACCGGACAGGTATTTACTGCACAAGTTTAGCCCCTGATATTCTGCGCGTGAACGCAAACACATTTTTGAATATAGTGTGGCAAAGATTTGTGTTTCGTTTTTAGCTGTGTTTTAAAGCCGCCCTTATAAATCAGAAACTTGCAGCGTAGGTATGATTGTTGTGATTGGACTGTAGTGCTTCACAGTAACACAAAATGTTGACTGCTTTAGTTTGTCTGTATAGTTTAGAGATTTAAAGGAAGTAGGAGGAATTTCACACTTCTTTTTAAGCTGCAGACAACTGCAAAGTCACTGCAACTTCAAAAGTGCACCCAGTGTAGTGCAACAACCCTACAGCCAAAGATTACTGTGTTTAATTAAAAATATAGAAAATGTGGCTGTTTGCTCTCTGTATTCAAATGGATGACTAGAGATAAACTGATGTGAAACAGATAAATTAGGCAGTAGTTAGTTAACATCTTAATGTGTGTTATATATGCTTTACCTGCTTTTCTTACTTCCTTAAAGTGAACACGATGTCACTCGATCAACTATAATGATGTCCGTTTCTGTTTCAGGTGCTGGAGAGTCTGGAAAAAGTACAATTGTCAAACAGATGAAGTAAGTGTGGCTGATAAGCCCTACATATAGCAAAACCTTAGTATTACATGTTGAGAGGATTGGCTACAGCACGCAGCAGTGTTTCACACCACACAGAAATCTAATGTCATACTTTACTATATATGCACTAGATCATCTGACACAGCAGCGATTCTGAGTAATCAGGAGGTGAGACACCTTGACCCTTATTCACTGTGATGGGAATAATTCCTTTGTTTAGTCATTCCCTGTTGCTGCATAATGGACTCTCAGTATTTTACTGCAGAGTGAGCAGTAATTGAGATCATTGACATGTATTTATGGTCATCATCATCTTGTGCCATCACTGCCAGGTTTCATGTTTCATATCTGGCATTTTGAATTTCAAGTTGAGTAGTGTTATGGACAACAAAGCTGTGATACATTGTGGAAAGTTTTAGTCTACTATATATTTATATTTGTTATACCCTGAAATTAGATTTTCAAATAACAGTTCAGCCTTAAATTATACCGTCTCGTGCATGATTAAAAGCCAGTTGTAGTGGTTATCAATAAGTATTTATTTAGCTCACACTTCAGTCTTCGTGTTTTACTCCACAAATGTATAGCGTTACTACATTAAATTTATTTTCTTAATGTTAATATTTAAAGAATTCTGTACCTTTAACATAGTAATTGTGAAGTTGTTTTAAGGAACCTTTACAATCTGCCTGTAGATCATTATAATCTGTTGTAGGAAGATATCCATGATACTTGGAGACGGCTGCTAACATCTTTTCTTTGTGTGCCAGGATCATCCATGAGGCCGGCTACTCAGAGGAGGAGTGTAAGCAGTACAAGGCCGTGGTATTCAGCAACACCATCCAGTCCATAATCGCTATAATCAGAGCTATGGGACGTCTCAAGATTGACTTCGCTGATCCAGCCAGAGCAGTGAGTGAAGGAAAGCTGGCACTGTTGCTTATTGTGGACCAGGACATTACAAGTCTAAGGGCAACTAGTCATAGTGGCAATTTATGTTTCTTCTCCTCTTTTTCAGCAGTTTAGATAGTTCTGGGATAGTAGTTCAGTATCACATTTAAAACACTTCATTAAAGCTAGATTTTTCTGACATGAGAACTGGAAATGAGTCCTTCAGCTGATCCAGTGATGCTGCTGATCAGCAGTGTTTATGCTTGGTTTGAGGTTTTACTTTAATCCTAAATGTTTTGTAATATTACCACATGCTCCAAATAAATGCAGCATGTAGACTATTTTTTTCTTATCATAAACAGCCTGCTGTTTTATTTTGTGTATCATTTTTTTCCTGGCATAACAAGAGGCTTAGTCACTACCTCAGCGTGACTGGCCTCACTCTGTCATCGTGACCAATTTTTCACCAAGAGCTTCTCTACTCTCATGCCTAAAAACTTGAATCAACACGCCAATTTGTCATTTTAATTCCCCACAAAATGCCCTTAAAACAGTGCCGTATGCTATTTTTAGCACAAAAATGCTCCTAAATATTTGTTTTCTGCAACACCAACTGCACTGTAAACATTTTTCACATTGGACATTTGAACAGAATACGAAGGATCAACTTTTAAGCATACTTTCTCCTCAGGATGATGCACGGCAGCTCTTTGTGCTGGCGGGTTCAGCAGAGGAGGGCTTTATGACGGGCGAGCTTGCCGGGGTCATTCAGCGGCTGTGGAAGGATGGAGGAGTTCAGGCCTGCTTCAGCCGCTCCCGAGAGTACCAGCTCAACGACTCTGCAGCATAGTGAGTGGGAAACATTGATACAATCACAGGAACTAATGCACTTGGCAGAGTTCTACACTTGGTGTGCAAACATCTGCCATATGATTTTTATTTATCCCCCCTCCTTAGCTACCTAAATGACCTGGACAGGATATCCAATGCTGCTTATGTACCCACCCAGCAGGATGTGTTGAGGACCAGAGTAAAAACTACTGGTATTGTGGAGACACACTTCACTTTCAAGGACCTGCATTTCAAGTGAGTGCAGCCACCATAGTTTGTCCAGTCATTTAACCCCGATGTATTTGCATGATGACTATTGCTGCTCTGTCCTTGCCCAGTTCTAAGCCTGTGAATCATGCCCACATCTCTGATTCAAATAATGTAGGTCTGGTGTCATTTTCATTGACAGCTGTAATGACTGTTTTAAAAAAACTGAATTTATGTGGAAATTAAGGGGGATCTTGCATAGTTGGATAGCTACAGTACATGTAATTATCCAAAACTCAACATCTGTTTGTTGATAATTAAACATTTTTACTTCTTAAAAACTGCTAAACATAATGTTGGTGGCAGAAATCACACATCACTTGCTGCTGATTGGTTAGGGCCAACAAAATAATAGCAGCTTCTAAACATACACTGACTAACATGGTCACATTAGGCTGAACATGGGGTGTGTGTGTGGGGTGGGGGGGGGTGGGGGGGTGTAAGATACTCTCTTAGTTGTGCATTCAGAATTTTCTTTTCTGTAACAGTGTTGGACTGATAGCCAGAGAAATCTCCTTTTGAATTGGAATACTTGTACTTTTGATCTTAAGTAGATCCTTTTAAAACATACATTTAGTACCTAAATGTTAATAAAGTATTTGAAAAAAAACTCTAATGCTCCCTCTGATTAGCAGTTGCATTCAAAGAATAATAGTCATAAAGCAGCAGAAGTAGGAATAAGTCATGTTTACTTACAAATAAATTGGTGTCATATGACGGACGCATGTTGACAGTGAACATGTGTGTTGCCTTTATTTCACAGTGTATGTCTCTGTTCTCTCTGTAGAATGTTTGATGTAGGTGGACAGAGATCAGAGAGGAAGAAGTGGATCCATTGTTTTGAGGGAGTCACTGCCATTATCTTCTGTGTGGCTCTGAGTGACTATGACCTTGTGCTGGCTGAGGATGAGGAGATGGTAAGACCTGACTCGCTGTAATTATCTGCACATTTATTTTTTGATGCGGCTTTTGTGGTTGTTTACTATTGTGTGCATCTCTCCTCTCCTTCAGAACCGAATGCATGAGAGCATGAAGCTGTTCGATTCCATCTGCAACAACAAATGGTTCACAGACACCTCAATCATCCTCTTCTTGAACAAGAAAGACCTGTTTGAGGAGAAGATCAAAAAGAGTCCTCTCACAATCTGCTACCCAGAATATGCAGGTAAGGGAGACGCATGTAGAAAGACAGTTTTGTTTTGTTGTACATGCAAATACAGTACTTGGTATTTACATGTGCATATAAACCATGAAGTAAATTTGTAAATTTTATGTGACTGCATGAAGCATATACAGCAATGTGAAGATTTTATTTTTATATTTTGCATATTTGTCGGTGGATTTGGATCTTGGTGTTTAAATTAGGATTTTATTTAATATGGGAACACCATCCCTTTCCTATGTGGAATAGTAATTGCTCCCTAATCCTAATAACTGGTTCAAGGGCCCCAGATCATCACACTACCACCATTGACTGTTGGTATGATGGTACCTTTTTATGAAATGCTGTTATTTTAAGTTATTTAGTTTCTCATCTCTCATCTATTGCTATTTTAGATCTTTCTGGTTCACTTCACCCTAGTAGAACTGGGCCTTCCCAAGAATAAGTGGTTAATTGCAGTTACATTTTCAGATAGGACCAGACAGGTTTGGTCAGATTCTTTTCATAATTTAAAAACTACATTTGGTATTTTCTCGCCTTATATTTGTGTAATATTGAAATTAATTTGAATGATTCAGTTCAAATTCATTTCAAGTGTGACAAATAAGAACAAAAAATCAAGATGGCAAATACTTTTTCACAACACTTTAGATAAGACTGTTTATCTTTCCTTGAAAATGTAATAAGGAAAGAAATGTCTTCAAACGGATTAAGTAAAGCTTCTTTTCTTTCACCATAAAATACTGAAGCGAAGTTGTGAGATTGGCATCCAAGTCTTAAACAACTATAAAAAACTATACATTCTGAGGAAAGTTCTTAACATGGAACCTGTAGAAGGTAAATATTGTATTATATCTAATATTTATTTTTTGTATGCTCATTATTCTTTGCTTTAGGCTCCAACACCTATGAGGAGGCAGCGGCTTACATTCAGTGCCAGTTTGAAGACCTGAACAAGAGGAAGGACACCAAGGAGATCTACACCCACTTCACCTGTGCCACCGACACCAAGAACGTGCAGTTTGTGTTCGATGCCGTCACTGACGTCATTATCAAAAACAACCTGAAAGACTGTGGTCTTTTCTAAAGGTACCTTCTGCCGGTCGAGCTGTTCCAAAAGTTACCTGTTCTGCCTCTCACTTATTTTCTTCTAATAATTTTTTGTTTTCCCTTGTGTTTGTGCTCAGGCAGCCTGGCGGACAGCTAGCAAGTGACTTTATTGAAGAGGAGTCTGATTCGGGGGATCTTCGTGGACCCCGCTAAGAATGTCACTTTTAACCTCTTATTAACTTATGTTCATCTCTAAAAGTTTTAAAGACGGTGTGTAGAAAAAAAACATTTTGTGTAAAATATTTGTACAACTGTCGATGATCGGGGATTTTTCACAGTTTTTAAAATGTGCTTATTTTCCATTTTTATTATTTTTAATTTTTATATAAAACAGGGGGCCTTTGCTTTTTTGTCCATAAACGAACACCTTTTGTCTTTTGTTTGTAGGTTCTTGTGCCTTGCATGCTTTAGATGCTGTGTTTTTTGTTGACGTAGATTTTAGGTTAATGTCGATGTTAACCATTCAACTCTTCCAAGCACCCCTAAATCCATATTATCTTTTTCTTTAGAGGTTATTTAATTGTCTCATCCCTTTTGTCTCTTTATACATACCAAGCAAGACCAAGTCACTCTGTAGACCATTTCACTCTGACATATCGTGAGAGGTGTGCGTGTGCACGTGCAGTTTGCCTGTTTTGAGAGTGAGAGATTTGTTTGAATTGAGGCCATAAGCCTGAGTGTGTGTGTGTGTGTGTGTGTGATAGTGAATGGTTGTGTACAACATAAAACATAAGGAAAAAAACAAAAAAAAACTTTATTCCTCTACTTGGTATCCTCTTTCAAAGTTTTATTTTTCTAGGCAACCAAAAAGAACCTACTCTCTCCGAGTGCACGTTGTTGGTACACTTCTACGAATTGAAACATTCCCGATTTGAATCAGGACGTTTTGAGAAGCTTTGAAGAGGATGCCAGTGGTGATCTTGTAGCAGACCGTATAGGACCACATGTACAGTAGATCCGTGTTAAGTGCATAGCCAGGCAGAAAGGTGGCTCAGTACAATTGCGTTATTGATTATGATCTGTAATGGTTTCAAGTTACATATCCCCTCTAGACCCCAACCCTCTGTTTCCATTGGATGGGGACATTAGTGAACTAATCTCCATTATTTTGCTAATAAAAAAGCTGCTGTGGTGAAACCTCGACAGCTTATGCAACAAACCTTTTTTTTGCCTTTTTTGTGAGTGAATCTTCGTTTTTCTAACAGGAAAACATTTGTCAATGATTTAAATTATTTTTCTTCAGCTGCGCACAATTAGCAGAGATAGGGCAGCAACTATTTTCGTAATCTGTTATTTGTGTATGTATATGGCAGCAGTTTAATTTCTTTACGAGAGGTAATATTTGAATTTTAAACTGTTTAATGGAAAAAAGTCAACATTCAGCTCTGGACGTTTTTACCTAATATAAGCTCATATTTTCCTTTTTCATACAGGAACTTTACTCTGCATAATTACTAAACGGAGCAGAAATTTGAATATGTTAGAAAATAAAATGACATGCATAAAAACACGTGTGTTATTTTGATCAATTGTTGAAACGTCTATTTTTCCCAGCATGGGATTATTCACAATTTAGGTCATACAGCAGCTTAATTTTAAGTGAGCGCTTAATTAATTTTTTGTATTTGTGAACTGCAGAAAGTCTGTAGTGATGAGCATCCACTGAGGGCATGTTTCTGTTTGCAAAAGCAGGTTTGTAAATATGTACTTTTGTAAATGAATAGGTGGATCTCTGCAACCCCTCCTGAAATGCTCAAAGGAAAAATGCAAAGAAGAAAAAAGAGATTCCCTCCATAGTCTATAAAAATTAAAAAGAAGAGTATGTCTCTGAGTTAATTTCAGTTACATCTTCCTCTTCATGCAAACATTTAATGTCAATCCAAATAGTGAAACATATTTGTGAGAGGAAGGGGGTTTTAACTTATTTGCCGACAGTAAATAGTTCCCTCTTGTGGAGACACTGAGTAAGTAATGAGTGTTGCTCCATGGTCACAAAGAAATTGCCAGCTTAGTATACATTGCCAGTCAAATGTTTGGACACATACAGTAATGACTATGTTTTTTTCAAATAGAAGCTAATTTTTTAACTATGATTTAAACAACGATTCTAATCTGACATAGTGTAGACACTGTTGATGTAAAAAATTATGTTCTATGTTGAAACCGTCTTTAAAAGAATATTTACGTAAACATTCAGAGGCCTATAATCATCAAACCTTAGTAATGTCTTCCAATACTACAATATGTTTGCTAATGGAGGTTTATTAAATTAGGAGGGTAACTGATAATTATATAAAAGCATTAAAGTGAAAACATGCATTTTTTGTGGAAAAGATGGTAAAACCTGTGTGTCCCAACGTTTTACTGGTACTGTATATTTAACATAAATTGTTCCTCAACAAGATGCATTGGCTTTTTCTTTAAATTATCCTTCAGTTTAAATTTAAAAAATTTTTAAAAATGATTTTCTATCAAGCTGTTGTGATTTAGAGCAAGAACTGAGGCCCAGAATCCTTCCCAGTATTCATGAGCGATTAACCATTAACACAATTAGTTTAGAGATAGTGATAGGATTATCTGAACAACTGTCATGTTCCAGACTTTAACTATAAATTTTACAAACATCAAGATGGTAATCGCCTACAAATGGATCATATCTGTGCCAAGACTGACTCCTGCACTGCACTCCCGTATTTATTTTCTTTGCATTTTTGCATTTCTCTCTCACTTAAATATTCTGTGGACTGAGACACAACTTTAACTTTATGTAGGTGTGCATCCCGTTTCATCTGGTGTGAAACTACCACAGCATTTCATAAAAGTAAATTACTTCTCCTGAAGGAGAGTGTCTGGCCATCAATTGGGGATCTCAAGCGCACTTGGCATATGCAGCAAATCTGAAAGTCCAGACTATAACTGGATAAAGCACAGCTAGTTCTTCTGTTTTGACTTTCTGTAAAACTAATATTTGTTGATCTGATCTAAGGCATTTGAGTGTGACAATAAAAAATCAGGAATACTTTCTCACAGTGATTGGGCATTAGCACTGTCTTGAGCCATATCACTATCTTGTGATTTATAAGCCAACTGCAGAGTCATTTAACTAATCCCTAAAGCCCCTGAGGGAGATCAGACTGTGTGGATATGAAGCTTCTTCAGAAATAAGGTAGTAAAGGAAAGTGAAGGAGAAGAGAAGAGGATGATGCTGCTGCTTAAGAAATGATACATATATGACATAAGTAGTGCGTGAGTCTGACGATAATAAAGATAAAGATTCGAGCTGCATGTGCAGCGTGTTTGTAGAGCATTCACACACCTGAACCGACAGGAGACGCTAATTCATGAGCAACCTATAAACTCCTCTGGTTCATCATCTCTTCCTAAACGGATCCTCAACATGGCTGTACTCCAAGTTCTCATAGACACAATGTAAACTGTGCACCCACATACGTATGTGTGATGTGTGATAAACTAACATCAGGAGACATTAGCCCTGATGATCAATCTGTCTTTATTGACATGGTCTGTGTGGTTTGAAGTCTTCCACAGGTGTACTTTTCCATCACAAGTTTCACTGCATAATTAAATCTTGTCGTGAGCTTGGATAAGAAGCCAACATCGTTTAGCCGCCAATTCCCTTAAGCCATTCAGTCTAATTAACTCATTCTGTGTGTGTGGGTGCATGTTTAAAACTGATTTTTACTGCCGCTCCAGTGCTGCACGCCCTTGAGTTTGTCACCGATGTCTATATGATTTTGAAATTTCAAATGTTTTTCAGACACTGTCACTGTCTCAGTAGACCATAGTTAATAAACGTATCTGGTTTTAAGGTCTGGCAGATTTGTGAATAAACTAAAGACAAGAGTCTGTTCACCCTGCTGAGAGTGTGTGAGTGTCTGTGTGAAGGTGACCCCACTCCCACCCGTCTTTGCTGAGCAATAGAAACAACTTAGTGTTCATTTCTTCCCTAAGAGTATAAGCACAAAGTCAATGGTGGAGGCAGTGCGCTAAATCCTTATAGGCTCTACTGAAATTCCCCTCTGAGTAGACAGACTGCCTCATGTTATTGTATTTTTGCCTTCTGTTGTCGGCTGTGTGCTTTGGGAGGCTCGTTAGTTCCTGTCTGTAATGGTGACATAAATTAATATCCTATTCTTTCTTATTTCTTCCTCCGCACCCAGTGTACACACAGTGACATATATCTGACGGTCTGAGAGAGCCTCTATGAATGCTTTGGGTGTGTCTCTGTGTTATTTTGCTTGTTAATATTCGGGCAAAAACTGGCTGAGCTGATGCAGCTGGTCAAAGTTACGCGACGCAGACGTTGTTTCTGAGGCTTCACAGCACAATGACAAAAAGATTCATATAAATCAATGCTTCTATATGCACCCCCCCTTCACACACTGTGCATGTGTACGTGGCCGCACAGAGACTACTGAGTGCTACTGCTGCACTACTTTAGAGTGGCAATGAGCTGCTTGAAGTGACTCCAAATTTAGACGCTCCAGCTCAAAGCTCTGACAGCTGATGGCTTTTCTTTTTTGTTCTTCTATCACAAAGGAAGGTCCAAAATAGTGAAATACTCTGATCCAGATATAGATAAATGAGCCCAAGACAATCATTTAGTGCATGATTTATCCTGCACACACAAAAACTACTACTTATGTAACAAACAGCTACATTGTGCCTGAGTTTTAAAATCCATTTGAAGGCAGCATCACCTGATGTCACGTGCGCCAGTTACTGCAGTCAGAGTGAAAACCTGCAGACTCTTATAATACTAGTTCCTTAACCCTGAACTATATTTCTGTCCAGGCTACAGGCCTCTTGAAGTGGCAGTTCTGACATTGACCATCAGAGGCATAATTAAAGCGAAGGCATGGATTTATTTCCCCTCTGAGTCTGTGATCTGCTAATCCAGCCAGTTTTCTGGATTATACCAATACTCCATAATCTTCATCTTCAACAATCACTCGGTCTACATCATCTGCTTAGCATTAGTGTCAAAACCATGTGCTGTTACCAGAACATACTGTGCCAAGACCCTAAAGTAAGTAAAGTGACAGTAAAAGTGAATCCGCTGGTCTTCATAGATTATTTACAGGCTGTAAAATGCAGAACGGCTGTGTATAGTAATGTTGTTTTGAAGAAAAAATTGTTGCATAACGAATGCATGTCCTGTAGACACACATGCACGTAGGCTGAGAGTGGCAGTAAGAGGGACTTTCGTTCTCAGTAGATTTGGTGGAGCAGCTCTTGACTTTTGTGTTAAATATTAAATGAAACTTTACTTCTCCGGAAACCATGCAGCCATGAAAAAGTAATGACAACAAAAGGATTTGTCATTCTCTGTTGGACCAAGATTTATGTCATCATGGAAATAATGGAGTCAAATGATGGCGAATTTTAGGAACAAGAAGTACAGTAACTGAATGTTTTTGTTTTTTTTATTACAATAACAAGAAAGAAAATGGGTCCATGCTTTATTTTTAGATACTAAACTGATGATGGGCTGATGAAGCCTTTTGAATAGAAGATGTGACATCTTTAACAACATAAAACGAGTCCAGCTGCCACTGAACAGCATTTGTTGGGATAACAATGGCCTCAGGAGACCCAGGACAACAGAGGGTCACATTTGGTTAAATGAACCCACAAACAGGCCCTGGAACAGAAATGTGGGCTTCTACTAACTCTGCATCTGTTCTGCCATTTATACAGACTGGTGCAGCAAAATCAAGTATCAAACCAGAGGGAGAGATTGTAGGGTTTTGGGGTGGTGGACGGCTATGTGCCACGTCTGAATTTCATGCAGGAATAACCTCCTATCAGAGAGCCGCACGAGGCTCAATTACTCAGACACTGGTTCATCAAGAGCCAATACTGGAGATGGAACAACTTTTCAAGAAGGCACACATTGGACTTTGCTATTTGGTATTTTTTGTTTATTTAAAGTCTGTATTAAGCACAAATTCATTTGGGAAAGTGCATCTGATACGATAAACACTGCACAACAAACAAGGTTAAACTTGACTTTGAATCTTCTATAAGATAAATATACATAAAGAAAATGTTCTACATCACTCCAGTTTCTAATGTGTTGAAGTTGTATGAAATAAAACTTGCGATTAATTAGCAGTAATTAGGCTGCCACAAACTAACACCACATGGTGAGCCCGAAGCTCCCCCAGAGGGCTTTTTTCCACGAAGCCCTGTGGTAATCCAGTTTTAGGTAGGCTAAATTAAAGTCTGCCCGGAACACTGCATATTTAAACAGTGGGTTGTTTATTTCAATTTGTTTTTTAAAATATTTTTTAACACGCTACATGCTAAAAAAAGGTCTATTTTTATTGACTTGCTCCCTACAATATTCCAGTCAGAGCGTGCGGTGATGTTTTCATATAATGTGCTGTAAACCGATGCTTCCTCTTACATGTCATCGCCACTGTGTGATCACACAGAGCCTGAGGATGCGCCCCTGGCAGTGTAGTCGGAGTGAAGCGCCTCCTGTGTTACTTCCCCTCCTCTCCATCCTTTTACGCCGAACCAGAACCATTCATCTCTCCCCTCCTTCAGGCTTCACATCCGGGTCATCCACCAGTATCTGTCTCTCGCGTCTCTGTGTCTGACAGGGTAATAATTATTTCATCCGCCGCCGTGCTACACTGCAGACTTCTGCCCGACTGCGCGGCTCGCCGAGCGGACACTGCGCCTGGCGTGCACCGGTGATGATGGAGCCACGGGCGCTGTGAAGCTGCAGCCGGTCGCACAAAGGCGGGGATGAGACGGTAGGAGGCTTTTGTATGGGCTAGCCCGTGGTGATTAACTCGCCCTAACGATGTCTAAGAGCCTGAAGAAGAAAAACCACTGGACCAACAAAGTCCACGAAGCCGTGATAACCCGTGGGAAGGAAGGGGAGCTGGGGCTCGAGCTGAAGGGGGGCGCGGAGAGCGGCCAGTTCACCTACTTCGGCGAAGTGAGGCAGGGGAAGGGGCTGATCCAGAGCGGCAAGCTGGCCCAGGATGAGCTGCTGCTGGAGGTCAACGACATGCCAGTGGCCGGACTCACCACCCGGGACGTGCTGGCCGTGATTAAACACTGCAAAGACCCGGTCCGCTTCAAATGTGTCAAGCAAGGTGAGAAACGCTGAGTACGCGAGACAGAAACACAGAGAGACAGGGAGACAGGGAGAGAGAGGCCAGGAGCCGCGCAGCTCTCCGTGTTTGTGTGTAGATGTCATCTGTGCAGTCATCTGTCAGTCTGCGCCTGAGACAGACGCACAAACCTGTGCTCGGGCCTGTGTGTCGGTGAAATGCAATGCAATCCGCCGTAATGCTGGCTTCAGTCCACCAGGATCAGTACCGGGCTGGGACGCTCGTTTGTTGATCATAGGGTCGCTGGTTCGATGCCACAGTCTGGAGGGGGCGTGTCCGTTTACAGCCTGCGGTTCTCGCCTTATTGTGGTCGAGGACAGCGACCATCTCACCAGAGAGAGGCCTGCGCTGTGCATCTTTGCTGCTGCTGAACAGTGTGAACGACAGACAGGCTTCTCCCACAAACACACAGCCAGTCCAGATCACAGCACCACAGTTATTACAGCATCTCCGTGGGCTGATCAAAAATTCAACCCGTGTACCCGAATTACTGCTGATGAGCTGTGTTTGCTCCAACTCTCTTTCTCACACACACACACACACACACACATTTTGAGGTATAAATTGTTCCTGAGTTCAGAAGTGTGAAATAATTGCTGCGGGTCTCCTGCAGTCATGGTTTGAGAAGCTTGTGAGTGTTTCTGTCAGCCCGTCCAGAGTGTTGTGTAATTATTATGGGCTTTGAAGCTGGAGGCTTGTTGTAATGTTTCTGAGCACAGGAGCAGATCTATGTGGCACCAGTGTCGACTGAGTGACCTGCTTCTGTCAGCCAGTGTGGAAGCAGACAGGGTCCTACGTGAGACTTGAATATCAGACTGAATGAACAGTGGATGAGATAGTTATTGTCACACGCTCTGAGGATCAATTTGAGTCCCAGTAAGTGGCTGAACGTGCTGCATCCTCAGCCATGAAATGAGCCTTACACGGGCTTGTTTTTGAGACGTCAGTAAACGCAAGAAATCAAACCGGCTTTTATTTTTGGACACTGCAGAGATTACTCGCAGGATTTGTCTTCACACACCGTTTTGACTGCTCGCTCTCAGCCTCGGTGTTTCTATGGATTGCATCAATGTGATTGATTATTGAGTAAGAGCTGCTGACAGAGTATGGTCTTGTGATGTGTAAGGGGTTAAATGCTAATGTGCTTGTCTCTCAGACAGGTCTATTCTCTCCCTCCCTCTCTGCCTTATCCATTTAAACATGAGTCTGTCTATTTATTAAACTACAAACCTCACACTGTTCCCAGCAGAATATGTTTTTTACTAAAAACGTCCTTCAGCACTCTGCTGTTTGTGCACAGCTTGTGCTCCCCTTCACTGTATATTTTTTGTTCTCATTCGCTCTGCCTCGACTTGACTGCCCATCCGGACATGCACACACATTTTAACAAGCTATTTTTGGTCAGGTAGAATGGAGAAAGCCCCATTTCCGTCCACGAGGGAGTACAGCAGCGACAGTGAACGTCGATGAACTTCGAGAGCGAGGTCACAGCCTGACTCTGCCCTGACCTGTTTCCTCTCCTCCGATCATAGTTTTCATAGGCATGCGGGCACACAGCCAGATAGATAATTCAGGACATTGTTGTAAATATGGGAATATTTTGCACCGGTGACCGAAACAAACATGCTTGATTGTGGTTCTGAGCCAGTTTATAGACTGACTCATGAACACAGGCCGTATCACTTTCACAGGTCCTGTGTTGGCAGGTTTGCCCATCACAACATGCAGCTGAGATGTGTGTCAGGCCACCGTCTAATAGACGTTTGTGCTTTACTGTACCACTTGCTATTTATGTCGATCAATCAACCAGTCATGGAACGTTGTTTTGTTCTGCAGATAAATTACTTCAGTCTGAAGAAAAGTGGAATTTCCAAGAAAAGAAATATAGTTCAAATATGTTTCTCAAGAGGCCTGTTATTTATTTTTTTGTTGTTGTCCCAGTGCTTCCAGTGTCTCAGTTCTCTGTCTTTCAGATGTGCTGTAACTAATTAAAGTTTGAATTCCACGTAGCTGTTTTATGGTGCGGGTCTGGTTCCTGCTGCCTCACGTCACAGGACTGTCTGAGCTGCTGTTAATGTTACTGTTAACATACACTCACATTGTCTGCTGACTCTGTCCCCTACTGTCCTCGATTAGCATAACCAAATGTTCTCCTGAATCTACAGAAATGGTTGTTTTAGAGCTTAAATGATAACAATATCGCAAATGCACGCGCACTTAAAATAATTACGGGACATCAGGTATTGACTGTGTCCGACTGCATGTAATTATATGATAAACATCTCTCGCCTGGTTCGTCAGCACTGAGCAGGAACAAAGTGCAAATAGTGTTAGAGGTGTTGGAAAAGTAAGGAGAGAAGTGTGAAGAAGCTTCAGCGTCTGTGTGTGAGGGTGAGAAGGAGAGGTGGAGTTTTAGAGAATAGTATGGTGAACGTGTGAGAAAACACAGCTTGCCAAAGGGAGAAAATGCCATATTGTGATTTTTCTTTTCCAGATTTTGTCTGACAGATTAATTTTAAAAAATATAAAGAAATGCTACAGTGCTTGTTTCTAAAATAATGGCTGTATTGTGTCAACTAATGGATGGAAGTGAAGCATTTATTTTTTTTGAGCAGAATAATTGCTTTCAATTTTTAGACAATTATTTTTACAATAGGTTTTAGACTTTGTAATTTCCCTTCAGTGCTGTTTAGTAGTCACTTTTTCATAGTTTATTTTCAGTTTTTGGAAAAAAAGAAAACACTTAAAGGGAAAAAAACACTATTAAAATATGTTTCCTTCTTTAAATAACCCAGCCCGCTTGACTTTAATTTCCATTAATCTTTTTGTCCTAAATAGCTGTGGACAGTTACAGTGATAATATTTTTATTAATGTCAGCTATTTTTAGAGTGTTATTTATTCAGCTTATATTAAGGCCATCATCCCAGGCCAAATCCACAACAAACGGAGCTCTGATTTACATAATAACAGACAGAATATCAGAAATGCTATTTTCGCTAACTGAAGGTACTTAGCTTCAGCAGACGTGAAGCCACAAACATGCCACTGCTTGCTCACATTGCCTGTTTCAAATGTAATTTTCTATTTAACAAATATGTTTCTGCTTATCAGAGGGGAGTGTGGAGGAGGTCCTGTGATCTGCTCAGGTTTAGGAGAACTATATGTGGTGCTTTTAAAGGGAAAACAACATGAATTCAAAGTGCTAAAATGGCCTTTAACGTCTAAGTGGAGCACAGGCTGCCTCCGTCCGCAGCAGCTCTCGGCCACAGCTTATATAGGGCAGACCGGGCCAGGGAGCTATTTACTAATAAACTGTAAACAGGATTTCATCAGAGTGAAACCACTTGAACTGAAAATATAAAATTGTCTCTGTATGCCATTAGATATGCCATTTACGTAGATTTGCCACATTTCTTATTCATTTTTCAAACTGAAATTATGACTTAACACCAGCAGATTTTATCAGCTATAACTTGAGTAAACTGCTACTGATACTGTCCATGGTCCAGTGACACAGGACAGACTTTTGCTTTTTGAAATTAAAGAACAATTGATGACTTCACAACATCCAATGCAATGAAAACACAAGTTTTGGAGCTTTGTATGCTTCAGACCAGAGAGTCAGTGTTCCTCTCTCTGATACAGTGACTTAGTGCCATAACCAACCCAGCAAAATAGTACAGCTGGAAGTAAGGATTAGGTTTCTGCTACACTAGCCCAGCATGCTAATATGTGCATTTTTCCATTGCAGTAGATAAAGTGCAAAGTTAATAATACATTCTTGTAGTTTTGGACAGTATATTGCTACTTTGGTATATTCACTGTAGTTTGTTGTTAGTCTGGTCAGAGAGCTCAGGGAGTTTTAGGACAGGTTTGCAGTCCTGTGGACAAAGTGGTGCAGTATGTATGGCAACCCTTTGCACCTAAGGGGGCAGCCTGTCCACAAAGAATTTTGTCTGCATGATGATTTTCTGTCAGGAAGCAAATATTATACTGCACACATACTGTAGATAAGCTCTGAGATTGTTGTTGTTTGAAGATGTCAACTTCTCTGACTTGTCTGTCCACGTCCTGCCATTCCTCTCAGTGTGAGTACAGTATGGATGGACAGATGGAGCAGAGGGAAAGACGGTGACCTTCTTCTCGTGTCGTGTCGCTTTGTTGATGAGAAGCTTGAAGAATCAGTGCATAACATCCTGTCTGCTGTGTTGGTATTAATAACTCGGGAAGAGTTAAGTTCTGTCAGACACGGAGGATGGTTTTATTGAGGCTAGAAGCTGCTGGAGCTCGGCTCAGAGGATCAGACTTAGGCTCAGCAGCCAATAGCCAAATATTTTACTGGTCCTGTTAAGTGAATTAGGTCAATGTAATTCTCCACACCATAGACACACTGCATGGAACAATCTGGGACTGTGCTGCTGCATTTGTTAAGAAATGCAGATAGATGTTGTGAGTATGTGTAAGAAATGAGATTTTATGACTTATCCTCCGGTCATAATAAGATCAGAGTTTCCACCAACTGTGTCTCACAGAGTCATTTAATAATGCTGCGTGATTCGTCTCACTGCCCACTTGGTGATCAGGCGGTGATTGAACTGGTGATGTTGGATTTGTCATTTTCATAAGCAGAAGAAATGTGTCACGTTTTTAAAGCATTTTTCAGAATAACTGCACAGACCCTAATGTGATGGATCACCATGGCGATGTGACTTTATGATGCAGTGTGTGAGGTCGTATTTTGAAAAATAGGCTGGATTTGCCACAAGTAGGATGTTGCCGCTAAATAGAGTAAATCTGTCTTATATTAAACAAATTCTTGATAATTCATAATGCTGAGAAAAAAACTGTAAATGAAATCAAGTGTATGTATGCAGCTACTTACTGTTGGAATAATAGCGAGAATAGGAAGTAACAGTATAAATAATCAGTTTGTTTTCAATTATACGTCTTATTATAAACAGCACGTTTGTTTCTGTGGCACTTGACTGACACACTTTGTCAGAGTCTATATCAATGCATCTGGTTTCCTAAACCCATCGTATGTGAAACTTCAATTTGTAGCATTACAAATATAGCAAATGTTGCTAACATATTTGTAGTGGAGTCATTTCCTTTTGAATTTTAGTGATGGGGAAGAATAAAGCAGTATAAAATGGATGCACTCACGTACTGTATGTGCTCCAGTCTGAGTACAGGTTGGGAAAGTTTGGTGAGGCTGTGGTAGCTGAGCGACACAAGCATCTCTCACCTCCAGAGATGGAAGCAGCCAGGACATCTGGCTCATCATGACTGCTGCATAAACGTGAGAATGTTGGTTATTCAGTCTGTGTGTGTGTGTGTGTGTGTGTGTGTGTGGCCTTGTGTTGTATGTGAGTATGTGATCCAGCTGCTGGTACACACACACACACACACACACACACACACACACACACACACACAAACAAACACACATTTGACGTGAGGTCTGCTTTCAACATGATATTGTGCGTGTAGCTAACAGTGCGACAAAAACAGATCTGTGCCCATAACACAGACCCCCCCCCCCATTTTCCCAGAATCATATCTTATTCAGGCAGGCATGGCAGCACAGAAGGCAGGGGATGGTTTTCATTCATTGACATACAGTAATGTAGATTAGCCAGCAGCGCTAATCTGATAGCTTCACTGTGGGCTTCATCTCTGAATGAGGAGGATTATAAAAGCTGGCGTCAGGAGCTGCTCCAGCTGCAGCAGTGACACTGGTGGACGGGTACTAACGGTGTTCTGTGGCCTCCTGACTTTCTGAAGAGGCTTGCCTTCATTGCTGAGCTAGATATCATGGACTGGACTAAACCTGAGGCGTATTTTCTTAATGATTATGTGTCATGCATCACACCTCATCTCTTTCAAAACGTTTCTTTTACATAGATAATAGTTAATTTTAGATTTCACCTGATTTCCCCTCATCACTGTGCCTCGTATAATAAGTGCTTTAGTGGTGACACATCATCTCATGTAGGACTGGAATTTAATTACTGGGTTTTTAAAAACACGAGTGCTGAGTTAATCATGTTCACTGTAGCAGCAGGCAGCTTCCTGTCTTACTGGCAGAAACCTCAGCTGATGTATTAAAGTGCTTAATTTGCATTCAGGATCGTTTCCTTGCTGTAGTTGTTGCTGCCTACCAGTAGAGGACGATGGCTGCCTGAGCATTTTATACTCAAAGGCTTCTTTTTGAAGCACTTTTGGAGCATTTCTTTCTGCACTGACACTTTCTCCAGGCACTTTTGGTTCAGTTCAGTTTTAACGTCAGACATGAAGTTGATGATTATTTTTCTAGTTTATAAATCATAAGAGGTTTAATTTAAACCTTTAGTGAATGTTTAGTCTGATGTTTTTTAAATGGCTGATCTGCTCTAAAGTACTGTTGCAGGTATTTGACCCGACACAGTTGTCACAGAGAGACAGGTGCTGCTGAGCCTCTCCTCTGAGCTGAGCCACTGTCAAATAATGTTGTAATGTTGTACTAAAGCAACTCCACCATTAAGACAGAAACACAAGATTATGTCAGGGAAGACCAACATGTGGGTGTCTCTTACTCCCCCAGTTTTTTAATGCTAGGTATTTATGAATCCACAATATTCTTTTGGGTCTTGCTCCCAAAGCATAGCACATATAGACCGTGACCTCTCCATCTCACCAAACAGATAATTACCATTCACACAAAAAAGTCAGTGTGCAGCTGGGTTTCTATGTCATTCAGATATGTCTAATGAAACTTTTAAAAGATTTAGAGCAATGCATGTGATGACATTAGAATGAAATCATGATCACTATGTTGGTGACTCAGAAAAATGTCAAGACTTTCTAAGTAGTTTTCCACCTGACTTGGTGGTATGTTAATTAGGGCCTCACTGACTTTATGTGCTGGATTCCCGTTCATATAGTTCATCCTAGAGAAAAGGGAGCAGTCAGCTCAGTAGAGTTGAGCTGAATTCAATTCATTTTGCTCTGAATGTAGCATCATGAAGGAATGAACCCCTTAATCACTACAGACAAGCTTTATTAGATTATCAGACCATAGCAGCCAAATGAAGCATCGACAAGAAGAATCATTATGATGCTCAGAGGGCGGCCTTCTCTTAGCCACAGCCATGATTATTAATTTCTTTGTATTGACCGGGAACAAACCCCTGCTGGGTTTAACCCCCGAAGTTATTGACCGCTGTGCCCCCAACCAATGACTTTCTTATTACTCTCTGTTGCCTCTCTTTTCTCCACATACTGTAATTGTGATTCAATTTCCCATGACCATAGGGCAGAGAACGAAGCCTGTGAGCCCACACGCACCTTTGCTCTGGTTCTTGTTTCCTCCTTTGTGTCTCTTATGTGGTATGTTGCTTTAATTTTTATTAGGATGCTGCTTGTAGCTCCTGATTGAGTCTGAGAGCGCCATTTAAACTGGAGAGTGCAATCAGCAGCGACAGACATCTCCATAGCCACATTTAAAACAGGAGCCACCGCATAGGCTAGACAAACACACAAACACACACACACACACACACACACCTCCAGTCTGTGAACACATGCATTGGTATTTTTCTCACCGGCACTGACGTGGGAGACGAGGAACTAATTTATCCATATTAGAAAGGAGCAGGACAGTACGAGGAATATTAAGCCTGGCAATTCTTATAAGTTCACTCCTTTAATCGTGAAGTGTCATTTGCAGTGAGGGCTTGTTTCTCTTTATAGTGACTCAGAAGTTGTAAATGTGTGTCTGGCCTTGATTACAGCACTGTAAAAAAAAGACATGGGGGAACATCATCATTAAGACCAGTCTGAGGATAGGGAGGATCAATATTAAGACCTTTAGGAGAAGGGCTCTGTTATTTACGATTAATAATGACCCTGCTGCTTGCTGTAATAATGCCATTAGGAGTACTGGATACAGATGCTTCATCCACAGCTAAATGGCCTTCATGGTTTATTCGTATGTTCAGACCATCAGTACATAAACAGTATAATTTACAGAACACACAGACAATGTCTTTAGTATAATTTACACACACACGCACAGACACACACTGAGCAGCTCAAACTACCTGTGCTGGGACTATAAGAAAAATTAGACTAGGTCAGATCGGGCTAGTATGGACCACTGGAGAGGTGTAATAAAAGAGAACAAAAGAATAATTCCTAGTGTGATACTAAGCTTTATGTTTTATAGCTTTTATTTTCTTTTGAAAGATAGACATATACAGAAATTGACTTGACTTGAATTAAACTTTTCATCAAGATTGGAAGCAATTACAGCTGTTTAGGAGAATGGCAACCAGGTCTCTTTAATTTATGTGTTTGTGTCTAAATTATCTGATAAATGTTAAATTCATCTTATAATTAGGTGAAAAGACACTGAATTTCTTTGGGATTTGCGTGAGCTCATCTGTTGTTTTTCATCACCCGTTTCAGTGTCTGCATTGACCTCGCTCCCAGCTGATGTCTAATTTTGTTTAAACAATTACATTTTTTAAACAATATTGCACACTTTCTCTAAATCGTATAAATTTCGTGTCACTTCTCAAATATCATATATTTATTTGAAACTTTTTAGCATACCAATTTATTCAGGAAAATCATGAAGATTGACAAGGTTGCCCAAACTTCACACCCCACTGTATGTGTATTTGTAAATGTGTGTGATTCAGCTTCAGTTTTACTGCACATTTCCTCAACTGTAGCAAGAAGAGAAGAGACTGTGAGTTTGAGTGTAAAAATAATGCATGATGAAGCTGTAGTAGTTGCTGAAGATCAAGGTTGTTGTCTATAATGCTCAGTAGCGTGAGCAGAATGTGGATGAGAAAGCAGCCAGAGAAACATTCCTTCCTTTTTCTCGCATGTGTGACTCCTGCTCTGCATTTTCGTGCCTCCTCTGTAACCTGTGTGACCTCTTGTGGGTGTGCGGGAAAACTATCGATCATCAAGCCGCTCTCTGAATTTTGTTCTCCATGACAACCACTCGGGTACAGCACCACTTCACCTCGGCTCTCCCCAGATGCCCCCGACCATCAGCTCAGATCTCAGCCTTTAACAGGCCAGACAGCCCCTCGGTTTGCTCAGTATGGTGTGTCTGCTTGCTGGCGATCGATGATTTGTTTGTTTGTGGTGTATGTCAGGTGTGTCTGCTGTTCGTGCTGCTGGTGTGTAGTTGAGTGTCTTACCAAAGTTGTTGTTGCACCATGATTATAAAGTTTGATGCATTGAAACCACTGACATGAGTGATTATCATGTGAGAGCAGGTGGCATGAGACAGGAGCCTAGATAAACCTGCCTAGGATGCACCGGGGTAATTAAGTTATGCACATCATTTTATGTGTGTATTGTGTTCCATCATGTTCCCACTGTTCCCATAACCATCACTGGTTAATACAGTTTAGAGTTCATGATGCTACCTGACCACATGCATGTGATTCTGAGTATGTCTGAGTATGTTATCGTGCAAACTTTAAATATCGGTTTCTTTCTTTTTGTCTATATAGAAAAAGGGTTCGTGTATGTCAGCACATCACCACATAAGAAGAACGGGGACTGGTTTGGCATGTATCATTAAAGCATAACTGTTGTGATGTTGAGCAGTTTAAGTTTTTTCGGGAGAGAAACTCATAGAATCGAAGTGTCTCTGCTGCGCTTTCCTTCTCTCTCAGCCTCCTGGGAGTGTGTGCATGTCAGACCTAATTATGCCGTCCCAAATCAAACAAAATGGCTCCTGTTGGTTTCTGCATCTATCTGCTCTTCCCTCAGGTCTTGTGTTGGTGCGCATACAAACAATGCAGCGTGTTTAGACTCGCCTTGTTAGGAAAGAGTAGCACTCAGCCCAATGCACGAATATATCGGTAGATATTGACTTTGTAAGTGTGAGTGGCTATTTATATCTGTAGGCCAGTGTTGATTCCCATATATAATGAGGTCAATAATGAGGCCTAAAAACAAATTGGCTGATTATTTTGTTATGAATCTGTGAAGTTAACTGGAAGGTGCATTGTGGCAACAGTACTTCTTTTCTTGTTCTTTCTTATTTCATGTTTCAGATTGATTATGAATGTATCTTCTGCTCAATCTTTTAAACAACATCTTTTATATCTCATCAGATATAATTATTTGCTGTTTTTCTGTGTTGTTAGACACTGAAATGTTTTATCTTTGTCTGTAACCACCTGTGATAAGCATTTAGTCTTTTAATAAAAAAAAACACAACATAAAACATAATATTAATAATTTAAAGTTACAAATACTTCAACCCCAACATATATTAAAGTTTTGTAGAAAACATGATTAATTTTAGAACCTATATGTCACAGAAAAGCAATAACACCCAACTAATTTCAAAACGTTATAAATATAAATATAACAGTACATAGTATATACAATACAGTATATAAATATACAAAAAATGTAAATAGTCACACTAAGATGTGAGATAAAGGTGGAAGACACAAGTTAAATGTCTATTTATTATTAATATTATTTTATCTAATAGAATAAATTATGAGTCACTAAGAAGAGAGGGAAAATATTAAGTCAGTTACCATGTTTTGTTATTCTGTTTAAAGACAGCTTCTTCTGGACAAGTAGTTTGCATGCTGGTTAGCTCGGCCTCAGGCTGGAGCCTGCACTGAAGACGTCAGCTCATCAAGATGAGTGACAGGTGTTGGTGTGTGATCTAGACCTGCTAGGGGCAGGATTAACAATTCTGATAGCTACCACTTAGAGCAGTTGTATTATTAACAGGCCTGTTATATTGCAGCTTCAATATACACACATATAAATGTCTCCACTGTGATGGAAGGAGGAGCACCATCATGCACAGTGATCAACCTGTCAATGTTTTAGTGTGATAAAATGATGTACTGTATATTACTGTGTTTGTATGTTTGCTGTTTCTAATCATTTTGATTAATAAATAACATATAATAGCATATTGAGCTAATGATTTTCATTGATCACTAAATTAAAGATTCATTGTGATTATTATTATTAATTAGATAATTTGAAATGGCATACGCCCTGCGATGGACTGGCGATTCGTCCAGGGTGTACCCCACCTCTCGCCCGAAGGCAGCTGGGATAGGCTCCGGCACTCACCGCGACCCGACTGCAGATAGGCGGAAGACAGTGGATGGATGGATGGATGGAAATGGCATGCTTGGTTTGATTTGGTGTCTCTTGCCTTTATTACATTTTAGAACAAAAAGTCCATTAACCACAAAAATGGCAAAGGAGCAAAGATGCCTACTTTTAATTCTGGAGCTCTGTTAGAAGTCACACATTCTCTTTCTCTCCCCACATCTCCTGCCTGGACTACATGAACAGCATCAGCCTGAAACACTGGAATGATTTGACTATGTTGGCCTTTCAATGCGCTGTGTTATGTTGTTGTTTAAATGCACTGAAGTCACAGATATTTAGGATAACATCATTCACAGGGAGGCGGCGCAGCTCACCAGAATAGCTGTGCTCTGTAGGTAAATTAACAGCTGTGTAAACAAATCTGCTTCTTTTGTGTTGCTAAGCAACAAAGGCCTTCGATCATGTTGAATGTGCCAGCATTGGTCCATACATCTCTCTCTGTAAAACTGATTTCTTGCCGACTTTCTTTAGAAATGCAGTGCTATGTGTGGTCAAAAGTACTAATCAGATATAGCTTGAAGCCCGTCTCTTGTCTTTCGCTGCACAAATCCTAGCACAGTTGTTTGTATTGTACAGACTCAGCTCTCCGTATTTGGATCCAAGGAGCAGAGCAGATAAATACTACTACTAGAGAAGATATTGGACGTATAAATTCAACAGATTCAGCCCACAGAGAACTACTGCGCCGTGCATTGTGTTGATTAATAAGGTGGAGGCTGCTGTGGCTCCATCGGTAAGAGTAGTTTGAGAGCAGCTGCTGCAGCATGAAGGAATGTGGGGCTGATGGTTTAAATGGGCCACCTTGTTAAAGTGTCACCACGCAATTGGTGTGTTTTGCTCACTTGATGGTAGGTGCCTGCGTGGCCTGTGAGGACTAATGTGATGCTTCACTAGGCAGAAGCTGCACTGATTGCTGTCTGCCTTGGCTGATTGATTGTGTCCGCCATCTTTCTCCTGTTCACATGCTACAATTTGATGGAAATTCTATAGAACTGCAGATTTTTTCCAGCCAGTTGACTGTGGTGTTTACAGGATCAAGTACACCAATAAAGCCTCTTTAAATATCCCCCTCCTTCACACTCAGCTGTGCCCTTAGCTGAGTACTCATATCATGAGCGTGTGCTTCTGTGTTGGTGTTTGTTTATGCCTTGTATTTAGACCAAACCTTGACCAAGACAGCGCTCGAGGCATTTTCACTGGCGTCTGCAGATGTGAGCTCGTCAGCTATCCGTGAGTGTGCGTGCGTGCGTGTGTCTGCGTGTAACCTCAGTGTGACATATGCTGCTGCTGCTGCGTTTCACAGTATTTCTCTCTCTAGTCTGTGACGTTTACACAAGGTCATACAGGGAGAGCATCTGGTGCGTTAGATGCGGAGTATTTCAGGAATGTCGGGGAGCATCTGGGTGTACTCAAACACAGATACATACAGAGACAGACACACATCTACAAATGCTTTCACGCACATAAACATTTATCTCCTTTGCACTCTCCGTCTCTTAGCCACACAAACACTTGCCACACAACTGCACAAATGCTCCAGTGCAGTAGCAGTAGCAGCAGATAGGGGCTGCTGCAGGACTGTGGAAGCTGTCTAGCCAATCCGCTGCCTGCTTGTTTGAAGCCCAGCGTCCCACTGGCACATCTCTTTCTTCTCTCTTTTTCTCCCGACGGTCATCGTCTTTCTCCATCTCTCTGTGTCTCTCACCATCTCCCTTCCCCCTCATCCTCGTCTTTTTTTCTGGGATTAAAATTGGCTCCGTCCGGGTGCCGTTTGCACTGTGTGCAAGGGTTTATGCACTGGAGCAGCGGTTGAGAAGCAGAGGCAGGAGGTAGACATTGAGGTTTCACCAAGGTGGCAGAAGATGTGCATGGGTTGGTTGCAAGGCTAGAGGACGCCTGGGAGGACAGGCTGTCTGGGGATGCATACCTGTGGAGAAAGGACAGCTTCTATCAACATCTGGGGCTGCTGCTGTTGAGGTGCCTGGAATGCACTGCCTTTTTCTGTGACCGTCTCTCTCCGTCTCTCTGTGAACATATATCTCTGTGTGTTGGTGTGTATGTATGACTGTGTCTGTGCTGATGTGTGAGCATGTCAAAGACATTCCTTGTCTTTAAATTCGTTTCTGTGAGATGTGATGTTTACCCATCTGATGAATTTGACGATAATGTTAATCAAGATGTCATTCTTGTCTTCCTTTGTTTTCTGGCTGTCTCCTCTCCTCCTTCTAGCTTAGTGGTTTGGGAATCAATTTAGTGCCTCACAGCCTCGATAAAATGGTGTCAGTTTATATAAGATGTTGTTTCAAAGGAATAATGATTGAAGATATGGAGTCACCTGTGTCATCTACGTACATGTATGTATGTATAGTGGGGGTCCATGTAAAGAATTTTCTCTTTGACAGGTAGATACTGCATTCATCTCCACTGGTAGGCCAAATGCTGTCAAGTTAATTTGGCAGGAGGTTGCCAAAGAATGCAAGAGTGAGAGGACATGTTTGTCATTTGTAAATGCATTGCATGTAGCCTCATCCCTCCCGCTGTTGGATGTGATAGTCTTGCATAACTAATGCTGTGTGGAGAATAAGTTCTCCTCTCATCCTCCTGGGCTTCTTTGGCTTGGGATTGAGAGAGGAGGAACAATTCATGGACATTATTGTACAGTGTGTGCAGCACAGATATGTTGGCCTGCTCTTAGTCCTCGGTCTTCACTGATGTTTGCCATTTCTTTTACTGTATGTGTTCACTTCAGTGACTTAATAAGAGGGAAGACAGCTTGTACAGCACATAATCAGCAGGGACAGAGAGGAAGACACGAGGTGGTGTGGGCTTCTGTCCTCTGTAGGGCTTTGTCACCAAACCTGCTGACACCACACATTTCGCCCCAAGGGGATCACTAGTTTACACAATTACTATGATCTGTGTGTGTGTGTGTGTGTGTGTGTGTGTGTGTGTGTGTGTGTGTGTGTGTGTGTGATGGCGTTTGCTTGTAGTTTTGCTTTGGTGTGAAAATGTGTGCATGCTTTTAACCTGAATAAGCTTTTTACTTTGATTAACCAAAAGTAAAATCTTTTTTTTTTTAGACAAATAGTTTTGCCCTTTTACTGCTCCTTAAAAAGGTGTGTTAATGTCATCCGTATTGTTTGCATTGTGAAAAATATACAGCTCTGATGAGGATCCTAATGAAAACTGTGCTTTGCATGAGTTTATTCACTCTTATATGAGTTTTTTCTTCCCTACCATTTAGATGTTCTTCAGGTTTAGGTGATGTTTAGCTCCTCAGCATGTTGGTTGAAATGGCTGGGCAGACCACTGCTTATTATTCCTGTGAAAACCCTTCTATTTGTTCCCAATGTTTTCCATTTGCATCATGACTGATACGGGAACACTATTTGGTATCCTCAAACAGAAGACCAATGGTACGTTGGTGAGAGCTCCAGCATAATCAAACTAAGCTGTAACCTCTCTCCTCCTGTGTTTGTGTATAGGGGGGGTGGTTGACAAGGATTTGCGACACTACCTCAACTTGCGGTTTTCCAAGGGCTCCGTGGACCACGACCACCAGCAGATTATTAGAGACAACCTCTACCTCCGCACCGTTCCCTGTAAGTTTTCCTCTCACCTTTCTCCTGTCCTCCATCATTCCTTCACTCCCCTCCTCTAATCCCCTTTGTTCTCCTCATTCACTGAGCCTCAGTCTTTTTATTCTCTGTCTTATCTATCTTTCCCTCTGTTTCTTCCTTGGATTCAGTTTTCCCTCCTTCCCTTCTGGACATTGCCCTCATATTATTTCAACACACATGCTCTTTCTCTCCGTCTCTCGCCGTCTATCATCCTTTCTTTTTCCTCAATCGTCCGGCTGCTGAGCGCTCAGCCTGAGGTTTCCACGGCAACCACCCTCTTGTCTCGAGGCTTGTGTTGCTGTGACGCCCTACCCCCTTTAGCACACTCAACACGCACAACACTCACACGTATATACATATATATATATATATATATATGTATATATGGAGGTAATGACACGTCACTCCACGGGATAAGTCAGACATTTTACGTGCTGCACACACACTGCCTCCCAGACACACTGGGACACATGACTGTACTCACATTGTGCCTGTTGCCTGCTGGGAGACGATGTCATTGCTATGATTGACATCGAGAAGATGCTATCCCCAGCTGCTCCGCCCGCTGTCAATACACAGAGCAGCTCATGAATCAGCTTCTCAGGAGACTGAAGCTGCTCCGATGCTTGACTCTGCAGCTACTCACGTTTTTTCATTTCATGCTGCATACGCTTGAATGAACTCTGATTTGATGTTTGTGTTGAAGAGCTTTGTTCTCATCTAACATATTTTAGTTTCATCTGTTAATAACCGACTCGTGCTGTCTAGGTGTTGTGAAAGTAAAGGCGGCTGAGTCAGTCTGCTACAAAACCGTGATAAAGCAAAGATAGCGTTTGACGTCAGAGATAGTTGTTTAGCCCTTATACTCTACTAGATGTCTTCAGCCGGAAGTGTTGAGCTGCTGACACAGAAGTGATTGTTTAATAAGCTCCCACAGCTGCACGGTTCCTGAGCGCCACTCTCCTTCTTTTTCATCTCCTCCCTCCCGCTCTCCTGTCATCTTCGTCTCTTTGCATTCACTCTTTGCGCGCTCACAGGCCCTTTCTACCTCTTTGATTTCTTTTGGTCTCGACCTCACTCTCATCACATTTTTAGTTTGTTTTCAGTTTGTACTCCAGACGTCGCACTTGCTTTCTGCTAGTGTAGCAAAGACAGACTGACAGGGTGACGGCTGAGGTTGGAGTTCAGCACTGCAGGTCTTTGCACACTTCAGCTCTGTCGAGGCCACAGGACACCACGGGCCTTTTTTGTAGACACGTAAACCATAATTATAGCCACATTACATTACATCTACTGTATGAGAATGGAAATAAATAGTGTGTGAATTGTGAGTAGTTAGGACATCCACATAATTAATTCAACAGAGTTGATACTAGTGATGTGATATGAATTTAATTTTAAGAAGACACGACCTTACCGACATGGTTTAATGTACGTTTAGTTGAATCATCATCAACAGCACATGTCACACAATGGCGGCGTTCAGCCATCAGTGTGACACAGCATGAGGCGCCTAAATATCAGGAACGATGGTCCTGAGCGCTGCGCTGCTTGTGCCCAGCAGGCTGTTTGTTGTTGTGGTTTGGAGCATTATAAGTTCAGTGTTTTTTCTCCCATGTCTGCAGCACTCTGACCATGCTGTCATTGCAAGTCTGTCAGCTTGACAAGCAGACGCCACTCTGCATCACAACATGCTGTCAGACTGAAGGACGTGGGAGGAGGTGTGTGTGTGTGTGTGTGTGTCTGTGTGTGTGTGTGTGTGTGTGTGTGTGTGTGACTTCACACAGCTAGGAGGCTTACATGCTGACATCAACTCCTGCATCCTTTTACATCATTCAGCTCTAGGATTGGCAATTCTCCCCCTAAAAGATAACGAATGGAACGTGATAACTTGTGATGACTGTCTGACATTAATAACTTCACTTGTTGTATTGCTGCCTCCAGACTTTGTGTTTGCTGATGTGTTTGTATGTGAATGTTTATTTATTTGCACATTTGTCTTTCACATGCATTCACACGTCAACAAAGACACATGCCGAACACTAGCAGGACCGCCACTTTAAGAGGATGCACATACGCTCATTTTCTGTTTTTCACTTTCACTCGCAATAAACTGTAAGAACATAAAAAAGAGAACCAGATTGTAATATGTCCAAACAAATGTAAAACAGAAAAGACACAGAAGATTGATGTAATTTATAGGTTGAAACCTCTGATAAGCCATTGAGATTATGATCACTTGTCCACTCTCTGCATCTGAACAGCATCAGAGGTGTTTTGATGTAAGTAGAGCTGAGAGCATACGACAGTGAAAATGACTTAGAACGGTTGTAGGATCTGGAAAACAAATAAGGAAATCAGTGTAAGGTAAACAGAGAGGGTGGAGGTGATGGATGGGGGCATGTGCAAAGTGGGAGAAGACAGGATGAGAATGAAAAAGAGGATGCAATCAGCAAGGGAGAGGTGTAGAGGGAGGAAGAGAGCAGGCAGAGAATGGGAATTGAGGCGAGACGAGGGGGGGACTGAGACATTGGGAGTAGAAGGGTTGACGCACACTGAGTGGGGATAGAAGGAGATTTTACAGGGCCTCATAAGTCATTCCACCGAGAACCATCTCTTTTCCTCAACTTTACTCAGAGGCATCAGTGAAAGGATCTATAAATAGCTTTAGCAGTAAGGAGCACGTTTCTTTACTCAGATAGCCTATAAATACATGCAGCTTCTGTCACTTTATATCCACCACTCTGGATGCATGCTGCCCTGCAGCTCCGCAGCCTTCAATAGGGAACCCTCCTCTGAAGAGAACGAGAAGATGAAGATGGTGATGAGAAACGTGGCAAAGACGCTCAGGATGGCCATGGCGATAGCGCTGACAGGTGCTGCTGCTAATGACAGCAGTAATCAAGACGGCTATCAAGATGATGTGGGCAAATTTGTGGAAATTGAGATAGTTTAACTCCGAGACTTTACTGTACTGTCCTGTTGATGTAAAATGTATGCAGTTACTAACAAACATTTTTCAGCACGTTCCTGCACTAAACACTTCATACAGCTGTGCAGCAAGATTCAGCTTGACGCAGCAGCTCGGTTTATGCCCCAGATGATTTAAAAACCATTTTTCAAAAGTTACATTTCCAACAAAAAACACAATAAAAACATAATCAACAAGTAGAGTTCTATATATATATAATACAATATTTTATGTTTATATTTTATGAATTGAAAAACAAAATTATTATTTTTAGACCATGCAGATACTGGATATAGAAAATACTAAATACTTTATACTACAGTGCATTTAATTGCATTGGATTATTTTAAACACTAACATAGTGAGTTTTTTTAGATTTAAAGTAGACATTTAGTGCATAAAGTGCTTTTGTGTGAGAAGCTTTAAAAAAATTAAAGGCAAGGAAAAGTTCTTTTTAGACTGAACATTTCTTTGAAAACTGAAAAAGAAATGACACAAAAGCCACAAAAGGACTCTGGTATTTTAAAACAGAGAGACAACAGGTTTGTCTGGTTGTTGTGCATCTGCCAAGTGTTGTATCGTAGTTTTCTCTGCTTTTGTACCGTTGCAGCTCGATGCTCTTTGGGCTCAGACGACACAGTCAATGTGTTGCCGTAACAATGTTAGATTTGAATTCATTATGCTTGAAGAAGTGCTATCACATGGACACTTACTATAAATACACAGGGACATAATCTGCACCTCTAAACATCCAGTCTACTCATGTGTGATGATTTCCTCGGTGAGGGATGCTGTCACTGACCACATTCTCCCACCTCCATCTGTGTTTGATGAAGATAACTGATGAATATGTGATTACTGCTTCCAAAAATTAGTTTTGAAATGGGACCAGTTTGAGTTGGATTCTATTTATGGATTGGATCACTTTTATAGTCACTCATATGCATGTGAGTGGGCTTTGATCCTTATTTTGTACAATGACTGTTGATGAAGTGACAAAGTAAGAGGAAAAGAGATGAGTTGTCTGAGATAGTGAAGTTCGTTGAGGTAACAGGTAAGATTCATTTCTCTGGAGTTGAATGTACATGTGCACGCGTGTTTTTTTCCCACCCTGTCTCGTTGCTTCTGCGTATATGCTGAGGTGTGTGTGTGTGTGTGTGAGAGAGAGAGAGAGAAATACATCATTCCCCAGGCTCTGCCCTGCTCTTAAAGGGGTGATTTGCCTGCTTGCTTGCTCTTGTTAAAGACTGGCTGACTTGCTTTGATGTGGTTCTCTGCTCCCTGCAGTTTGATTGACATACTGGATTAATGTTGTCCCACAGATGAAAGAAACTGCAAGGGAATGATATGAAGCGAATATAGGAAATATTGAATGTGATTAATGAATTGGTTGTGTTTGCAACGTGCTCTTTGCATTAGGCTGTGGACAGGTGTCATCTCATCTCTTTTTCCTTTGCACGGTATGATCCTCTCACTCAGCAGCTAATCGCAAAATGAGTTTCTTCTCAAGTCTTTCATGTTTGTGTTTCTGTCTCTAGTTTTACCTTTCCGCCACCTCGCTCTCCTCTTCTCGTTGCTTTGTCGGCGCTTCCTCTAAGATGAGAATAATGCAGTGATGAGCCAGTTTGTCAGTGAGCAGTTATAGGGCTTTACTGTTTACTCTGATCAGTCTTTATGTCTGCGCGCACACACACACATACCAAACACTGCAGATCTCTGTGTGCGCATCATCCTGACCCCCACTGTCATTCTGCGTCAGTCAGCTCTGCAGACTAATAAAGGTGCTTTTCAGCCGATCAGGGCTGATTATTCATCACCACATGAAACACCTCAGTACAGAGGTAATATCTCAGTGTCACCCAGGCACCAGCTCCGTTAGACACTGATCCACTGAGCAACACAGCTGTCTTGGAGCCACTATTGAACCTGACATGCACGTAGTTTATGGAAGAAACTCCAGACAAGATGTAGCTGTTCTCTGAACAAGGAATAATTATGTGTTAACCGGGTTTCATAAGTAAATTACTTCTTGTAGTTTTTCCTCATACTTGGCTGTAGTAATAGCACCAATACTGAAAAGTTTGTGAGAGAGTTTATTTGGAAGTTTAAATACACAGAATTGTTTCTTTTTATGTGACTAAAATGTCCAAACATACCAAATGTAAATATACAGTTAGATATTATTATATGAAGCTGATTTCGGTTAGTAAAGGTCTTCTTTACTAACCGAAAGGGAAAAACTCTGTACATTGGTAACAAAATCCATCTGCTAGCAGCTCTAAGTGTGACAGATTTACACATTTATGTATTTAACTAACGCTCATGCTCAGTATATGAAACTGAATGAGCAGCTCAATCTCTCATTCGTCCCACACACTATCTCACTGACGACTGTGACTCGACTCAGCCTGATAAGAAAGAGCATTCTCCAGTCCAGAGAGGGACCTACACAGGAGAGTGGGCATCCAAGGCCTGCTAGCCTACAGTCCCTGTTTATTTAACCACCAGTTAAATCAATCAGAGGTAGCCAGGTGTGAGCTCACAGTGGTCGAGTTGTGACAGTAATTGACTGAAGCGTGGGACAGAAAGAAGCACAACGCTGCCGCTCTGCCGCCGTAGCTACTAAAACAACCATATGTGACATTAATATCATTTTTGTACAGCTAATGTAGATGTTGCAGCTTGTTGCCATGGCAAGGCTGTGTTGCCAGGCACTGATGTGTTGTGGTAGCAGACGCTCCCGTCAGCGCGCTGCTATGTTGCATCACTGCATCTGTAGCCTGGGCTTTGTAGTGTAAATAAGTGTGTGTGTGTGTGTGCGTGTGTGTGTGTGTGTGTGTGTGTGTGTGCACGAACAGACCTGCTGTCACACTTTACATCTGCCAACCAGCAAGATGGAAAAGGAAGATGTGGGTGATGACTGAGATAAGACCAAAGGGCAAGATGGGGAGCACGAAGCGGAGACAAAACAAGCAAGGAGAACAGGGGAAGGGGACAGCAGCAAGTAATGGGGACAGGGACTTTCAACAGAGGAACCAATGTATGAGAAAGAAATGAGGTAAACTCAAAACCAGAGGAACAAGAGGAAAAAAAGAAGCATTGAGAAGGGCAATTTGAAAAGATGAGACAGAGAGATGTCGAGAGAGATACTGAGAGAGACAGATGTGAGACCGAGACAGTAAATGAATAGGAAAGCAGCTGTGTCTGTGTGTAGTGTGAAAAACAAACACCGTCTTCACTTTCCTCTCTGCTCTGTTGCTGCCACGGTGCTGTGCTTGCTGTGTTGAAAAGGACTCTGGGTAAACAAGTTGGGGTTTTGAGGACAGTGTTTTTCTTGTTTTGTATTGATATTGTTTTGTTTCGTTCGACTACTGTTGCAAAAACCCAGTTATGTTCCCCTAAAATTCTGGATGATTATTTGATGGCTTAGATTAAATATGATTCTTTTTTTTTTTCTGTGCATCATTTTATGCACTTTGTCTGTGGAACCCATGAGAGCCTCAGTGGAGTTCAGGAAAAGGTTTGTGCATATAGTTATGGACTTCCTGAGGAAAACTGACAAACAGCAACATGTCTCAAATCAGATGAAAAGACATTTGGCAAAGAAAAGTCACGTCCTGTAGAATTATTTGGTCAGGTTGGTTTTATTTTAAGCTTTGAGAACAGGAGTGCCATCATATCTGCGCCTACGTATTCGGTCCTCCTTATCCGGTCCACCTGGGGATTACTGCGAAAGAGCATCACGCCTGTTCACCTTTTAGAGAATATTTTTAGCTGCTGTTAGTTTTGGTGTTACCTCAGCCTGTGTAACCAATTTACTCTAATTCCCGAAGCAGCCTGATGCTTCTGATGGATGATACGCTGAAAGGAAGAGCATGTGTGTGTTGAGACACAGCTGGAAACTCACATGGGACCATGTGTGCTCAATTTTTTTATCCTCTGGGTTTGTCGCTCTGTCCAATTACTGTATAATTGTTTGTTGTATTACAACGACAAATAATGTAAGTCATTTTTCTTCAATGAGTCTAGAGGACACAGTGACCATCTCCCGCCAGTTTCCTGTAGCTTAAAGCATCGTTAATATGAAACACCATCTTCACCTCCATGTTTCCACACATGCCACGCGAAATTATATTACTCAACTTAGTTAGTTATTTCTTTAATTTACTTTACTTTACTTGGCAGAAGCTTTTATCCAAAGCGACTTACAAGGATCTAGTGCCGTGTCTGGCTCAAGGACACACCTGGTAGGGGACAGATGGGGTTTTGAACTTGCAACCTTCTGCATCACAGTCTGACGCTTGACCCATTGAACTACCAATTCAATTCAATTCAATTTTATTTATATAGCGCCATTTTACAACAAAAGTTATCTCAAGGCACTTTACAGTTTAAGGTTTAAGACCTTACGCAATATATCACTATACAGAGAAAACCCAACAGCCCCACTTGAGCAACAGTGGAGAGGAAAAATTCCCTTTAGGAGGAAGAAACCTCCAGCAGAACCAGACTCTGGGTGGGCGGCCATCTGCCTCGACCGGCTGGGGTTAGTGGACAGAGGAGAGAGAAAAGAACAGCAGGAAACACAGATCACAACAACAACAAGGAGCAGCAGACGAAGCACCGGCAGGTTGGCAGGACCAGCTACCACAGCTCCAAGGTCGATGATACCTGAGAGAGAGAGAGAG
>JAUMTR010000024.1:8726460-8778491 GCA_032270685.1 Microctenopoma stevenorrisi
CCTGAGCCAGACACACAGCGCTAGCTCCTTGTAAGTCGCTTTGGATAAAAGCGTCTGCCAAGCAAAGTAAAGTAAAAGTAAAGTAAAGTACTACAGGTGTTCATAAACGACTGCTCTTCCACCTTAAATTACAAAAAAATTACATACGGATGCTGACATTACTTGACAATTACGAAAGCAATGAATTGCCAACCTAGAAACACTGAAATTGTTGATTAAATTATTCAATGTGACAGTCAAAAAACTACTACTACTTTTAGAGCAAAGTGTGTAGCACAAATTTGATGATTTTGATTTGATTTTGTTTCATTTAAAAATTAAAACAGATTATACTGACACATTCACATGTGTGTGTGAGGAAAAGCGTCTCCTTAATTCTGGGGTTGGCAGACACTAAATTCAGCTTTGACATGTCCATGTGCTGGAACACCCACATAACTACTACTTCCTTGAGACTAAAGGTCTTTAAGATAAGAAACAGAACAGGTAGATACACATGGGTAGAGGTTTAGTTTACATCCTTTGATTTACAATATTGGGCTGGTGTTTCTCTATATTTGGGAAGGTGTTTTGGGATCTAGAGTTGTCCTCGTGGTGCACTAACATAGAAACTTTTGCCATTCAGAAGATTGCCTGGATGTAATGGTATGGATGGATAGTTTACCAAGTCCAAAACCATATAATGGCCTTTACTCTCGATTATAGCATATTTAATTGAATATTGAATTTTTACTATGACTGAAATCTAGCACTGGGCAGTTTGGAAGATTGGCCAGGGATGGCGTCATTGACACTGAACCAAACATTCTCTTCAGGGAAAACAGAGCTTGTAGCTTTTTGACAGCTTATCCTCCGTTTGCCCACCCGAGGCACTTGTGAATATTTCAGGGTTTTCCCCCAGAACTCTCACCACTGGCCAAACTCTAAATTGTGGTGTGGCTGGAGAGCAGAGCAAAGCCCAAAGCCTTGCTTGTCATAAACACTGGGACTTGAAGTGGCAGGATCTTGGAGAGAGAGGCTCTCACGTGGTTTTAGTGCCTTGTTCACTCTGTATTCATAGATTCACTTTAGAAGTAATTTTCACATCATTGTTGGCTCTCACCAAGAACTGTGCTCACAGACTCCGTATTCCTGAGCCCATGCCTTTACGTCTATCACATAATCATGCCTGTTTTTAATGCATATCTAATAGTGAGTTTTATGTCTCTTGTTGTAGATGAGGATGTTGTATATATTCTGTATATACATCTTTGCAGTTTTATGTTGTGGAACTTTATTCTGAAATTGTTAAAAAAAAAAAATCATTTAGTTTTTATGTAGGTTTTACACAGCTTCCAAACTTTTATTGGAATTGGGTTTGTGTAGCCTGGTAGCTCAATGGGTTAGTCAGACTGGATCCCAGAAGGTCGCAGGTTCGAATCCCGTCTGACTCCTAGTCCATCCCCTACCAGGTGTGTCCTTGAGCCAGACACCTAGTGCTAGCTCCTTGTAAGTCGCTTTGGATAAAAGCATATGCAAAGTAAAGTAAATGTTCAAATGATATGCACTTCAAGTTAACCTCCTATATTTTGAAAATGTTAAGGCCTTTAAATTTGATCAGTGTTAAAATATTCATGACGTACCACGAGGGAGTGACTCCGATGAGGCTCTAGGCAGAAATGTAACCTCAGTGTTTTGTCTGGATCATTGTTTACAAGGTGCAAGTGCATGAAGATATTGTATTTCAGATATTATATTTCACAGATTCTCTCACCAGTGGAATATGGGTCCAGTTTATTTGGCTTTTTGTGAGTTATCCAAGCCTGCTTTAGTTAGGATAATAATTAAGAGAATCTAGTTTAGGATGACATTTCATTATTTTAGCGTTGCAGTCGTGTAGTGATTCTTGTTATGTTGAGTAAATGCTGACAGCCTCTGAACCTGTGTATTAAATTAATGATGAGCTCTGTTTGTTGCTGGGGTCAGGAACTGGAAGACATTCTGTGAACAGAGCAAGAGAGATACCATAGAGCTGGCTCTGAAGATGGACATGACAAAGAAGTAGTTTAAGACAAAATGCTAACGGGTTGCTTATACCAAATGGTTGAATTGGGTAAAAATACACAAGAAGACACAGTCTGGTAGGTGACCACATAACTATTTCTAAGTAAAAATGTCACGAGAAGTGTTTACATTAACTAATGTGTATCAATTTTATTGCAAGCTGTGCCATTCTCATTTCTAAACCAGAAAAAACATGCACAGTGGTTTAGAAATGTTTCCAAACTAAATGTCTTTCCTGACATTCATTTCTTCCCCACACCCACTCTCGTGACTCATTTTATCCCTTGTACCATTTAATACAAATCCCCCTACTAAATTCTGAGTATCCTGTATATGATCCATAATGTGATCTTTATGTTGACATAAATTGACCCATTTAACCCTCTGCTGAAAAGATGCAGTAAGTACTTTGTTTAAAACAAATTAATTTCTTTCATCTCAGCTGCCATCAAGAAACTCAAGAGACTCAGAATGCTTTAAGCGCATCATAGCTGCATGGCATATTGTTGCAAAAGACTCAAAGAGGACAAAAGAGTACTTTAAGGTATAGTTTTATGTGGAATTTATTTTTATTTAAATATCTAGTTCTCTTTTATGTTTGTTTGTGTTTATATGCATCATGGAGAAGTCAGAAATGGGTTTTATTAAATTTGGCAATGAAGACGATCAGACTGGAGAAGGATGTGACCAACTCTCAGCACTCCCTAGCAGTCTCTTACTAAAGGTAAGTCTTCATTTATCACGTTTTTGGGTTTCTCCATGGTTGCCCTTGTAGCTCATGAGCCCATTTAGTCCACAGAGTGATGATGGGAACTTTCAAAATGGAAAACGTGGAAAAACTAAACGAGTGATATACAGTATGAAGGCTGTAAAGTTTCTTATTTTCTAAGCAGTCAGTGGTGAGATCATACATAGCTGTTACATAACACTTTACTCCAAACACACTTTCCATCAACATGAGGCCACACGATTAAAACTGGTCGCAGCTGATTATGGTCTAATGTACCTGTTATCCATTATCCCGGAAAAGGGCTATGTTTATGAACAACTTATCAAGGATCTGATGTTGTGTTCTGGTTTATCCGCATGAATATTTTTGTATTGTGTAATCCCCGCAATACTTTCACATCATTTGCTGCCTATTTTTAAATATAAAACTTATCTTCTCTTCTTAAATTTGTCAGTGGTGACAACTGTTTGTTTTGGAACCAGATCTGCTGGCAGAGCGAGCGTAGTTTTGGCTTGATCTGCTCTGGTGTTTCTGGTGTCCAGAGCCCCTCTCAGTAAATAGTGCTCCAAAACTATGCCTATGTTTGGAGACAGAGGGGGAGGTTTGTACACTTTTATCACTCTGCCTTGCAAAGTGGCAGTGGACCATGTCTAGACATCTAACTGTCCCCATGACACTGGCCAAACACATCCAAGGTCAGTGTGGGTTGTGTGAAATAAAATCCTACAGGACCAAATATCATTGTAATGATAGAAATTGGTCCCATTGGTCATAATGTTTAGAGGTGCTCACGTTTGTTGTTGTTGGGTTGTTGTTATGTGTATGTCAAGACATCTACAAACATATTTTTTTTTAACTTTACATTCATGATTTTTTGTCATATTTTCACTAATTTTCAACATTAAGAAAGAACTTTTACAAATTGTATTTGTAAATAAAAACCTGAAGAATTCTTTAGATTTTGATGGAAAAATTAAGATGAAATTCTAATGTTAACCCTCTTTCATCTAACACCTTACATAGTAGCTTTGTTGTGTGATTGGTTTATTTACAGATCTTCCAGTATCTACCATCACGAGACTGGCTGAATTGTGCTGAGGTGTGTTGCTCATGGAAAACTATCATCCAGTCAGGCAAACTGTGGAGTCAGGTGATTGATTCTTGTATTTAAATTATAGTGGCGTCTGGATTTTGAACAGTAAAATAAATATTTTCCTATGTTTGTCATTCTGTTAGATAAACTTCTCTGTGGAGAAAGACTGGATAACAGACAACACACTGAAGCAGATTTTGCAGAACTACCGCCCTTTTGTGATCCATCTCAACCTGCGTGGCTGCACAGCTCTAAAATGGCCTGCTTTGAAATGTATCAGTGAGTACTGAATATTCTCATGCATTAAATTTGCAATGTGTATTGACGTATATACAAATACTGCTCTAATAATAATAATTCTTCAGAACACACAAAACATAATGAAATGCTGAAACAATTATGTTTCTCCATCTGATACAGACAGTTTTTAAAAGTTGAAAAAGTAAATGAACAGAAAGAGCCTTGTTTAATGTCAAATATTAGATAAAATATTCATAAAATTCAGGACAGTCTGATGATCTGATATTTTTGAGGTGCTTTCAAGTGGCTGGGCTCCAACTCCTCCTCCAACTCTCCCTGAACCTCCATTGCTGTGTTCCAGAGCTCGGGATCTGTTTGGTCTTGGTCTGTTTTGATTTGCTGTCTGTCCCTTGGGCATTCTCTGTTGTAATAGTTCACATACTGCTCCACTCTCTCTCCAGTGTGTTGAGGGGGGGAGCCGCACAGCAGGCCAGAGTGCCTCACCCCTGGGTGCAGACGCAGCCAGTACACCATGTAGTGGATGCTGGAAAAGTATAAAGAATTACTTACATGTGTTGCAATTTAAAAACAATTGCATGCATTTTAGAAGAAGAACCCACCTATAGTTGCATACCCAAGGGTTTCCTCCCAGTTTAAGCTGTAAAAGGAAGTAAAGGTCTTCTAGAACGCCATACTGGATAAAAGACAGACTGTTATCTGACAGATCCAGCTCACGGAGGTGCAGGAGCCCAGTCAAGGAGCCTGTGACAGGAAAAAGAAAGAGAAGCTTAGATTTAGCTTTCATTCGTTTTTTGCTTTTCACAATATATTTATTTTTTATTGCTGTTTATTAATAACCAATAAAAATCTAGCCCAGTCCAACTCTAATAGGAGTGTGCAGACGGGTGTTTTCATGTCTGTATCACTTAAGCAAAGCGTTAACAAAATGTCTGTAAAACTCTGAGGATTTTCCTTCTAAAAATAAAAACAATACTGTTTACACAAGGATGGCTCAGTGTCTACTGCCTTTAGAAAGGAAAATAATACATAGTATTCAACAGACGTCGCAGACATGTTGGAAAAGAAAACATAGCTTTATTTGTTTTGATTATCCTCCATAATAGAGGAATACATAAAAAATAATAAAAAGACATAACATAGTCTCACCTGTGTCAATGTGCTCCATGTTGTTATTACTGAGATTAAGGGTCCTGAGGCTCTTTGCACCTTGGAAATCTCTTACTTTGAGTTGACGGATTGAATTATGAGACAGATCAATATGAACAACATCTTCTGGAATACCTGTGGGCACCTCGGTTAAACCTAAATGTAAAGAGGACATATGTAACTCTGGACAATTCTGTAATTCTCCAACACTTCAAAACTACTTTCCAAATAACTCGTACGGTGACAAAAGAACTATTACATGAAATCAGTCTGAGGTTAAAGAAACAAGCAGCAGAATATTAGATTCCTGCCAAACCAGATGGGACTTATTGCTGTTTTTGCCTGGCCCTGAATATTCGTTGAGGAATGGAAGATTTATTATTCCAGTGATACAAAAGTAATACACAAGCATACAAGTTCTCTGACATCACATTTTCCTAACATCACTGTTGCATAAAAACATGATGATTTACTCAAAACATGTGAGGCTCAGTATAGAAGTTGAATGATTGAACTTACCTTGTTTACTGCAGTCCATTCGTATTTGGGGGAAAAAGTAGGTATGGCACGATGTGACGGCATCGGGTTTGCTGCGAATCGGACTTGGCTGTAAAGTGTTTGTATAATTTGTCTTGTCTCCCTTTGGTTCATTAGTTGGGTCTGACTCCTTACAGAGAAACTCAGGGTCAACTTGCTTCAGTTTCATTCCTTTTAGCCTGACGGGCTCTGCGCACCTAGAAGAAGAAGTGCAGTTAAGTCATCATGAATACATTTTTGGAAGCAGAGTTTTATTCTGAGAAATATTGTTTTAATCAAGTTATCACTTGGACTCTTGTGGTTTAGGAGTACTGGATCACATCGTCTGAATGGCTTTGTGTAGAATCACTCACCTTGCATGATTTCCTAGATTACGATTGCTTGGGACCTGAAGGGTGCGTATGAGTGAGTCCAATGGACAGAGACAATTCCAGGGATTATCATGTAAACGTAGGTAGCGCATGTTTGGCATGGGGATGAGGACCTCTTCGCTAAGTGTTCCAAGGCGATTGTGCTGCAGCAGAAGGGTTGTGAGGTGTGTCAGGCCCTGGAACGCCCCTTCCTCCACCAGAGAGATCTGGTTCTGCTGCAGATCTAAACTGGTTAAACTCTCATATCCAAGGAAGGCCCTGTCTTTAAGGACTTTGATTCGGTTGCGGGCTAGAAGAAGGTGCTTCGGCTCTTTTGACCACATCTGTGAGAATGGAATGGAGGTGAGACGTCGCTCCTGACAATCCACGAAAACAGCTCCGGATTCGGTGGACTCTGAGCAGTCAGGTGAGGCAACAAGCCTAAGGGGGCCTGATCTGCTGTGGCGCCCAACACCTCTTACGCTAGCATTAGAAAGCAAATACAAAAAGAAATGATGACCTTTATGATCAGGTTTAAGAAGGACTGGACAAAGAAGACCCCAGAATAAATGCATACCTGTGCTGTGTGAGTTTTTGCCGTGCTCCTTTGAGGCCTCTGCCCTTCCCCTGTCTTTTCATATCAGTGGAAGGAAGCAGCAGCAGGAGGAGCAAGGCCATAAGGAGCGAGATCAGACGCATCTTGAGTCCGACAGGCACTGTCCTTTCAGTATAAACACTAGAGTGGGAGCTTAGGGTGAAAGTCTTAATGAAACAGGCTCCAAAACAGAAGCAGTGGGTCAAAGGTCAACAGTGTTGTTGTTTTCGACGGATCACAGCTGCTGACACAGAGAAGACACGAGAAGTAGCTTGTTATGTAAGAGACAGAAGCCAGAGGAGGAATGTACATACACATTTGGAACAAGGCAGAATGCCACAGTTTATATCCATTCTGTACATACAATTATAGATTACTTTACCATAGTTTACCATAAACTTTGTTTACATAAATTATTCTCTGCTTTTTTTTGCATTTATTTTTTTTAGGTGAATGCAGAAATCTCCAGGAACTCAATGTGTCACAGTGTTTTAATGTTACCGTAAGTAAAACTTAATCATCTGGTTTTCTTTAAATTATATTGTAGCATGAAATCTGCAGGAAAATTAAATCATCTACATTAAACATTATACTACTTTTTTGCTTAGTTGCTAGTGTTGCTATTTTTAATGTTTTAATTTTAATGACAACAAAATAAAATTAACATTCATCAAATACTGCCTCTATTTAAGTTTAAGGTGCAGCAGTAGATGACAGATAACACTGTATTTGTTAACTCTATAAAAACCAAGTAAATATTTGAGTTCATTGTTCGTTAAATGTAAATGTTACCCTACACATGTAACTGTGCCTTAATATAACAAAAAAGATTTAAACATGTGCTTTTTAACAGGATATGATGGTTCAGAGAATTGTTGAGGGCTGCTCCTGTCTGCTCTACTTGAACCTTTCATGTACACCTATCACAAACAAAACTCTAAAAGAATTATCCAGGTAAACTTTCAGTCCAGCTCACAAGTAATCAGACATTCTTTGAATGATGCTGCTCCTGCTCCTGTCCCTTAGTTCCCAGAATTACACCCATTTGTCTTAGTTCAGTTACAACTTAATGATTTAGAGTAGAGGTTCTGACACTCAACATAACTACTATACTGTGTGATTGCATGGATAATATATCGTGAGGTTGAACTGTCATGAGTAGCTCTTTCTTATAAGCAATAGTTTTACATAAAATGTTTTGGAATATTTGTTTTTATAACAGAAACTGTCTCAATCTTCAATACCTGAGTCTGGCCTACTGCAGCAGATTCACAGATACAGGATTTTTGTACCTTACCACAGGAAAAGGCTGCCACAGTCTCATCCACCTCAATCTCTCTGGCTGCACTCAGGTCAGTTGGTATGCCGCTCTCCGGTTGGTTCTGTTTAGACTCACAGTTTCAAATGCAGACAGGATTCAAATATTTTCCTTTTCGAAAGTTCAGCTCGCCTTGAATAAATCCAGTTGCTGCTTACTCCACGTGTCTCCTCCAGTGTTTGGCTGTACACTGGTGGCTGATTGCACTCAGTCAGAGCTCAGAGAAAATGAAGGAAGATCTCAAGTAGAGGCAGCTGTGGCCAAGTAGAGGGTTGGGTTTGTACTCTACTTTGGTCCACCCACACACCATGTGCACACCCCATAACATAACACATATGTCCCCCAACATAAAAGACGGAATGTGCATTCGTTTTGTTCCAGATGTATGGTTTCACTTAATGGGGCCCAGGAAATATGGGGAGTGAGGAAAACAGCATTCAGAAAGATTCAGACTACAACATAGACAAATATTTTCCTCTCACTCTTTCTAGATGACAGTAAATGGGTTCCAATACATCTCTGCTGGGTGCCCTTCACTGAAAGAGATTGTGATCAATGACATGCCCACACTGTCAGATAGCTGTGTCTTGGTAAGTGTAATCATTAACACATCACTGGTTTCACACCGGATCAACATCACTGCTCTGGAATGTTTAACAGGAAAAATGAGCTGAAACAAGAAAAATCTGCTTTCAGGATACTTTCTGTCAACATACCCTCATCCCCTTGAGTCTTACTTTTCTCCAACAGGCACTACTTGCCAGATGTCATTGTCTGTCTGCTGTTTCTCTTTTGGATGCTCCCCATCTTTCCGACATAGCCCTCAAAGCCATTGCTGAAGTAGCCAATCTTAAGACCTTTAGCACAGAGGGTGAGATTACTTTGCAGCCTTTATTTCCATATACATGAAATGAAAAGATACAACAATGTTCTAGTTATTCTGTCCTCTTGATACACGGGAAATTTAGGGAACAACCAACTATCAGACGTCGGCTGGAAGGCTCTGTGCAGCAGCTCAGAGGGTCTCCGCAGACTCCATGCTGCAGAGTGTCCCCGAATGACAGACACCAGCCTCAAATCAGTAGCCACCCTCAAGAACCTGCAATATCTGGACATCTCGCTTTGCAACAGGTGTGTTTGTGACTGCACCTGACCTTTGTCTTTTGATACCAGATGCTGTGCTTTATCGTTACATTGCTTGACAATATATTTTTGTATTTCAGGGTGAGTGATGTTGGCATTAGGTACTTAACTGAATGCTCCTCGGTGACCAAATTGAAGGAGCTCAATGTCAGTTATTGCAGCTGCATCACTGACATGTCTGTCTTGAGGATTACACAAAGGTATATGGTATGACCTCAGTTTTAGAAACACGGGGTACTTTCGCTGTGATCTGGTGAGCAGTACCACAAAGCAGCTATTCTGTGTCATGTGCACACATTTTATCAGGTTGTGTAAACTGAACCATCTCAACTTAAGTTACTGTGAAAGACTGACTGACATGAGTCTGGAGTGGCTGAGTGGAAGCTCCATCTGCTCTCTTGACATCAGTGGCTGCAACATTCAGGATCAGGTACTCATAGTCGTATGTTTTTTTTTACATGCTTAAAAATGAGCACTTGTCCATGTTATAAACATATCTGTATTTTAGGGACTGGCTGCTGTTCAGGGAATTCGCCTGAGGAAGTTAGTTCTTGCAGAGTGTGTCCACATCACAGATATTGGCATAGAGGTATAAATCTAGTTGGAATTCTCCAACACTTGGCCAGATGTCTCTAATAGAACAGTTTATAACTCTTCAGGGTTTATGTTTACTTGTTTTTTACAAAAATAAAAAATGCTTTTACAGTGTTTGCTGTTAAGTCAGTTATAAAATAGAGTCAAACATTTTCACAAGTGTTGTTTCTGTCTCATTAATTTTCTTCAGTTAGGATTTTCTCCTAATCTCTCTGCCATCTCTTTTGTTCGTCGTGAGGACAGAAGTTGTGCATGAATATGAGAGATCTCGAACACGTTGATGTGTCTCACTGTGTATCTCTGTCTGACCCGGCCATCCGAGCCATTTCATTTTACTGCAGAAGTCTGGTCACACTGTGTATGTCGGGTTGCCCAAAGGTATACACACACTTATAATACTTTCTCAGGTTACCAGGTTCTCAGGTCACTTTACATCATATTTTCTTTTTTTCTGCCCTTTCTCAGATGACAGATATGGCAGTCCAGTATCTGACAAGTGGGTCTCAGTACCTGCGAGAGCTTGATGTGAGTGGATGTGTTCTGCTAACAGATCGTACACTTCGACACTTGGAAAGGATCTGTCCTCCACTCTGCTCCATTACAATGGCCTGCTGCAGCAGCATCTCTAAGTAAGACACAAACTAAGACAAGGACCGTGAATTTAAATTCCTGCAAAATAACCTTTAGTGATCAGTTAATGTGTGGTCATTCAGGGTGGCTGCCTTAAAGCTCCAGCCACGTGTGGAGTACTGGGAGCACAGCAATGACGACCCTCCATACTGGTTCTGATACAAGATGGACCAATCAGGGAATTCAGTCACAAGACCGATTAAGGCTGATGACACCTGGGAAATGGTGGAGCAGCACTCAGACATGACAAAAGCAGCAAGTAAGGAGAGAATGTGAAGAAAAGAAACCCTTATTTTCTAAAATAGAGACAGAAGTAATACAAACAGCACTTTTACAATCATGCAATATTATCCACTTTATATGAAAATGGATTAAGTGCAACCGAACAAATATTTCTGTTAATGTACATTAAAATCACTGGTTTAATAATCTGATGATTTTTCTTCCTGGTATTCTTGCTGTCTGGATAGTGTCTCACACAAATAGCACAGCCGCCTCTGTAAAAGTGCGGTTATTCCACTTTTATGATCTGTGTTCTAATCAGTTTTTATACAATTTATTACACACTCTCTTTGAGCCCGCTAGGTTCTGAATTCCCAGTTCAATGTATAACTAAGTCAAACGTGTGATTTCCAAAATACTTTTAAATACGTTTTCAATAGAGGTGAGTTATGGGTGTTTTATTGTTTACAGTTCATAGTGATAATTAAACAGGACGTGGCGTAGTAAGTCTGTCTATGAACCCCAGGGCTGGTGGTTCACATACCATTCCCTCCCTAGTGCTGGTGCCAAGCCCGGTTAATTGGGGAGGGTTGAGTCAGGAAGGGCATTTGGTGCAAAATCTTGCCAACAAACGCCATATGTAGACTGATCTGTGGCACAGCCCGAAACTTATTATTGATATTATACTCTTATCTCACTCCACATTCTCTGCAGACAGCGACAGAATGTCTGTAATCTTGTGTAAATTATCTCTGAAACAACTAGTGAATAGAAAAGTCTACTGCTCTGATTTTGGTTCATTTACATTAAATTAAGTTATTATTTAGACGCTATTTAAATAGACAGTTTATTAATTTACAAATAAATAGTTTCTCAACAAAAACATAGCCTGATATCAGAGCTTGTTAAAGCATCAATGCTTGTCTATGCAGTGTCAGCGTACTCAAATCAATAGAGGAAAAGAAAATAACATCAAGCATCAAAACAGCAAAGAAAAAAATATTTTTACAGTTTATGGTATTTATAATACCCAACTAAACTTTGTCAGGAAGGAAGAAAGTTGTAGGGGCTTGTACTTGTTTTCTGTGGGAATGGGGGTGTCACTTTCTGCTTTGTGGTCCAATGAACTTGTGCAATTTCTCATCTCAACTGTATAACGTTGTTTTGTAAATATTCAAACACAACTCTGAGGAATGTGCTTAGTAGATATGAAATCATTGTGATTTTTTTGTGAACGTACATTTTCGACACACAAATACAGAACCACCATTTAATTGAAAGTATAACACATCAAAGGTTACATCCAGTCTTGAAGCAGCAGTAAATATCTGCCTCCTTCTTTAAATGCAAAGCTGCGGTGCAGTGATGCATCACTGTGAGCATATCATTTCAGCTCCCCAGCTTGAGTGATTCAAACCAGCTTTGAGTCTTTAGTCTCACAGAGCCTCTGTCAGCCCGAGCTTTAACCCACTGGTCCACTGGAGACTCCACATTCAGATAACCTGAAAGAGAGACACGGAACACAGCAGAAGACAGAAATATGGGGGATATTCAGTATATGGACAGGAAAGAGAGAGTTCAGTGTTGATTTACTTGTTGAACGATTAAGTTAATGTGAATTTCTCCTTGGGGATGAATAAAGTATCTTTCTGTCTTCACGTTACATTTCACAATAGAGGTTTACCAGTAACTTTGGTTTGGCCGTGGGTTGTGTTGTTTTCTACACCACGCAGAGCAACCTCTGGATTGATTTCCACAGATGTTCCACAGAGCTCCAGCCCTCCCCTTAGTGAGGAAGGGATACGCACACACACAGTTCCTACATGCAGCAGAAAAATGATGGATAGTCTAAGTCACAAATATGACCCAACAGACCAGTACACAGGAAGATAAACTATGATTTGTCAAGTGAATAGTTCTTTAATAACATGTGTTTACCTTCCTGACTATGCAGTTCAGCGCTGCCACCATCTCCCACATAGACATCAACACCTCCGCTGTGAGAGGAAACCTTCAGAAAACTATTTGAACCATCTGCAAAAGTAAAGCAGCCTCAGGATTTTTGTTTCTACCATCTGCTAATAGACAGCATAAGAATGTCATTGCGTAACCACTCAGCCTGCTTACCGACAACTGTGTCTCCAGACATGTTGTTCACGGTGGCGGTACCTATGAAAGAACAAGGTATTCATTAACTTACATAACTGTCAGATTAATAAGTTATTTTTAGGTGAATTACAACATATGGAAATGATAAAGACCGTGGCAAATACTTAGCATCATGCCAGACGTGGGATATCAAAAAGCAGCATCAAAGAAGTTTACGAGGGAATTGTTTCCATTGTCTCCACATCTACTGGCTATAAAACTGACTTGTTATTCCAAAACAAACAACATCTGTTCAAACCTGCTTTGGCCTAATGTGAAAAAGTAATTGTTGAAGAACCTTTTTTTACTTCACCCACATTGGAGGGTTTTAAAGTGTTAACAGCCTGTTTAAGGTCATGCCACTGCATCTCAATCAGATTTAAGTCCAGTAAAATAGATGCTGTTTGCTCACCGTGTACATGCCCCAGTTCTACTTTTCCTGAGCAGGAGGAGATGCAGCTGGACTTAGCATAGATGGCTTTGACCTTCAGAGGACCGTGTTCTGTGGAAACATTCATTGTGGTGCCCTGGAGTTTCTTGACATCCACTCCCTGCAAACACAGAACTGATTGGTGAACAGGGCTGTGGCCAGGTGATGTTTGACTTTAGTTTGTTTTCATATTTCCTCTCAGATAATTACATAAAACACAAAAGTCAAGCCTCATAAATTCTGTTTACAGACTGATGCTGCCCCCTGATGACAGGTGAGTGTAAAACCAGAAAGTACCGGGTGACAACACTGTACTTACACGGTCTCCATGTGTGCTGATGTCCACGTTGCCATGGATGGTGCCCTCACCTGTGACATGTCCGCCCCTGGAGTGCACCTCCACCCGATGACCCTGAGACACAACAAACCACAGTGAGAGCAGCAGGAGCGAGGAGTCAGTGTGAAACAATCCATCAGTGACAAAGTTAGTTTTCAGTTCAGTGCAGCAGTCATCTTGAAGAAGATGGGTTATGTTTATGGATTTGTCATATTCAGACCACAGCTCCTTAAAAGCTCCTCTATTGTATTTGTATATTGAGCTTTTCCAACTAATTGAATTATGTGATATTTTATGGCAAAGAAAATGTGATATCAGTCAGCCGTGCAGATCATCTCATGTCTTCGTATAAATCTACTGTATTACGTTCATATTGGTTGTGCTCTGTTGCTGATATTGTCATGCCACTACCTTGACAGAGTCCAATAAACAGTTTCCTCTCTCTGTTTGCACCTTGCAGATGTCGCTCTCCATTTTCTTCACTTGTACATTGCCTTTTCCATGAGTGGTAATAAAAAGATCTGACAAGAACACACACTATTATTCAATCACAATTACAGACTGGTGTGGAGATCCACCAAGGTACAGTTTTATAACCACTGATGAGACCTTTCCTATCATCAGCAGACACTCACTGCTTTTGATAGGTGCAGTCACGTCCATCGACACGTCGCTGTTCACCTCCACTGCAGAGATGAGCAGTTCTTTCCTGTGTTCATCATAACGGACTTGTACGTGGTGTAGACCGCCCTCCAGCTCGGCGTCTGTCCCGCGGAGTGTGATGAAGGCTCGGTCAGCCTCCGGGAAGGCGTGTGGGTCCAGCGGGCTGACGGAGATGCTGCAGCCCAGCTGTGCCCGCACCGTGCTGAAGGGGCTCACAGCCAGGTCCCACTGCTTCACGGGCCGGTTCGAGCCTTCGTGAGTTTGACCCTTCGCGGAGGCAGAGGTGGAGAATGTCCGTGAAATGTGTGTTATGAGAGGCCTGAGGCTGACCGTGACGGAGCAGCAGCGCAGGAGTCCGACACATCCCGATGAGCTCCAGAACATTTCGGTCACCTCCCGCTAAACCCGCTTATCCACAGACACTTCTACTAAACGACACAAGTTGCCATTCCGCCAGCGTTGACTGTCACCACGCTGCAGGGCGGTGTGAACAACCCGGGCTTCCGTTATGACCTGTCAGAGTAAAGCGACATTACAAAGTTATAATCGAGTCGTTATATTTTTGTCAGTTTCAGTTTATTTTTTTGCAATTAAACATCTAACTGTATAGTTTTTGTAAGATAGAATTCTGAGGTTGTTTGAATAAAATCTCAAACCTAATATTTAGAAACTGTGAAAAAAATCTGTTGAAACTGTCCACCATACTCAGTTTATATTTACTATTAGCAACTATTTTGCAAGATAGTTTTACACTGGTTTTCTGTTGATCGACTGGCTCAGTTGTGTAAATCTATATGGTACTAAAACGATCCTCGCAATAAGAGTCTTTCATTTTGTAAGCAGATTGATTCGCGTCCAGGTTGAATCAATGTCTTTGTTACTAACTTGACAAACTGGATACACAAATGTTTAAACGTAGCACCGCCCCCTTTACATCTGACCAATTAGTCGCAAGTGACGCCATTTTTACCGCAAAGCAGTTTGGGAATTTTTCAATGGGGCAAATCTTCTGTAACAACTTATACATATATATGTGAAGGTTTGTTTTGGTTCGTTAAATGTTAGGGGCTTGAAAGACATTGTTAAAAGAAAGGCTTTATTCTTATTCTGCAAAGGGCAAAACTCTCACTGCATATTTCTTCAAGAAACTCCTTCTTCTGAAACGGATGTGACTTTTGGATCAACCAGTGGGGTGACAAGATTATTTTCAGTCATGGTATTTTCAGGAGTTGCTGTATGCTTCAACAATTTTCCTGGTGAAATTGTGACTCACCAATCTGACAACAATGGACATTGGCTCGCAGTGATAGTCAAAATCGATCAACTATAATAATAGTTAATGTTTATGGTTTTAATAGGTCTTAAATGACCTAAAGTTATTTAGCAATTCATTACATTTAGTTGTTCAGGATTCGGCCAGTAATTTATCTACATTACTTACCAAGTTTAATTTAATCTGATTGCTTTTTACCCCCTATTTGCTTCATTATATTTAAGTAACCTTTTATTTATTTCCTTGTATTGTGTTTAGTTTTTACTTTCGTGTGTTTGGTTTTTTACTATTTAAAGTCTAATATCTACATTTTCAACTTTAATTTTGTATACACGTATGTATAAGTATATGTATATATGTATATATAATGTGGACTTACTTTTTTTTCAACCTGAATATATGTTGTATTGTATATTTGCTTTGAAATTTCGCCCTTGTGTGTTGTTCAATTGTTAAATAAAGTTTTTAAAAAAACTGTGTTACATATCTGAGAATAGTCTCTTAATATGGAGAAAGTTCTAATTGTAATATAGTTCGTTAGTGTTGTTGTATTGTTCTTTATAGGTGATTTAATGAGACACATAATTAGGGAAACGTGCTTTTATGTAAATTCATTTTATTCATCTTGACAAGACAAAGTCAAAGTCCAAAAATCTTCAATCACCTACAGCGACTCTTTTAGTACTGCTATAAAAACATCAGTTCCTGTTCCACATGAACTTATACCCGTCAAAGTCAGTCTCAATATAAAAGCAATATTTCTCTCGATTTAAAACAAATTCAACTCTTAAAAAAATGATAGTATATTATTAATGAAAGGTTATGAAAATGATACTATGTAATTAGGATTATAATCTTTATAACTATTTACACCGTCATATTAACCTGTAAACAAATCATGGATGCAAAGTCAAAGGCCACAAGGCGGCAGCATTGTGTTACTGGTTCACAATCCCCGTGTGTGTAGTGGGTTTTATTAACGTCGCAATGAGCAGCTTGGGAGCTTCTTGTTGAAGTTGGTAGTTCGGCCCTTTATTTGTATTTTGTTTAGATGTGTGCCCTGTCAGTCACAGCTCAGGGCGCGAAGCCTTTTGGTCTGATCATCATTCTGACAGCTTTAAAGGAATGTCTGTAATTAGTGGGGTAATACTCTGTCGATATGTCCCGCCATGTCCCCCAGAAAATCCCATCCCGGATTCCCTTGTACCTCTCCACATAGTATCTCCCATTGAGGTTTGCGGCCATGCAGGCATCAAACCACCAGCCGGAGCTGTAGTAAGCTCCGCAGTTCCCGGATGGGTAGCGGTCGTGGTCCTTGTCCGGGGTGGTGAAAGCCCTGTTGTTGTGATCGTACAGTCTGTTGAAGCGCAGAGCATCGCCCGCGTTGCCGGAGTATCCGCCGACTGTCAGGCGATATCGCAGGCGCTCACTCGCCACCCTGAACTGCTCATACTGCGCGTGCTCCATCACCCCGTCGAAGTCCTCCAGCTCCACCCGCAGCACCATGTCCCTGTCCCGGGTGAGCAAGTGGATCATGTTGTTTCCCAACCAAAACTCCCCTCCGTCCAGTTCTCCAAACCCTGATCGGTATTCAACCCAGGTGCGGTTGAAGTTCACGCTGCCGTCCTGTCGGCGCTGGATGAGAGTCCACCCTCCTCCACCCAGCTCCATGTCGCAGAACACCGGGAAGCTTTTACTTCTCATGTCAGGGGTGACCAGGTACAGTCCGCTGCTGGTTTCTCCCCGTAGCAGGAGGTCCGAACAGTCTCTCCTGGAAGACGTGACTACAACAAATATAACGATAAGTAAAAATACACAACATCTCTAAGAATTCAGAGAATACGTTCACACAGTTTTGTAAACACGAAATCACCATTCACAATCCTACTCTGCAAATCATTTTTGGTCCGCGCAGAACTATTTTTCGACCATAAAAATACATTTTGGAAAGTATATCCATATCCAAAACTAAAGCTAGATTTAATATTTTTTTTACATATATACAATATAATGTAATCTGTGAAGAATGTGGTCTTGAGCTTTATTTGCATAAATAAAGAATGTGTGTGCAGTGGCTGAACTCTAGTTTTGAAATGCAGATTTGATGCCATGTTAGTAATTTGCTGTAAATCAGCCTCCACTGTAGTATGTTTCTAAGCTGTTTGTCTGTGCATACCTGTGGTTTTACCCCTAATCACCACACACACATTATGCACATCCTTCTCTGACACATTAAAGCCATAATGTATGGTACAAAGATGATCCCAGACCACATAGTTATTTTTCATATAGCTTACTGTGTGGTCCTCCCTCTTAAAATCCAGGTCAAAGCAATTGCCTTTTTAAGCCATTAATACAACTATAAGGTGTCTATAATTATAGTGATGTAGATCATCACGAGACAAGAACTTCTTAAGAGGTTGGTTGTTCATTTCAAGTTCCTTCTCATTCAGATAATCTCTCTCATTTGCTAGTGCTGCTATTTATGCAGTGTTTCACTGCGCCGACTGGTTGTTTACACAACGATGAAACTCAGTAATGTTTGGTGCGATACATGTTATTGGCACAAACACAAGGATGAAACCTGAATAAACATGACAATGTGAAGAAACATCTCTTGCCTTTAGGTGAAGTCAGTGTTGGTAGTTTTCTGTCTACTTCTTCAGCACTGCTGACTCTCTGTTTGTCCTCGAGATGCTCTTTTGGTTCTCTGTCCAGTGGCTTTCCATTCAGGCCCAGGCTGTTATTGAACAATGCAGCCACCTGGTTGATTTTCACACGCAGCTCGCGTGCACTGGGAGTGGAGGACTCAGCAACCGGAAGCTTGGGACCAGAAGTGACAAAGGTTGTTGACCTGAAGTCAGAGCTGACTGTGGAGGTACTATGAGCAGTGGGGGAAGGAACTGGAATCATCATTTTGTCTGGATCTGGACTTGGCCTGGTGCTAGAGAAAACACTTGGGAAACTTCCATGGATTATATTGTTTGGTCTTGTTTTGACTGGTCTCGATACTGGTTCACCAACTGCTTGTGGCCTCAGATCAGACGTAGTCCTGCTGCGTGGGCTCATCGTGAAGCTTTCGGGAAGAGTGTGAAGGTGAGGAAAGGATCTAGTCTCCAGGCTGTAGGAGGTCTTTACACTCAGGGTGATAGTTTTCGCAGGGCTGGGACTGATCTCTGCATCCCCTGGAGAACGGGTCAGTTCGTCAGTCTGTTTTACGGCACCAGATGTAGGTGGCAGGTCAGTTTGAGAGTTTTGGATGCTGTTCAAAGTAGTCACACTAATATGAGAAACATCTAAGTCAGCTTTGGTTTTTGGACTTGGTTTTGGTTTTTGTTGTACTGCTGGTTTTGGCCTTTGAACAGGTGTTCTTGGCTTGAGTACAGGTCTGGTTGGTTGTCTGTGTCTGGGGGGAGGCCTTGGTTTGCCTGTTTTGCTGGTTTTATCAGGCACAGACTTTGAGTTAAGACTAGGCATTTGGGCAGTAAGAGGTGTTGTAATCTTTGGACTTATTTGTGGTCCTTGGCCTGGTCTAGGTTTCACTTGAGGGTTAGGTTTTCGGTTTGTCACAATCACTGGATGTTCACGGTTAAATTTAGATGTGTTGCCAGGTTTAGGTTTTTGATTGTTTGTGGATATTTTATGGCTGGATTTAGGCTTTTGAACAGGAGGCATAATAACACGAGGTGGAAGCCTTTGTCCAGGTACTGAGTCTTGGTTAGATTTAGGTTCAAAATGGATGGATGATGGATTTCCATCATATTTTCTGATCCATTCTGTCGCTGGCCTATTTTTTGGTGCACGATGAGTTGTTTGACTTTTTTCAGACTCTTGGACGTGGGTGAAATTTTGTTTTGGCTCAGATCCTTGATCAGGTTTGTTTGTTGCTTTACTTGTTGTTTCTCTCCCAGGCGTTTGCTTTTGATCAGGCTTGTTGGTTTTAGGAGAATAATGCAGGATTTCTGCACTTGGGTTATGATTGATAATTGAGATTTTATCATCTTCCGGCTGTCGGTCAGTCAGAGGAGCTTTGTCAGGGCTGGTTGTGTTTACAGTTACAGGTCTTTCAGACGTAGGTCTTTGGACAGGAAGCATAGACTTCTGATAGGAGTTTAGCTTTTGGTTGAGTAACTTGTTTTCTTTAGTTGTATGGTTTTGGTCATGTTTAGGTATTAGATTGTTTTTCAGATTTGGATCAGATAGAGCTCTTTGTTCAGGTTTAGGTTCCTGGACTGTTGTAGGTTTTTGGAGAGAAGGCTTCTGCTTTAGGTCATGTTTTGTTGTTTTGTCAGGCAATGGAGCCCGGTCAGGTTTACGGTAATTCCCTTGATTTTTTGGCCTTTGGTCTGCTTCAGGCTTAACTACAGGTTTATATTTTTTATCAGACTGTGGTGCTCGGTCTGGTAGAGGTTTCACCCCAGTCTTAGCAGTCCAACGGTTCTCCTTCGCAGTCAAGTGACTGTGGTCTGTGACTCCTGGGTATGTGGTTGTGTATGAATTGTATCTGGGAGAAGTGGCGGAAACCTGGAAGCCTGCTCTAGGTCTTATGCTAGTTGTAGAGATGAAACCACTAGTTGCGTAGTAGGTCATGTGATGTCCACGACTATCCAGTGTGTTTATTGTGTCTGTTGTTGTTGGGTTAGGGTCTTGACTGAAACCTGTTATCATCTTGTTGTCTGTGGAGTCATCCCTACCATCTAAACCAGTTGCTGACTCAGTGGGGCTGATTGAAACAGAGTTCGTGCTCTCAGTTGCTTTGATGGATGTTGATACTTCATCACTGTCTCTCTGTTCAATCTGGACAGATTTTTCTCCTTTTGTTTTGATCTCCCTTCCTGTCTCTGTCTTTCTGTTATGAATGGTAATTGAGATTTTATCATCTTCCGGCTGTCGGTCAGTCAGAGGAGCTTTGTCAGGGCTGGTTGTGTTTACAGTTACAGGTCTTTCAGACGTAGGTCTTTGGACAGGAAGCATAGACTTCTGATAGGAGTTTAGCTTTTGGTTGAGTAACTTGTTTTCTTTAGTTGTATGGTTTTGGTCATGTTTAGGTATTAGATTGTTTTTCAGATTTGGATCAGATAGAGCTCTTTGTTCAGGTTTAGGTTCCTGGTCTGTTGTAGGTTTTTGGAGAGAAGGCTTCTGCTTTATGTCATGTTTTGTTGTTTTGTCAGGCAAAGGACCCTGGTCAGGTTTACGGTAATTCCTTGGATTTTTTGGCCTTTGGTCTGCTTCGGGCTTAACTACGGGTTTATATTTTTTATCAGACTGTGGTGCTCGGTCTGGTAGAGGTTTCACCCCAGTCTTAGCAGTCCAACGGTTCTTCTTCGCAGTTGAGTGACTGTGGTCTGTGACTCCTGGGTATGTGGTTGTATATGAATTGTATCTGGGAGTAGTGGTGGAAACCTGGAAGCCTGCTCTAGGTCTTATGCTAGTTGTAGAGATGACACTACTAGTTGCGTAGTAGGCCATGTGATGTCCACGACTATCCAGTGTGTTTATTGTGTCTGTTGTTGTTGGGTTAGGGTCTTGACTGAAACCTGTTATCATCTTGTTGTCTGTGGAGTCATCCCTACCATCTAAACCAGTTGCTGACTCAGTGGGGCTGATTGAAAAAGAGTTCATGCTCTCAGTTGCTTTGATGGATGTTGATACTTCATCATTGTCTCTCTGTTCAATCTGGACAGATTTTTCTCCTTTTGTTTTGATCTCCCTTCCTGTCTCTGTCTCTCTGTCCACCACCACTTTCTCTGACTCCACTTCTTGTACAGTCTTCTTTTTTTCGGTCCTCCCACTGTTTTTATTTTGTTTTGCTTTCTCATTGTTTTGTCTTGCTTTAATTCCTTTATCCATTTCCTTTTTCCTCTCCTCTCTGTACTGCTCTTGCATCTTATTTGTATGCTCATCATACTCCTTAGACATCTTTATTTCATGACTGCTCCTGTCTTCTTCCTTTTGTGTCTTTTTCTCCTTTGTTTCATCTTGCCCCACGTCATGGTCATTGTCTGGTATTTTCTCCTTGCTTTTCATATTAATGGTCATCATTCTTTCTTGTTCACTGTCCAGCGTATCCCCTACTTCTCCTATTAAAAACCCTTTTCCGTCCTTTTCTTTATTTTTGTTTTTGTGTCCATCCCTAATATTACTTTCATAACCCCTTTCTCTTTCCATATCTACTAGACTCTCTTTTCCAGCAGAAGTTGGCACTTTTGTCTGTCCTAATTTGTCCTTTACTTCTGTCCACTTTGTCTGACCTTTTCCATCTTTTTCTGCCACTTCTTTTACGTGGTCTCCTTTCTCGTTTTCTTTTATGACTTTTTTGCTCTGTCTCTCTGGCTCCCATTTGTTCCTTACTTTCCCGTCCAGAGTTGTTCTGTTTTCAGTGTCAGAGTCACCATCCCCTTCCATAGTTATTTCCACATTAACCCCGTCTGTCCCATAATATTTTAGTCTATCAGCATCTTTCTCATTCATCCAGTTTTTCCACTCATCCCCATTTTTATCTGCACCCTCATTCAGTTTCTCATGCTCTCTTTCTCTTTGCCTTCCACACTCTCTCTCACTTTGGCTTACTGTACAGTCTGCACACATCTTCCTTAGTTGATCAACATTGTCCTTCAGCTGCTGCAGATCCTTCACAATCTTCTCTAGCTCCATGAGCTGCTTTGGCAAATGGATCGTCAGCGGTGGCAGACTGAGTAGGTACGGGCATGTGTTCTCATCCTGCCCCTGCCTGCACGCCCCCTCAGGTCTCAACGTTGCAGCACAGGGCATAAATCCTTTATCCCCCAGGAGGTCTTCTTCACCAGAGTTTGCTGCGGTCCAAGGGAGCCTTGTGAGAGCCAGCAGGGTCCCGAATATGCACAGTGCTGTTAACCTCATCGCGTCCTGAGAGTGGGAGAGTAAAAAAGACCCACCTCAGTTTGTGAAGCACAATGACAATGAGAGAAGGAGGTAAGGTGGGAGGGAGAAGAAGAGGGAGGGGTAAGCGATGGAATTAGTCTGTTAGAGAAAAGAAGAGCGAGACATTGAGAGAGAAAACAGGTGAAAAAAAACAGAGTGAAAGGAGGATTGTGAGGATGTTCTTCTAGGTAGGTGGGGTCTATGAGATAGGGATAATAGGCATGAAGTATAAAAAGATAAAAAAATATTTATACTTTATAATAAAAGCAGAATTAACTGTACTGACACAGTCATAAATCACTGGAAACATCACACATCACAAAAGCTTTAGAGAGCATGTGTCTTACTGTAATCCTATTTTTACGTTCCAGTTTATTCTGACTGTATTCACACCACTTAATGAAGACCATGCAATGCATTCTCAATCCATGCTGTAATGATAAGCATATCGTGGCTTTCAATATGCATGTGTGTCGCAGTTGTTTTGGCAGGCATTACCCAGGCTTCCTTTCTGTGGGTCCACAAACATGTGAGTGACAGATGCAGCAGGTTAAAATATGTATTTAAATGATAAACGTTATCCATAGGGCTGGAGCCACGAGTTTGTTTCTCAGATTTGTGAGGATATAAATAATTTTACTGTAAGGTGTGTGGTTCAGTTCAGCGTCCGAGTAATAAAAATCAGGAATGTCAGATTTATCCAAAAATTAAATGTTAATGCAAAGGCAATGCCCGGACAGATACATTTCTCACTGACTATTGACTTTATTTAGACAGTACTAATCCTCAATAGGTGTCAGGAATTAGTAAAAGGGTCTCTGCATGGAAACTCACATCTCACTGTGTATAGATGGTGAAGTCTTCTAAGATTTACTGTATCTACATATAGTGAGAAAAAAAGAACAAGAAAAAACACAGTCACATGAACTAAATGAGGCATCTGCTTGGCAGGGAGTTAAGATAATGAGGCTTCAGTTTCTCAGACCTGGTGTGTAAATGTCAGTCACCCCACAGGATATGAGATATGAGTGATAGCATGCAATGTCTGTGTTTAAGGTTTCAGAAATGTGTCTATTTTCAATACTTGTTGAGATACTTAAATGGTCTTTTTCTTAGACTGTGATGAAATGTGAACCGAATGTATTGTTTTTGTTCTCTGACTCTCTGACTGTATAAAGCTGGAGAGATTTCTCAGCTGTTCTTTAATGATGACAAAGAAAACATGTTGTTTGTGCAGGAAGCATCGAGTTAGAAATAAAGTGCGTGGAAGGAAAAGGCTACAAATGGAGAAATAATACGTTGTAGGAGCAAAGCAACTTTATATGTTTTGAGGTAGACTAACTGTGTATACACTGTGTGTAGTAGCTATGTATTAAATTCTATTCTATTTGACGTAACATTTAAGATTGGACCCCTCCTCTGTTTTCGCTAATGTTGCTATGAGCTCATCTGACATTTAACAACTGTTGGCAGGATAAAAGCCAGAAATAAGGATCGTTTCACCTTTCACAGTCACTTTACTATCACAACACTTACACAGGGAAATAGTGTGAGAGAAATGTTTACACTCTTGAGAGACTTCTGTGTGAACGCTGTGTTGTATTGAATAATTATCATTGAGCCACATCTTTTATAGCCCAGTCAAGTGTTAACGTCAGACTCCTGCTGTTCAGGGAAAGCAAACCAACTTGAAGCAGGTTAATAGCGTTGATGCATTTGATAGTGGCCTGAATTATTCAATTATATTTCTCTCAGCTGCAGAGCACAGACACAAATAATACCCTTACCCCTGGCTTTACCCATTTATGGACAGCGTTTTTTTTTCTCCTCAGCGTGCCCTCTTGAATTCCCCCAGTGAGCTAGCTTGGCCCGCTCTCTGTCCTGGATCGTGTAAACACCATGGTTTTTTTCCACACAGACTAGAACAAACATCTGACCATCAGGCCAGCTTTGCTGCCTGCTTCCTGGCAGACTACTTTATCCCCTCCACTTTGGGCAGAGGAGCCAGTGTCATCATGTCTGTAATGTGCATAAGTGTCCCATTTCCAAATGTACTGGAGTGAACCCAGCGACCGTCACAGTGCAGCGCCAGCCTCTTACCACACTCAGTCCGCCTGACGAAAGGTATAAACCTACCTGGACAATGTTGTTCTACTGACTCACTGTTTGCATGCTGAAAACATGCAAAGAATATCTAATTCACCTTCGTTAATCTATGGATCACAGCTGTCATTCTGTGTAATTTTTCTCTCTATACCACTTATTTATGCTTTTTTTGCCAGTTTTTTAATTTTGCAGGAACTGATACATTCCTTTGCCATGTGTGAGAATGCTTTCGGTCAATTGAATGATAGGGATTTTTAAAAATGAATCCTTCACATCTGGGCTGGATTTCCTACAGCTCGCCAATACCAGATAACGTCAAGTCAATTTGTTTCTTTTCCAAATGCCTGGACTTTATTAAGAGATGTTTGAAATTTATGAAATTAAGGATATGGAAAGCAGACGTACTGTGCGAACAGGTTATCTTCTGCTGTCACGTTCTGCACAGTGAGAGGGAACTTTGAGGTGACAACAGACACTTGTATGTTAATTAAATATGTTAAGTATGTTTTAGTACTTAATAAAGATAATTTGCCATAAAGGCACTAAATAGAAACTGTTCAGTCATACCTCGTCTTGGTGTTCATGCTGAACAGATTTGTGCTGCATTCTGTATATTTCCCAGCTGTGATTAATAAAAACCATACAAAATTCCCCACGGATGAACTAGATGTAGACACACACAGACATGTGATTTCAGTGCATCTCAAGAACCCTAGTTTGTTGACCTTTTTTCTTTTTTGTACCATTTCAGGGGATATTGATACATGTTGGTGAATTTTATATATATTATAGTAAAAGCCCTAAAAATATTACTTTGCTTGGCAGACACTTTTATCCAAAGCCACTTACAGGGAGCTAGCGCTGGGTGTCTGGCTCAGGGACACACCTGGTAGGGGATGGACTAGGAGTCAGACCGGGTTTTGAATCTGTGACCTACTGCATCCCAGTCTGACGCTTAACCCATTGAGCTACCAGGCTCAATACTAATAAGTTTTATTAGCAACATGCACCTACAATACTTGAGAAAATGAATGTGGTACCTCTGCTAAAGGTACTATAACACTGTAATGTGAACTATTTAAAACTTTTACTTTACGTTATTATCAGGGAAACTGTGTCTTCTTCTCTGTGACATCTGTTTAAGCATCAATGCTTAGTGTAACATTTACTCAGTGAACAACTTGGGTCAAATAAAATAAACAATTCTCATCTTAGAGTAAGCTAATGTCAGCACTGATGAACACCCTGTGTACAGCACCTTTCCAATCTGTCTTGCAGATCGAGGCGTCTACTTTAGTGGCTTCAGATATGGAGGAGAGCAGTGTAGATAAATAGATGTGGACTGAGAGGAAGGACGATTAGTTAAAAGAAATTTATTTATTAACATCTTTACAAAATGTGTTTCTGTCATAACAAAAACATCTTTCACCCAGGTTATGAAAGACAGCTTTTATGTTTTGTATTGAAAGTTTACCCGCTTAATGACTGGATGTGACTAACCAAGTCCTGCTGAAATTACACATACACCTTCAGCTGTCCCCTCTAAACATTTGTTACCTTTTCTTTACAGGATCACGGATTACACAGGTGCAAGAATCACTGAACATTCAGATTTTCAGAAAAATGCTATATGTATTTCCATTACTATACTGCCACCTAGAGACATTTTAAATACATTTCTCATAAGGTATAGATGCAATCACAGCAAGTCTGTTTTTTATGACAAACAAGATATCTTATAACATGCGTACGCATTTTTAATAATAATTTAATATATGTGTGTTATTTTGTATTCATTATCTATGTGTCTATTCCACAGTAGTGCATAATAACACCAAGAAAGTATTCATTAAAAACATTTGAAATATACCAAATAGTACAGGTATTTGACCAAACATCAAATTAGATGCATTAAATACAAGCTCTTTTAAAAATGTGCTAAAAGCTAATGTTGCAGCTGGTACAGGTGGAGCTCATTTGTGTACTTCCAGTGTTTAACCTGTGATAATAATTTATTAACAGAAGTGGTAGGTAAAATGTACATAAATACATTTTAGCTACTGCAAGTATTTAGTGTTTTTTTATTTATTTTATATTCCAATCCTCATGTAAATGTACTTGTAATCAATGTGCAGTATTATAAATCATTTTCATTTGTACTGATTTTAGGACTGAAACCATAGACACTGAGACCATAAAAGCCTCCTCTGTTATATTCACTGTAATAATGCAGTCACTGTGCCTGCACAACAATCAGCTACTCTACAGTACACTTTTTAATTTTCTTTATGATAAAAGTTTGTGTATCCATCTAATTAGAGTTAGAGTACACTCAGTGACATGAGTGATTTACGATTAATTAAATTTTTTCAGATGTTTGTTTTGCATTGTTGATACGATGTAAACATTTTAGCCACAGCTCTAATGACATATGTACTGTATGCTGTATATAAGTAAACATGCCTAACTGCTCCGTGTCGTGCGTCTGACGTAGATTACAAGCCCCGCCCCGCAATCACGCTCACGCACCAGTTACGTCTGACCGTAAAAAATAGAAACTTCCAAGATGGCCGAGTCCGTGGACTCCATGCATTTCGCAGCAAATAGCAAAACAAATTCCCTTAAACCACTGATAGCAAAACGGCCACCAGAGAGCCGACCGCAGTCATCCAGCGATATTTACCAACCGCCCCTCAAGAACGTCCGAGTGGAGGAGAAGGGCCTGAAGCACAGGAAACTGAACGGGGAGTTGTGCGCAGGGGAAAAACACAACGGGAAGCAGAGTTGTGGGAGCCCAGCGAAATGGAGTTTCGGCCCGGCCAAGGCGAGCCACTCCGCCGCCGCCGCGGTGCCAGCGGCTCCCGCTCGGAAAATCTTCAAAATCAGCAACTTCCTCGCCTCGCCTCACAAAGTGAAGAAGGTGAAAGAGAAACGAGACAAGGAGAAGGAGAAAGGCGCTGAAGCGCAGCGGAGCTCCGCTGGTGTGGAGAAAATGAGCCCAGCTAGCTGCCATACAAAGACCGAGAACGGCGACGTGAAAATGCTACAGAGAGGTAAGAGAGCGCGGCGAGCTCGCTCCGCGCACCACTCCGCCGCCCTAACCGCACCACCGTCACAGCTGTAACCACGCGATTTATGAAATTATTACACAATGTACCGTAGCGCAGGCCCCCGTGTTTATTAGGCCCAGATGGTGATATTTACACGTGGAAATGTTTGTTCGTGAGTTGGGACTCTGGACATGAATTTCTCCTCACTCTACTCTCCACCACTCTGCTCAGATCATCGCGTGAAAGAGAAAGACAGGGAGAAGAAAAAGGACAGGAATAAAGAGTGGAAAAATCACAGACTGCCACCTGTACATGACATCGCCAGAGAAAACGGAGAGGCGATTTCGCCCCAGAAAGGTAGGCACGAGAGCGACCACTTGTCATGGAAAGTTCTTTCCACGAATCATCATTGTGGAATAACTTTGAATTAAAAAAGTGTCTTAAATGTGTTTTACCTACATAGTATTAGCGGTAAGACTGAGGCAAATCTAATCAGTACGGATGAGAACAGTATAATTAATCTACTGTGACTGATCCTATTTTAAGTAATATAGCACATTTTTTTATTTAAACTTTTGAATTCAAAAAGGTAGCTAGTTGCAAATAAAAAATGCCAATCATGAAATCAACTCAGTGGAACGGCGACTAAAACACGGAGCTGTCAAAGTTTGAAGTGTAATCTTGTTATAACATCAAGTGACGCAAAACATAAACTGTAAAAGTGTTTGTATTCACTGTCAGAGTCTAAGGTGAAGCACAAGGCTGGTTCAGAGGAAGACCTGCTGAAGAAACTCAAGAAGAAGAAGAAAAAGAAGCACAAAGATGGGGAGCGAGTAAAGGAGAAGCACGGTCGGCCCAAAATGTATCACCGCTCGTGTCAGACGGTGTGTTCGGGAGTATCTCTGGCTTTGCCCGAGTTCCTCAGTCAGATTAACAGGAACAACAGCATTAACAGCAGCAGCCTGCTCCACACAGCACCACAACACCACCAGGATCCATCTGTCACTGCCACCTCCATCTCCTCCATGGTCAGAGACAGGCTCGGTTACAGCTCCCCGCTCAACTGCACCCCAGAACCAGGCCTGCCGGGCCTGGAGTTCGGCTGTCTGATCCACATCGAGCAGCAGGCCAACGGAGGAGCGTCTGTGGCGCACGCCTACAGCGAGCAGCTCTCCGCTCTGTCTCCGGCTGAGATGCATCGCTTCGCTGACGAGTTTGTGAGCCTGTCGTTTAGCGAGGACAAGGCCCAGGCCGCATGTTTTGTGATGGGAATCATCCATGGAGCGGCATCCTACCTCCCAGACTTTCTGGACTACTTCTCCTCCAAGTTCCCCAATGCACCAGTGAAGATGGAGGTGCTCGGGAAGAAGGACATAGAGACAACAACCATGGTCAACTTCCACTCTCAGGTAGGTTTAATTTGTCCTCTCCGTTGTAATGGGACTGTAAGTGCATGCTCACTCCTGTTGTCCCTTTGGATACTGGGTCAGCTCGTAGTTGAAGTGTGAGCAGTGCAGATTCAACTTGTCACCAGCTGAAACAAATCTTGAATCTCCTGAATAATGTATCTGCCTGCACCTACAGTGGTGCTTAAAGTTTGTGACAGTTTTCTCTTTCTGTATGAATATGATCTGAAACATAATCTGATTTCAGTCCTAAAACTACATGAAGTGAACACGATTAAACGAAAACGTCACCTATTTAATGGTGTAGAATTATCTGGTGTGGCAGTAGTATTTGAACGGGAGCCTTTATGTAAACATCAGAACTGTTTGCTGTTTGCTCTGCATGTCGGCCAGAGTATGGTCAGAACTTTAAAAAACAATGAATTCATTTTATTTGAACTCTCTTTTTATATATTTTTCTAGTGGAACTTGTGTGTTTATGGTTGCCATCTTGCTGCATGTCCCAGTTTATGGGTGGAAACCTTAATAATTTTAAATGTACAACTCAGAATCAATATTGAGAAGACGTCCTGTTCCAGAAGCAGCTAACCCAGGACAAATTCACCATGTTTCACAGATGGGAAAAGTCTGTTTGAAAATGTTTGGTGAAGTTTGTGTTAAATTAAAATATTTATGCTTTAAAAAATGATTACCGTTGCTGGATGCTTGCACTGCAGTGTTTAGAACTGTTGTTTGTTTTTAGCTCTTGGTTCGGCACCTGCAAAAGTTTGTTTGGATTTCCGGGCTTTCCTCTTTGTCTGTTAATAATGTTGTTTTGCTGCTGATCACATCCCTGGACACTAGAATTCTGAACTGAGCAGAAAGTCCACCTTGTGTCTCACCTTAAAATGTGCAACCTTCTTATCTCTCGCAAAACAATACAGGTGCAGTTTATTATTATTATTATCGAGCGGGTAGAATTTTATACTGAATACATTTAAAAACTTTTAGGCCTATTTATTTCAGACAATGTAGTTTTGATTTCTCACCCATACTTGTATTATATAAAGTTTATAATATTTTGTAATTTATGGATGAGATTTTGAATTATACAGGCTGCACCCTCTGAGTAAGATGCTGTAATTAAGTTGTAAGATTTAATCATTTTTATATGTGACAGTGTTTTCTACCTGCACTGTTAGATACATTAACACAAAATCTTATAATTAGGCCCAAATACTTAGTTAAGTACCAAGAATCATTTATCTGGGTTTTCTGATACGTCCTGCAGTGACAACATCTTGAAGGGTGCAATTAAGAAAACAAATCCACCTGACAGCTGATAGTTAAATTTGATTTCTACTTTTAAAGAAAGGATTTTAAGATTCGTTAACAGTCAGTAATCGCACCCACACCTCAATCACAGCTTGCATTTTAGCATCATCGAATGCTTTTAAATATTTATAATCCAGTCAGATCAAGCAAACCTGGAAGTAGTCAGAGACCTCCACTACTTTGTCCTGATGCTCTATGTGCTTTGTAATCACATATTGCTTTAGCTTGTCTGGCACCAGGACTCCAGATAATGCACTCCTGTTACTGTGATTAGGAAGTCAAAACTGACACAAGTGTCAGTGTGTTTTCTGACATTGCCTGACATTAATGATGTTGGCTGAGCGTTTATATTTATCCACACTAACAGTCCAGATGGTGAAACATCCCTGTTCAGTTCTCCTCTAGTTAAATTAGGGATTGAATTATGACCGGTCAGACAGACATGACGTAGCTAGAATTTACATGATTAATGGACATCCTGCTACATGTATTTTGTTGCATAGCTTGGTTCAATAACCGAAAAATACATTTTTTTGTGTGTGAGACAGGGTCTTATGATCCCACAGTATGTTGCAATTCCTGTGAGGTTTTACTGGGGTGTTCACACGGTAAACACTGTAACTACACTTTGAGACAAATAAATATAAACGTAACTGCTCAGGCTTCCAGCATGTATCCTAAAGTAGCTTTAAATTGCAGGATGCTAGTACAACAATCTAAATGTTGAATTCTCACTTATATGGATTAAGACTTATGGGATGTTCTGTGGTATCATTCCTTCTTCATATTGTTGATAATTTATAGTTGACATTCATTCAGCTGAGTTTTGCTGCAGTTGGCCTTCTAATACACAGGCAAGGCACCCATATGAAGGAGTGTCTGAGGTCTGTCAGGCCTTTGATTAAACGCTTTTTACATCTAGTCATGTAACCCAGTGTTTCCAACAAACCTGTTGAACCATGTTCTGTTCTTACTGGGTGCTTTAAAAAAGGCAGGTGCACTGGAAAGGTCACACTATATTATGTTAACAACCATTTTGACAGCCTGAATAGTTGTTTATAAAAGGTGCATGTGGTTGCAGGTAAAGCGGACTTATTCCCAGGGAACGTACCGTGCTGGGGCCATGCGGCAGGTCAGTCTGGTTGGAGCTGTGGATGAGGAGGTTGGGGACTACTTCCCCGAGTTCATCGGCATGTTAGAGGAGTCCCCCTTTCTGGAGGTTGGTGTGATTGTTGTGTCCGTGTGTATGTACGAACCTCTATAGCCAGTGACTAGTGAGCATCTGTCTTTGTCTCTGTTTTGCTGTGAGTCATTATGTAACATCAGGTTTCTCACCTTGTGTTTCTGCAGCGAACGCTGCCCTGGGGGACATTTTCCAGTCTGCAGCTCCAGAGCCACACCGAGAGCGACGACGGCCCTATCATGTGGGTCAGACCCGGGGAACAGATGATTCCTATGGCAGACATGCCAAAATCACCCTTTAAACGGAAAAGGTATGTGTAAATATAGTCTGCAAATCTGTACCAGTGTATCAGTGCAGCTTATCGTCTCAGCAGCACTGTGCCTTGTGAACGCTGGAAAATTCGAGCTGACACAAGTGAAAATGTTTTCCTGTTTATCGCTACCTGCATATGTTATGCACAGGTTCTGTAACACACACATTTTCTGACTGCTGCACTAATGTGTTTTAGGTCCACCAATGAGATAAAGAACCTGCAGTATTTACCCAGAGCCAGCGAGCCCCGGGAAATGCTGTTCGAGGACCGGACGAGAGCCCATGCTGACCACATTGGTCAGGGGTTTGAGAGACAAACTACTGCTGCTGTAGGTGTGCTGAAAGCTGTGCGCTGCGGAGAAGAGTGAGTACCCAGTGATGTTACTTAACAGTGCACACAAACGTACAGAAATGTATACAAACGCTTTACTTTTGTTCAGACCAGAAAACAGGACTTTACTTGTTTTCTTACAGCAGCAATGGTCCTGCCAGGATCACCAAAGATGTGGTGTGTTTCCACGCTGGAGATTTCCCAGATGTGGTCATGAGGCTGCAACTTGATCTCCATGAACCTCCTTTGTCTCAGGTGGGTCAGAGTTCTTAATAATATTGTGTGTGTCAGTTCAAAACGACCGTTTAAAACTGCACAAATGACTTTTTTTTATATGAGCTATTTATTAAATGATTATATTAAAAACTTGTTGGGCTGTAAAAGGCTTTTTTAAGTTTATAGTTTTCCTCCCTATAACCTCTGACCTTTTATCAGCCTGGTTTCCCAAAAGGATCTATTCACACACATTCCCTGTGTGAATAGAAACACGTTGTTCCATGGGTAGAGGCAATTTTTTGTATGTTCCCAAAAAACTGCTGTTAACTTGACGGCATCATGTAGCTTCACTTGAAAAATATAAAAACCTCAGAGCATGGGGAATATTACTACTGGCCTTTAGATGCATGATCGTCATCAGTTGTTCTTTTCTTTCTAGCAGGGTTAATAGAGAACTGTAATTATTTACTGAATCTCCTGTGTTCGGTCACTGCCTCCACAGTGTGTACAGTGGATCGATGATGCCAAGCTGAACCAGCTACGGAGGGAGGGGATACGATATGCCCGTATCCAGCTGTACCACAATGACATCTACTTCATCCCCAGAGGAGTTGTCCACCAGTTTAAGACTGTGTCTGCTGTCTGCAGTCTGGCATGGCATATACGACTCAAACAGTATCACCCCCAAGAGGAGGACGAGGAGGAGGAGGATGAGGAGAAGGAAGAGGAGAGGTGTGCACCAGGAGAAGTTACTGTTCATATCAAAGAAGAGGAAGAAGATAAGGAAGTAGAGGGGAAGGAGCATGACCCTGCTGTATTGACAATGACAAAGCATGAGGATGGGGAGACTGAGGGAAGGGAGGGGTTGCCCTCACGAACGCTGACCCAGATTTTTAAGGAGGAAGAGCAAGAGAATGAGATAAAGGAGTCGTCAATGACACAATCTCTACCTTTTGTCAAGAAGGACATACATGAAGATTTACTCACTCATACACTAATGCAGCCTACAGCCAAGGAAGATGAGAAAGAGGAGTACAAGGCACGCGCAGATGGAGGTGCAGACATATGCCAGACATCGCAGAAGGGACATGGGGAGGGTGGTGCGGGCAGTGCATTGTCACTACAGCAAATTAGGAAGGAGAGCGATGTGGAGGAAGAGAGGCATCAAAAGACAAGTCTGTCAGGTCAAGGTCTAAAAGAGAAAACTAAAGATAGCATAACAAGCACTTACAACACAACACCAATCAAAAAGGAAAAGGACAAAGCAAAAAGAGAAAAAGATGAAAAAGAAAGGCCTAAAGAGAAGAAGGACAAGGATAGGAGTAAAGAGAAGGACAGGGATAAAAAGGATAGGGGGAAAGACAGGGACAGAGAGAAGGACAGGATGAGAGACCAGGAGAAAGTTAAGGCTGAGGGAGCGAGAGAGGATAGTACACCGACACAGCCGTCACCTCTGTTGAGGAAAACAGAGGACGAGGAGCGGACAAGAGAGGGCAGTAAGGCCTCTCAAACCTCCCTTCCTGCTCAGAGGGAAGAGAAGTGGGCCAAGGAGTGGGACTCAAAGACGCAGCCCCACATCAGGCGGGAGAGGGAGCACGATAAAGACAGGGGAGGCACGCAGACAGCATCTCAGCAGCTGGACAAAGAGGATGCTCGAGATGCCTTTTCACACAAACACAAGTCTTCACACGGGAAGAAGGAGAAGAGCGGGCACAGGGAGGTCAAGGAGAGCAATGCACCGAGTATGCAGGGAATTCAGGTGAAGTCAGGGAGAGAAGATGGGAAAACAGGCGCGTCCAAACCTCCAAACATTCAGGTTAGGAAAGAAGGAAAAAAGGATAAAGACAGCAACAGTAAAGAGGAGAGGAAGAAGCCTGTATCTGGTCCTGCGCCACCAGAACATAAACCACCACGGACGCTCATCACCTTTGACCTCTTTAAGCCGATGGAGGTTCACCAAACTCTTTCCTTCACAGACAGTAGACCGAAGAGCCACCATCACAGTGACTCTCGAGGCTCTTCCTCTAAGCCTGGATCTGACGGTCGGACAGTTGTGTCCTCTAAAGGACCAAAAGTAAAAGACTCGGTGCAGGGAAAACCTGCCGCTCCCCTACAGGACACTCAGCACTCGCTAAAACAGCCCCTAAAAACACACACACCGCAAACACAGAAAGACTTCTTAATATGAATGTCTAGATGTGGTCTTTTTTTTTTACTGTACAACTTACGCTGAGGCTCTGTTAAAATATTTGAGAACGCACTCTTCCTCCAGACACGAATTGATCTTTCTAGTTTATAAAAGACGAGTGGATGCTTTCCACTACGTTGTCGCATTACTCCAGCAGCGTAGTGAAAAGAGGATGCACTCTCCGAGTATTTTAACGGTGCCAAAGAATGTAAGCTAAGCAGCTCACTTCACGTCTGTTAGCGAATGTATGTAGGCTCTATATAAAATGTTATGTGACCCGTGTATCAGTGCCTGTGCACTACTTAGCTTCGCTCCTAAAGCACCTATTTTAGGTACTGGGCTATCCAATCTGAAAACAACCATCCTTCCTCCTTGCTATAGGAATCACCTACATTCAGTGTTTAGAACATGCAGTGGGCCACAGAACTGCTGCTGACATCCTCTTTGCCATGTTGCTTATGTCGCTTATAACACCAAACGCGGAGCAAGCAGTTGTTTTCAGACTGGACTATCTTTTACTCACACGGGGCTGTAAATTATACTGTATGTACCAAAACTGTACAGTATAGATGTTATTAGCACCAATGTGAGAAGATGTATACAGAAATTGCATATATTTTTTGTAAGACAAGTTTTATTTTCCATAGAACTTATTTATATCATTTACTGTCTGTTTTTATTTGAAACCAATGTATGCGGATATTCTGTTGTAAATACATTTTATTTCCTAAGATAAGACTTGGTAGTGTGATTTATACTCTGATCAGAACCTCTCAATAAATGGTTCAAAACAATTACTGTTAATGTCTCACTCACTTCCTATTATTTGGGACATTTGTCTTAGCTACCGTAGCAGCTTGGGTCTCGAAATGATGATGTTGGTTTAACACTGAGATGTCATGAATTTCTGTGCTAATTCTAAATGTTTTCTTCGGGGATTCAGTTTGTAGTAGGTTATGTATCAGGATGTTAATCTGCCCAACGCAAGTTCAAATGCTCATGCCGTGTTGGAACAGGTCATTTTTACATCAGACATTTGGAATTATTGTCGTGTGAAAGCACATTTATTTCGTACATCATTAATGATAATGTATCTTAACGATGATTTATTTTATAATTTCACCCGTGGTTTTTCTACTGGGGTCGGTAAAACTTGTTAAAAAGAACTATTGTATAACATTTAAACCACAGCATTAATTGTGAGTTATTGTCTTACCAACATAATATGACGATATGAAAATTAGTGTATCTAATAAGGTGACTCTGAATTGTCCTAAATTGCCACCAGAAAGAACACAGACCCTGTTGATTCAACAAACGGAATTGAAGACCTCTAACAATAATATGTAGATGTAAACACCACTTTTTACAAAAACAGAAATTTGCACTGTGCATTTTTAATCCACATAGAAAGTTGTGAGTTTACAAATAGGGTGGTGTCAGTGACATCCTAGGATGCATGCTGACAAACTCTATTGTGTTTACAATCAATTATTGAAATTGTTAAAATTCTAACTGCTTTACAGAAATCCTCAAATAGTGATTAACTTTGCCACACATGTTTTCTTAGTCAGTGGCACACACCGCAGATCAGGGGACATCAAAATGGTAATACACAGCTAGCATTAGTGTCACATGAATGCCGCATATGTGTGTTCTTTCTGTAAGAAGTGGACAGGTAGATTGTAGACCACCAGTTGGAGTGTGGAGAGTGACATTCTTTATATGACAATGGCTGATCACATTTGTTTAGGTATAGGTTTTAACCGCAGCCTTAACTGGCAGTATAAATTAACCTTATATAAAATTCTAATTTCCTTTTAGCCCTCGTCCTCTTATTTCTGTTGTTGTACAACCCAGAAGCCAGTAATGGGAATATCAAAAATACTAATTTCAACCCCATTTCAACCTTTATACTGCACCAGTAAGAACTCACTGGTGCCTGCAGAGCCTGCAACCTGGTGTAGCGTATGCAACTTTTAGCTTAAACTGTGCATTGTATGATGTTATAGACAAATAAACAGTATATTGTGGTTCTCTCACATCTAGCTGATACATAATCCACTATTATGATCCGTGTCAATTTTGGACCAGCAGATTGTATTGGCGTATCAAGAGAAGGCGATGCTTGGGTGTAAATAGATTTGTCTCTTACAGTACAGTTCAAAACCATGTTTTACAAACTCCTCTGTTTCAGTCCCTCCTGTAGTGGAAAACGCTGTATCCCAGGTCCACCAGTGCCCCACCTAGCAGCACCCACAGGGGGACACACACCACACTGACCCACGTGTCAGTGAGCCTCTCTAGGCGAGAGCACAGTGTCACGCAGAAAGCCACCTTCAGGAGTAGGGCTGTCAGGTACCACAACCGCCTTTTTAGGCTTTGCTCACCGTCCCTGGGCTGAAAGTCCGTCTTGCAGCGGCCCGCCATCGTCACGATCAGTATGAGAAAAAGAATGGTGTCAAAGGTCCAGACAGGGAGGAAGATGATGAACCAGTTCCAGTGGATCTTGGAGTCCAGTTTGAGGACCAGCATGATGAGAAAGATCAGGGCAAAGATCCAGGAGAGGAGCACTCGTTGGGCTAGTGACATCTTCATCTATAAAGCACTGGCACAGAGCCAGTTTCATCAACACCCAGAGACTGAGGACCAAGGAAGGATGACCACAGTCAAAGTGAGACACAGTGATCTAAAAAAAAATACAAAACACAACAGGTTTATTCTCTGAACGATGTCAAGCTGCACTTAGGACCGCAAGGCATAAAACAAAAACTAACTTCAGTCATACACGAAAACTGTGTGTCTAGTGTCCAGGCTTTCATACATCTCTCTGGGGAAGCTTTGTAACTTACTGTACGTTAGCTCGGTTAGCTGTAGCTTGTTAGCTAAGTTTGAAACACAAGGAGCAAAACACTTCAAAGATATCTTACCAGGCTCCGCAGGGTCATCAACCTGTTTTTTACAACCGTATTTTTAAAGACCCACTCTTCACCGAGGAGTAAAATGTCAAGACATTTAAGGAAATAAATAAGAATTAAATTTTTACAGCGACGAGTACTGATTAATTGGCATTTAAGCTAGCTTTCGCTTCTGTCACGTCTGGTTTCCAGCAACCGCTTTGGTTCCGGTCATCAGTTTCAAAACAAAAGCGTGTTTTAATCATGCGATGTATTTCATTTTGGTAGCTAAATAACTCCAAGGCTTTTGTTAAACCCATTTAGAAATATTTAATAACAGTAGAGGTGCTAAGTTGCATTATATTCCGTATTTTTAACAACAAACGCTGTTTTTAATTATGGTTAATTTTATTTTGATAGATTCAGTGACTGCACCGTTTTCCGGTAGTCCGATTCATTTTTAACCCGCTGACGTGAAATTTTGACATACATTTTATAAAGTTGGTGGTGGGATTTAATCAAAACAGAAAGGAAGAAAGGGTGACCGCAGTCGTTTTATACTGCTCCTTATATCAAGTATTTCTAAAGATCTTTCTAATTAAAAATCTATTAAATTTAGTATACAATCATTGTATTTAGTGAAAAGGTCCTCTAAACACACAGCATATTTTCTATTTCTAGTAATTTGTTTGTTAAAAATAGAATGACATACAGTAACAATGTTTTTAAATATTACTGAAATTGATTTATTTTTACTGGGCTAGTATAACAAATGAGTACAAAGTACATCCCCATAGACATCATAGATTGTCAAAAAAAGTAAAGTACAAAACGTTTGAGGTAAAACATTTTTAAAAAAAGATTCAGTTAAAAAGCCCTTATTCAAATCTCGATTCGTTTAAAGATAAAAGCTCACTCTACACTATCTAGCTGTCCTAAAAACCAACAATACACTTTTATTTACAAGATAGTGGTGGTGCAAAATACAGTGTGTAAGACAACATTCAGTCAAAATATGCATGTCTTTGTCAAATGTAAACAATAAATTGGTGTATTCCTCAAACTCCTGTTGTACAAAGCTAATACAGAAACGCAAATGCTGTCACACAGATGTTTCCTCTAAGAAGAGCATTAGACCTCTATGAAAATAAAAATAATTAAACAGCCCACATTTTCATAAAGTGTAAAAAAATTTAAGCAGAAAGCCTCATTACCGCATTACTGCCAAACAGCAGACAACAAAGCATAGACAAAAATATTAAAACTGATGAAAGGTTTTAAACAAACAAGGAAAATAAAGATTAAGAACACAAGTTTCTGACACTTTCCATGTTATGCTGCTGTTGTGAAAACCTCATGACTCCAACTTTGGCTTTATGACTTTATCTTCAGCTGAAGGTTTTTGTGCCCGACATAATGAGTCTTGCGAGAATCTATATTTTTGCAGTTGCATCAAATCTACGTCTCAATACTCCAGCCAAGTGGTTTCTATAGAAGATGTACATTTTTAGAAATGGATCACAAATATCTTAACACAGGGCACTGCAGTGTTTAACAGATATTACTCAAGCAAGACTAAACTGTGCATTTCCTTGGAATTATTATTAATACACGTTTTTAGCAGCAGGACTCCATGTGATTGTTGAAAACCTGACATTTTAGAGGTACGAGGTTTTCACTCACCACTGAAAGCACGTGAAACTGTACTGTCATAGAAACTCATCATACTACAATAAAGAAGGAAGATGGTATCCACTGTATGAAATGTAGTTCTAAGATTTCTTTAATGTGTATCCCATAATTTTACCGTACACATTGGTGGTGTGTATTCCTAAGGCAACCACAGCTACACAGTGCTCTGCCTGCTCTCGCGGCTGTACCCCATAGCCTCTGAGGAGTGAGGGGGGAAATCAATGAATATCCCATCGGAGTCTGAGTCTGCAGACTCTAGCACTTGTCCAATTATGGTTTCAGGGCTGGATGATTCACTGGGTGGTGTAGAGGATGCACCCTTACTGAGATCAGTCATTGTCATTGTGGCCTCTGTGCCATGCAGGGCTCCTGAGGAATGAAGGGGAATGATGGAGTCCATAACGCTGGACCCTGCTTGTCCGATACCTGTGAATAACAGGGTGCTGGGTTATTAAGGATTATTAGACAATTCTTTTTTTAACAGTAATATTATGATGATACAGACATCCTAATCTGTGTCATACCATTGAACCGAGAGCCCACACACAGCCTGTTGGAGGAGGAGTCAGACAGTTCCGATCCAGGAGCCCGGTCAGTGAAGGCTAGTCCTTGTTCCTCCAGGCATGATATAATCTCACAGGCTGAGTGGCGCCGAATTCCTCCACTGCCTACAGAGCTGGCATCTGGGTCATACTCAGCCACTGGGGTCAGCAGCAGAGGGATATTGTAGCTTTTTGATCGTACCACAGGGTTTTTAGACGGCTGATCTGCAGACTTGGGCCAGCCCCACTGTAAACGCTTCTCTGGAAGGTGAAGGGAAAAGAAGCTGCTCATTAAGAAATGTCGAACACAAACACTGGTAATACACGCTGCTGATGGAGGGATGTACACGAAGTCTTACCCAGAACACAGCAATGACCCTCAGTACCATCTCCAGAGTAAAGCCCATGGGTGCCCAGATACGGTGAGACCACCTTCTGAACCAAAGATTCCAGCCTTAGGTAGTCCTCATTCACACCACGTGACTCATGGACCCCCTACAAACAAATATTTGATTGTGAATTTGAGTTCAAGTGCTAGTCTAGGAGAGAAAATACCAATAACCAATTAATAATTAGAGTAGCAATATATATATTAAGTAAAAAATAAACACATAAAGTTAAAGCTGCAAACAGTTTCTTAAATGTGAGAATGCAGAGCTCATAATAGAGACATCAGCTCATACAGTCCAGGACAAAGGTATAAAACTGCACTAGTGAATTTACCCTTCTGTATTTGAAAGCAGTCACAAATGGGAATGACAAAACACGATGCTTTACTTTACTTTACTTTACTTTGCTTGGCAGACGCTTTTATCCAAAGCGACTTACAAGGAGCTAGCGCTGGGTGTCTGGCTCAGAGACACACCTGGTAGAAGATGGATTAGGAGTCAGACGGGGTTCGAACCCACAACCTTCTGCATCCCAGTCTGACGCATAACCCACTGAGCTACCAGGCCACCGATGCTCCAAAAAAACAACAATTAGTGAGCAAGGTTTGGTCCCTGCAGGCCTACCTGTAGAATAAGCAGCATCTGTGTAACAGAGGGGGGCACCCGGGCCCGCGGTCTAGACAGGGCGTCCTCTAACTTAACACTCAATACTATGGTGTTCCTGAAATGAAGCAGTGCTAGCTGTCGTACAGGGGGCTCCTTACCCTGCACACAAGAAAGACACAGAAAGCAAAATTGAACGTTTGAGGAACAAACACAAAAAAAACACGGTCTCTTCAGATGGTTGTGTACCTGAACCGGATGAAAGATGGCCTGCAGCATTGGCAGAACATCACAGAAAAAGAAGTCCCATGTCTCTGCCAGAGAGTCGAGTAACTTCTGACCTGCATCAGTCGAACAACAACAAACCAAAAAGACAGTGATTAAAGATCACGTCTCTGGCACGGACAATCCCAGCATATCTCCAGTCTGGGTATTGTATCATCTATACCTTCGTAGAACCTTATTTTGTCCCGCAGGATGACCATGCCTTTCGTCAGCAACTGGTTCTGTGCAAAGAAAACAGTAATTATGGATGTCTGAGGTACTGTCATCGCAGTTCCAGCAAAAATATTCCTGTCTCATATTCCAGCTGGTTTTGTGTATCTGAATAAAGTTTTCTGCAGATTCTCTGTATCATATTTCCTTAATATAAAGGTGTGTTACCTGAAGGTATTCTGTGAAGAAGGACCCCAGCTCAGTCTTCAACAAGTGTCTATGAAACAAATATGGGACATTTGTTTAATTTCAAAATAAATATAAAGAACAGTATTCAACTTTTATCCGGAACTGAATGTGTGAGTGTGTGTTTATATGCTACAATTTACTTCTCAGTTACATTTAAATACATGGTACTATGCAATTACACATAGTAGAACCGCAGGATGAAATCCAATACACTAAACACCCTGTTGTCGTGTTTTTTATTCTAAAGTTTCCTGCGTAGCCGAAAAAACCCATCTCTGCTGCCTCATTGCTCTTCTGCACATGTAAATGTGTTTACTGAGCTATAATGGCAGTGATGTGATAGAAGGGATGGGTCTGGTTGGGAAAGATAATAAGATATCTGGCACGACCACATGACTCCCCAGGCCCATATACCACACAGTACAGACACAAACAAACTCATTCACAAGAAACAGTGGGCATACACAGAACAGACAGTATTTATACTAATTATAGCACAAAATGACATCAAGGGTCTAAAAAGGGAAAGTTTTCCCCAAACTGTTTGCTTGTGGCTGTCTGAACTCACCGGACACCTTCGTTGAGGACGTAGAGTTCGTTATCTGCCAAACCCTTCTTCTGGAAGACTGCTATGACAGCGTTATGGATGCTGCAACACCAAGACACACACACATGAACTTGTTTATACAACTGCTCCAAACACATTTAACATGCATCACATTATGTTACAGTGATTGGCATACCTGTTCCAGGTAGCGTTGGCTCCTGCCCTCTTCTGTTTTTCCCCTCTTTCCTCTGGAGAGCTTTTCTCACTCTTGCCCAGCTCGCTGAGACTGGGGGAGCTCATCAACTTCAGCCGGTGCAAAGTCCTCATGGAGATATAAGAGGAGTGGAAAAAAACAGGACTATTGACTAAGTATTTAACAGGAGAGAGGGATGGTCAGGTGATGAGCTGACACACAGAGAGGAAACACAAGGAGATAGCTGGAAGGAAGAGGAGATTAGAAGTAAGGAGAGTTGGAGAGCGACATTAGAGCATGCAGAGGGAAAAAAGCACAATGACAATACAAAGAGCAGCCGGTGACAGAGGAGGAGAGAAATAGGACAGGATGATGCATGGTGAGAGAGGGCAGCATGTTAAAAGCAGGATGGGTGGAGCCAAGCTGAGAGGTGGAACACTACTACTGCCTGAAGTCTCCGAAGAGGAAGAAACAATAGCACATGCAATGTTGGGGGCACACTCTTCCTCCTTCTTTGTCAGTACAATACAACCATTGATGCAAACAAATATTTATGCAGAAAGGCCAGAGGAACTGCACTGTAAAAAGGCATTTGGGACTTTGTTGTGCTTGTCACTGTACAGAGAGGAGGTGGAAGAGGACGTTGTCTGACTTATTATTAACAACAAAAACAGGGATAGGAAACACTGACACAATACAGGACAATAAAGAAGGTTTTCCTGCTCTTCCATTTTCAGCACAGCTGGTGCAGGAGAACAAAAGTAAAGAGTAGTATAATGATCGATGCTGGATTTCTGGCACCAGTGGTGATATACATGCTGTATAATCTGCTAATTTCCGATTTATCCTTTTTCATATATAGTGGTTAAAGGAATAGTTTAACAATTGTGGAAATAAGTTCGTTTCCGAGTTAGATGGGAAGACTGCGACCACTCTCAGTAAATTTGAAGCTACAGCCAGGAGTAAGTTAGATTAGCTTAACCTGACACAATCCGTCTACCAGCACCTCTAAAGTTCACTAATCAACATGTAACACATAGTTTGTTTAACCCCTACAAAGCTGAGTCTTGGCATCACTGTGAGCACTGTGTCTGGCCAAGAAATAGTCCTATAGTGAAACCAAAATCAGATGTTATTTAAGCAAAAGCACAAAGGAATTCTGGAAATGCATAATGATTCATTTTTAGAATAATGCATCTTATATTACTGGCTGCATTAAGCGTACACCACTTTAATGCTTTTAGGTACCGCCATGCATAGTAAATTTACTTAAGTACTTTTCACCACTGCTGGAGTCACTCTGCTGACAGCAGCACAGTAAACAAGAGATCCCCTTCCACACTCACGGACCCACAAACACAGGAACGTAGAAAACAAGAAACAAGTGTAGAAACTGAAGAGATCTGCACACACGAGTCGATCAAACATCCTGGCAGGAGATTAATATAATTAGGACAACGTGTGTTCCAGGCAAAGCTCTGAGGGTTAATGAAATCTTCTGGGACCAATGACGGTGGGGTTTTTATGAATCCTAATGAATATTTCATGCATTTCCCAGGATGATGCAGTCCTGAAATGTTAATCCCAGGCACTGACTTACCTTCTGATTGGATGCTCGCTGCTGCTGTCCATGTCTGGGCTCGGGGGAGGGGCAGAGAAGGTGCTGAAGTTGAGGGACAGGGGCCGGGGTGACTGCCTGGAGGCATGCCTCCGCCGGAGTCCATCAAGCATCTGAACACGAGAAGGGGAATAATGGGAAAGGTGTGGATACAGGCAGAGAGCCTAGAGGACTGATCACATGGCTGATCATGCAGCTCTGTGAGGCATCGATGAAGAATGTCTGACCCAGTCTTTAATACCGTAAATGAAATATGGAATACAATGGCACCAACGCGTCACACATCTCTTTTCTGTTTCCCTTTTTGGCGGCGTCTGTTATTTCAACACTATGAAACCTACCTCTGCTTCAGTCTTGCCACAATCACACTCATTACATCAGAGTAAAAAAAGGGAAATGCATGTATGAACATGTTTAGTATGAGTGTGTGTGTGCGAATGATTCCTGTGAAAGTCACGTAGGCATATTGGTTTCTCTTGGAACAGGATATGATAATGATATTATAGACTCTTTGGGTGTCTCCCCATAGAAGCGTAGTGGACACAGAAAAGCACCATCCCCTGGTCAGAGGGGAGAACAACAGTCTGGGCTGTGACAGACAAAGACACAACACAAGCCGCGTCTACTACCATTGTGTGTGCGAGTGGTAAAATGTATGATAGGTGTGTTTTTTGAAGCACTGGCCCGGAGTTTCATAGGAGTCAGACCTCAGTCAGACTACACTGAGTCTGCCCGTCTTGCCACGCCACGCCAGTCTGGGCATTTCTGTTTTTGTTCACCCCTCCTCCTTCTCTTTCAGGGCGACTACAGTCTGATCAATGCCACTTTTCATTCCTATTAGTCCATATTGCTTTCCTGGCGCATTGATATCCCATTGCGCTGCCTCCGACATGTTTATTCGACATAAGATAACCAATCAATCGGCGAGACATGTAATCAGCAATCCACGTTTTCCTACAGGGAGGAATGCACAGCCAGTCGTGCGTACGTGGAGGTTTTTATATTTTTTATACCTGTGTGGACGAGAGAACGAGGCACAATCTCACCGTAAATAACGTGGATGTCCTATGAACACACCCAGACTGGCGCAGATGTATAATGAAGTCCAGCTATCGGTGAGAAAACTGTATCCTAATGGCTACAAAGTTGCCGTGGATCGTGCGCTTTAGCCCGCCCACTGTAGCCAGCACTCACCGTCGCTGATCCTGTCGTGTGGTTCCCGGTGGGATGAAACGCTCATGTAGGACTGATGGGAAGTGTTTGCTGTCTGGGAACATCAGCGGCTGGCGCCTTCACGGTTCCCTGCCAGTCTGCGCACCCACACGGGCTTCGGGGTGCGTGCGGATGGAGGGTCCGACCTGCGGTGCGGTGGCGACGGACTCATTCATGAAGCGCACACACACACACCGCTCGCTCGCTCGCGCGCTCCTGCTCTGGCTCGCCCCCGCTTTGTTTTGACGAGATGCAAAGCGAACCTGGACGCGGCCGCGAGCAGCGGCTACGTGGATGCGCACCGTGGATGTAGATATGCAAAGGAGGGGAATTACAGGGATTCCCGAAAAGACAAAAGAAAAGAAAGGGAAAAATAAGGGGGGAAACACATGCATTAGTTTTGTTGTGCCCTACACCATTTTTCATTATTTCTTTCATTTGTTCAAAACAAAGAATAGGCCCATTATTCCCGCGCCGTGTATGGCAGCAGGCCTATGTTTGCAGCTGTTGCTGGTGAAGATACATCTGTATGTGCCGTACTGTTTTCTCCAATGGGGCTGAATAAACAGAACAGGAGGCGGTAAACGCACGGTGTTCAGCACTGACCCCAATCTATGCAGTTTAACTCGGTGGGTGTCTTGCCATCTGTCAGTGCAGATAGGGCCTAATCCCCTGTTTCTGCTGGTCGTAATGTAAACAGAGTCTCGTGAACAACTTTATGAAGAAAATTACTCAAAACAACTCAAGGATACACAAAGTTCCACTTGATTCCTGGAAATATGTGATTTATTTTTACTACATTTAAAATCCTGTTGGATAACACCTATGTAATAACTACGTATCCTGGGATTTCCACAAGTAAACATTTAATCATCATATTAGAAAAGTTACGAAAATAAACAGCAACAAAGGTCAAAAACAACAAAGAAAACAAGCACATCCTATCAGCAGGGATTGGAAACACTGGCATAATACAGGACAATAAAGATTTTCCTGCTCTTCCATTTTCAGAACAGCTGAAATAAAAACAAATGTGTAGTATAATATACAGTGGTAGATTGGATCCAGATCGATGCTGGGTTTCTGACACCGATGATGATATGCATGCTGTGTTCCCCGCTAACCCACATTGTTTTGTTACAATAAAGCATTTACCACTGCTCAGAAATCTTAGTTGTACAATTGTAACAATACACAATACAAGTTGTAGAGGATAAAGTACAAGAACAGTAACAAGTAAATAAATAGTGGACCTTGGATTGCATGTAAAGCCAATCCCAATTAAATTTAAAGAGAAATACAGCCTTATATTTTGTGTGTCAGTTTTAGGATGCGGGCTCCATCTAAACAGTTCGCTGTTTCGTCTACGTTTCTGTTTTCCAACGGGACTGGAAGGCAGCACACGTCTTCCTCCTGCGGTTTTCTCCGAGCGGGAAGTTCAGATGACCGCGTCGCTCAGCTAAAATCCAGCTCATGTTACGGAGCGTCTTCCTGTTCATACAACTCTGAGTGGTTACGCTTGAGAAATTGTAGAAGGTGAGTTCGTATTAATGTGTTAGTAGTAACTTACAGTGACATTGAGTCCGCGCAAATGTAATGTTTTTAAGCTAGCTAAAGCCCTCAGCTTTAAATTGGCTTGTCTTCTGTTCTTTGTAGCTTCTGATAAGCTGAAGTTAAATCACGACAGATTTAAAGAAGGTTCGGCTGAGTTAGAGGAGCTAACAGTTTACTACATTTAACTCTCATGCGTGTTTATTTCCGCAGAGCCACCATGGCCACTAACGCCGATGAGAGGAGTGTCTCTGCACCCAGGTGCTTCGGACAGGTAGGTGGCTTCAGGGACACATCATTTACCTCAGGTGCAGGTTACCTCAGTGCTGTGATTAGTCAAGCGAGGCGCAGACTGAGTTTTATCATTTAGAAAAGTACAGGAGTCTCCTGTTTTTGTATAAAAGTAAAGTAAAGTCTCCACAATAGGGAAGGTTTGCGTGCCCACGTCATTACACAACGACAGACGTCATTACGCATGATGTGTACATTAGAAATGGTTACGTTCCTTATGATCTTACTGTCTACAGCTTCAGTGGAAATAAAAGGATGTAAAGGAATAAGCATACATAAACAAATATAGTGGGATTGTTTCATAATTATTTATGATTGTAATTTACAACTGCACTCCGTTGACAGTTTACCTACACAGCTGAGGAGTACCAGGCTGTGCACAACGCTCTGAAACAGAAGCTTGGACCAGAGTACATCAGTACCCGAATGGCTGGAGGAGGACAGAAGGCAAGTTTTAAGTGGATAAACATTTTATGTGATTTCGAATAAGCACATTGGAGCAGTAGCACTGATGATCCAGTCTTAACTTGGGTGTAACTGTCTTGTCTGATTTTAACAGGTGTGCTATGTTGAAGGCCATCGTGTAATCAGTCTTGCTAATGAGATGTTTGGATACAACGGATGGTCTCACTCCATCTCCCAGCAGAACGTCGGTACGACACGCTGAGCTTCTTGTTGCCGTACGTCTCTGTTGAAGTCGATGTTACACAGGCTAACAAAACATTTTGCATTTTACAGACTTCGTAGATCTCATCAATGGAAAGTTTTATGTTGGAGTCAGTGCTTTTGTCCGGGTGCAGCTGAAGGTTAGATCCACAGCCGGACCAATATTTTCTCATGATGAGATTCTGTGCTCTAATTGTTGCATGAACTTATGGAACACTTTCCATCCAGGATGGGTCATTTCATGAGGACGTAGGCTACGGAGTCAGTGAAGGGCTGAAGTCTAAAGCTCTGTCACTGGAAAAAGCAAGAAAGGAAGCTGTCACCGATGGCATGAAGAGAGCACTTAAGTACTAGAATTAGCATTTTCTATACTTTAGATCTTATGAAGGGAACATTTCTATTTATAAGAAGCCTGATCAGTGTTTTCCCTGCGAAGATGCTTTGGCAACGCCCTTGGAAACTGCATCCTGAATAAGGAATACCTCGTCGCCATTAACAAGATCCCCAAACAGGTCAGATATTGTTTGTATATACATGAAATCCTTAACCTTCTTGTGTTTTCATGTGGATGCTGAATGTTGTCACTTCTCCTCGACACAAAGCCGCCTCCTCCTCTTGACCCAGCCCAGACTAAACGCTCTGAGGGTGAGCCGTGCGTGGAGAATGCTCGGTTCTCCAGTCTAGTTAAAGAGGAACGGCTTGTGTCTGCGGTTGTTCCTGCCAGAACACCGCTGGAGCCCCGGGCACTTGACCAGAACCGGAACTGTTCAGATGTTCGTACTCCTAATGCTGGCCCTGCCCCCGACTTGAGGGGTGAGAATGTTAGTTGCAGGTAAACAGCACTCGCTCTAGTTTGTCCCTAATGCTGCTGACCTCTTCATCGTAAGTCACATGCTCTTCTCAGAACTGCCATGGATTCGGTCGATGTCGTAGGGTCTGAAACACACACGGACCCCAAACAATTGAGAAAGTTGAGGCAGCAGCAGCTTCAACAGAAGTTCAGGAGAGAGATGGAGGCCAGGAAGCTGCATCAGAAACAGGACCAAACCAAGTCCGAGGACACAGAGGTCACCATTGGACAAGGATCCAGTGGAGGTAATTCAATCAAGCACTGCACACGTCTTTCTTTACTACATGATGATATTTGGAATTACAGGACTAGGTCTGTGTTCCAACAAAAACTTCCTCCATCTAGCCTCCAGTAGAAGCATGCGGCTGTTTGTTCAGATTATTTATGAGTTTCTGTGTGCAGATGGAAGAGGAAGCCACACGTTGAATCTGTTAGTTAGCTGTTTTTCAGATTAAATAAATGATTACTCAGAAATAGGAAATACATTCAATACCGGCAACACTGAATTACAAACGTTGGAGACCCTATGATATTGGAGAACAAGGCTCTTCATTTGTGAGCCTGAGTTTTTGGTGCTTCTTATGAAACGTTGTCTGTTCTGCAGGTCATGACAGTGTACCTGCGTTTAATGAGAGTGCAGCCGCTGGACAAAGAAAGCCCAGCAGCAGGGATGAGTATTTATCAGGTGTTAAAAGCTCAAAATGCTTTGACAGTACGACTGATTAACCTGACAGCTTCACCTTTTACAGCCTCACTCAGTTCTGTGTTTCCTCTGTAGATGATCCTAAACTGTGGGACTTTACTTTGGATGGAATTGAGGAGCTGGATGTCCCCACAGGTGGCCCACCCTCCAGAGGGTCCAGACCCAGCACACCTGGGAATCATCAAATGCTCACACGCAGTAAAACACCACAGAGAGGTCCTGGTGGACCTCCTCACGAGGACAGGCCTCAGTACAGACCTCAACAGCAGAACCAGTATCAAGCTGGATCAGGTGAAGTTTCATGAACGGAGACACTAGCATGTGAGAAAGCTGCAATATGAACGTTGTTTCTACTCTTTGAATCTTACAGGTGCAGCATTCAGTCCATACAGACAAGGACAGTACATGAAGAAACGCAGACTGGACACTTAAGGTTTCATGTTGCTTCTCCTCTCGCATCCATCCTCATTGTTTTATATTTATTTCAGCATTTTATTGTATACATTTGTTAAGCTTATTTGGATTGCTGCTATCACTGACATTTGGAGAAATGTTCACCTGGTTTTGTAAAAAATAAAGAAAATACTCAGAAATCAATCTGCGGTAGTTTTCTTAAAAAGTTTAGCAGTGATCAAGGTCAAAGAAACCAGCTAACTTCCCCGTAGTTTCTTTTTGCAAAGTCATTTGGAGTGAAGTAAAAGGTCACACTACACAAATATCAACCCCACGCACACAGGTCTCTTTTGAATACTCAATCTTTGATTTTAGTCACAAGTTCATGAGCAGAATTTATGATTTGAAAGTTCTCTGGGCATTTGAATAACACATAACTATTAATATTTCTCAAGGCTCCCCACTGATGTGTCAACCTGAAGCTCAATGTTACCGATATCAGATGAGTACACCTTATCCAGATCAGCTGAGGGTGGGGCAGTAGTGCTTGAGGGTCAGGTTTGAGAATCACTGGTCATCCTAAACAAATACTCAGTTGGAAACTAACTTTGTTTATGAATATTTAAGAGAAATATGTGGAGAGGTGTTGTGTAAGACTCCAGGCAGTTTAGCTGCATTTGAGTTCTATGCTACTGTAGCTTTAAAAAACATATTTTGATATTTGGTTCATCATTACACCATTCAGCATGACTGGAGTGCTTTTGATATTTTTTTTATTTTTTTACATTTTGTACAATGTGAAAAACACACAAAAAGACACTGAATTACAGGAAGTCAGTACGGAGGGATCAGAAGTTCAGAGATATCAACAGATATTACAGCATCAGTAGCCTCAAGCCGTATAGAGGTCTGTGATAATTACTGATAATAGTATAGTAGCACATGGATTTTAAGCTTTGCTGAGTTTGTGCTGTACAGTGGCCAGTTGTGAGTTGGATGTCATTTGTAAGATTAAACACCAGTGAAGTCAGCATGCAGGAACCAGATGCTGATGTGATAATGAAGTGAGATAGGTGAATGGCAGTTAAACAGATGAACACTTTGTGACGACTTTCAGGAAGGCAAATATATGGGAAAAAAGTTTTTCTAATGTTCTGATATCAAAAACATTGAAGTCAGTAACAACCCTCATCAGTATGCACGTTTCCATTCCCCTCAGTCCCTATAAAACTTTAAACATTGCATATTCTGCATTGCAGTAACTTATTTTTTTCTCTAGAGAAGTTTAACTATTCAACAATCTACAAGCAGGCAAAAGTCACAATGACACATGGCACTCGTGTGAGGTGGTGAGACAAAAGATGAGTCGGCGTCAGGGCGCAACACGTTCCAAATCTTTCAAAGCTCACTCGCTGCCTGAACAAGTGCTTCCCTGAAACTTTTCAATGGGAAATCCACAAAAACAAACGTCAGCCATAAACACAGATGCATAAGCGAAATATAAATACACAGCTGTTTACACAACCAACACAAATGTAACTGTAGAGAGAAAAGAAACTATAGCCACGTTACTCAGTGTGCTCTTTGTTCCGCAGTCTTGTGTGTGGGGCAAAGGTTTTGTCATATCCTACGAGATGTCAATAACAGGTTGCGTTTATGTCATGTACAGGATTAGTTAACTGGTTTTCTGCAGTACAGTCACAGCCGCAGGACTATATGGATCTGGAACTTGTCATTAGTGAGGATGCAAGGCACTAAAGTGTTCCTTGTGTTTACAGGTTAGAGCGTGTGTGCGTGTAGGGTGGGTCATCACAAGCATATTCTAGTGACAGAGCATTAAGTGAAAGCGTTTACCTCACAATAATATATTTACAATAAAATAGAAAAGGGCGGGCAGGGCAGTCATAGACAGAAGAGTGTAATAAACCACAGGATTTCTCCTACGTGGCGATAGGACATCAATAACAACAACCCTGCAATTGCACTTTTTATGTTCCTTTAACTACATGTTGTTTAACAACCTTTAATATTAATTACAGTGAAACAACATCAAAATCTGATGGCTGAATACAGGTCCATAAAGAACATTTGTTTGTTTTTATTAAATATACGCATACAAAAAAAAAAGAAGACCACAGAAGGAGAGAACCGCAGACACTTTATATGTGAGAAGTGACGGCTAAATGTTATGAGCGGAGACATTTATTGTTTTACTAACAACCTGTTCTTCGGTGTGCTGTGCATCATCTGTGTAAACAACTGGAGAAGTGGGGAGGTTGCATGCAAAACCTTCCACAAACACTATGGTAATCAACCAAAACTGGCTATTTCTGTATTATATGAGAAAATTTTGAGCATTTTATAGAGCTGTAAGTTGTTTCATGCGTCAACTTGGGATTCTTAACCAGATTTCATTCAAAAACAAAACAAAAATCGAACACCTTTCATCCTCTAACCAGATTGCGATCTACAGCAGCATCACCTACTCAGTTAAAGACTGAATTATTTTTTTAACGTGGCAGATCCACTGGCTTACGAATAAATCAGTATAATAAATCTGTATGATACACAATGCAAATCACAATGACATCTCACAGGGACATAAATATGCTAAACATGGATCATAACTCAGTGAAGAAATCTCTATGTACAAAGTCAAACTTTAAGTGTGTGTGAGTGGG
>JAUMTR010000024.1:8792713-8887770 GCA_032270685.1 Microctenopoma stevenorrisi
CAATGTAAAGTGCCCTGAAATGACTTTCGTTGTGATTTGGCGCTATACAAATAAAGATGAATTGAATTGAATTGAAAATGTATATTAGTGTATCATAAAATGTGTGACATGTCAACATTTGAGATGATTAAGATTATCAATATTAATAAGTGTAAAGTTCAGTGTTCAGTATTAAAGTTAAGCATCTGAATAAATCCATTAGAACGTGTTTTAAGTATTACCATGGTCATATTGATGTTTCAGGCTTAGTAGAAGGAGGAGACTAAAAAATGCCTATAACCAAAATTACTGCGCACAGTACATGCTCTACACCCAAAATTTCTCATATGCTTTGGCACAAGTACACACACAGTTAGTGGAATAGGGATGCGGCCCTGTTCTGAAGCCTGGAGGACTGTGAACCAAAAGAACATGCCTGGCTTTGCACTAGATTCCACGCACACCACACATTGCTTATCCTTTTAGATAACAACTGGATCTACGGTAACTGTGAACACCACACTATCATTAGTTAGACTTAACAAATTTCTTCCAGCTGGTGGTGATGGAAATTTAAACCTTACAGGATACAGTTTACAAAGACGTCTTATATTCCATAAAGTGACTAACAAGAAGTGGCATAGGTTCCTATTGTAGGGTGTGCATATTATTTTTAAAAATCTGCAGTGTACAACCTTGCTCTGAGTTTTCTAAATTAATTGCTGGCATGACCTAAATTTACAAAACACACGACTACACTACAACTATCGCATACTGGTTAAACAAGCCAACTGAAATTCTGCAGCCAAAGACCTCCCTCGAAAACCCCCAAATACTTGGCCATACGCCATGCTGTCCAGGAAATTCTGTGCGAGTATCTGACTTGGTGTGTGTGTGTGTGTGTGTGTGTGTGTGTGTGTGTGTGTGTGTGTGTGTGTGTGTGTGTGGGGGGGGTCGTCAGCAACAGAATGAACTTCCCAGTGAGTGACATCACAAGAGGATTCGCTGGATATATCTGAGGTTTGAGGATAAATATTTGCAATATCTGGGAGCAGAGAAAATAAAAGATTGGGAAAAAAACCAATTTGCGACACTGAATCAGGGGGCAGTGTCAGGAAACAGAAGGTTAGGGAGGATGGTTGGCAATGGAGGCTGTTCAGTGCACTTGGACCAACTGACCTACTTTCTAGAGTATTTAACTGGTGCGGCAGTGGCTCCCTTTCCTCCTTCTTGTGAAAAGATCCATGTAAAACCAGTAGAGCTGTACAGCACTTCATCCCATACAAAGATAACATTTACACGCTTAACTTAAATTGTTACCAACTTTTGCAAAGAAAACACAGAAGCATGCAGGGGTATTAATTTTGCAGATATGCACATTTCTGGTAAAGTGTGGACAGCTGCAGATTTTCTTCTGCTTAGAACATAACAGTAATTCATTAAAGTTGAAAAAGAAACCTACCCATGAAACATTTTTTCACATTATTCCACATGACTTGTAGCTCTTAACACAGAAAATATGCAGGATCCAAGGTCTGTAAAAACCCTCTAGTAATTTACACTCTTGCCATCATAAGACACACATCACATTCCCTATGATTGTTACTTCAAAAGAGTTATTTGGCCTTTGCCATGTCCAGCTCTTATGGTCACTGGGATCTGTGCCTGGTCTCTCTCAACAAATCACAAAGAACAAAAGAAGGAAACAAAAAAATTCTCTTATTACTAGTAGGGATATTTATCACGGATATACTACCACTTAAACCTTCTCTGCTTCAATTACCCGTCTTTAATAAATATAAAATTGTTTGAATTAGTAATTCATAAAAAGTGCAATGACAAGAAAAGAAAAAAAAAAAACAGGATCAGTAATTTTATCTGAAAAAACATTAACAGATGACTAAATGTTAATAGTGTTAGGACATATACAAACTGTGGAAAAAATGCATTATATATATATATATATATATATATACATACATGAATACAATTTACATTTCCAGGTTATGCCACAATATCGAATCAAATCATCTAATAAGTAATATGACTACTAGTGTTTCATCAATAGATATTCTAAAAAATGTAGGTGTCGTGGTGGAGAAACAGAAGTTAAGACTGGGTCAACCCACAAAGATGCTCACATTGGGTAAAATTCAACATTAGCTTTTACATCATAGGCTTCAAAAGCCTGTGGGTACTTTGAAAGATTAATTTTTGAAATTTCTTTGCAGAATCTGTGCTGTCATATTCTGCAGAGCCATTTTATTGTCTGTGAATTAGGAAACCTAAGAGGGCATATCTGCCACCTCTAAAATCCAGCTATAGAATTCTACTCTTGTGGAGTCTCAGAATATGATTATATGTAACCCATCAAAATCAAAATCATGACATATATGACCTAAAACAGTATTTCTCTAAAGTAACACATAACAGTATTAGTATTTGACTATTTTATGTGATGTTGCATTCAATAGGCGCAAGACTTCTTTTACTACCCGAACAACTTCAAAAAAAGCACATTCAGCAAACGTGCTTCACATATAATAGTGACGGTGCAGTTAACTACACCATCACTAAATCAGAACAGAAAATACTGCCTCTAGGAAAAGGCCATCATAAATAACCCAAAAACCCTAAAGATAGCATGATCATGCCAATGGCTGGTTCTGTCAGGTCCTAGCTCTAAGGCTGACATTGTGGGTTTAATAAAACTTTGAGGTAAATATGAGCTAATGGGTCTTAAGGCAAGGAAGTCAAATTAAACAGTTGCCTATTTTTTTATTATGCAATGTTTGTGTCTACAGAAGGAAATCTTTGACACATAGAAAGGTGATCAAAGATCACTGTGGTCATTATTAACCTGTAGGATCAATTAGCAGTTGAAATATATATAATTAAATTTAGCGTAATGTCAGGTCAGATAATGTGAGTAGTGAAATGGTCTGTACTGCACTTAAATAGTCTGTACTCATATACCGCTTTTCTACTTAGACTGGTACTCAAAGCGCTTTATACTGCTTCTCATTTACCCTCACACACACACACACACACACACACACACACACACACACACACTGCAATGCAGCTGTTGCAGGGCTAAAGCCACTATGAACACCATCAAAGTTAGTGTATTACTAGAATTTTAGAATATATTGCAGCACTAATTACTGAATTACTAATTACTAAATACTGCATGCCACTTAATATGGCATGTTTGCAATTTTGCCAGATCCAACAAAGAAAAAAAAACTCTAAATCCTTGTGGTAAAGACAGGACAGTCACTAAAAAACAGACAAATCACTATAGTAATACTTAAGATACAGTCTGTCACTGCCAGTGCATGCATTCAGCCAACTCTTGTAGCTTTGAAAAAGTCATGGTCTCTTCCTAAACTTTTAGTCTTTGGCTATAGTCATACTGAAAAGGAAGGAGCTGAGGAGGCAGGGAGCGGAAGACGAAATGGTGGAAGATGGATGAGTGAGTAAGAATGGGGAGGCTCCTAAATTTATTCCTTTTTTCAATTACTTCCCCTCTGTGGTGACCTACTTATTGTTCAGACATGCCTGCAATCTGAGATGTGAAACAAATGTGTGGGTTCATGGGTGGGGTGACAAAGAGTGTATGCCTAGGAATTCTTAGACATTCATGGGCAGATGGCCTTTCAAACTGACTAAGCCAAGACTAATTCATTTTAACTTAACGTAATTAAGTATTATTAAGAAAGTCTACAATTAATGTTTTGTATTTGGTATCTAACAAATAAATGTATAATTTAAAGGTACAAGAAATAAACCCACCACAAGGAGCCAAATGTTGGTCCTCTGGTGTGTGATAAGCATTATAGCCTCACAGAACTAGTCGTACAAGTCTGGAATTTTTACCATGTTTGAGAAAGATTAAAGCATCTTTTATCGAGGAAAACCCTTTAGACTGGTTTTAACGACATTCAGGTACAGGTTCTGTTTCCATATCACATCAGTGAACTAACAAGGCTGTCTTCTGCATCACTGATTGTACCATCAACAAGACACAAAACAACAAGTAAATAAATAGATTAAGCTCCTAGCCCCCGCCTAAACGGTGCAATTTTAAATGTAATCACAACTGTGCACATGAACATTACATGACCTTATCGAAACAATACCACAGCAAACAAACACAAGTATTAGAATTCAGAACTTTCTTTTTTGCCCAGGCGATTTATTAACCAATAGAAGTAGAATAAGTTTTATTTAGTGATCTTATTTTTAAAAAATTAAGATATATGTGGCAAAATGTGAAAAAGGTAAAAGCACACGCTGCTAGTTAAGAAGCAGCCTGCTGTGCTTCACACAGGAGATTCCTCTGTCAGGAATGTGACCCATTTTACATTCACACAGGCATTCAGAGCAGAAATTCACTGAGCATGCGTGTGATTCACTGTGTGAGGGGGAGGGGCACATGCCTTTTCACATTGTTCTGAAACCAATGTGCATGTGTAGTTGTGGCTGAATGTGCTGCCGTGCGAGGCCTACGTCTCTCATGACAGGGCTAAAACGTGACAGTAAAAGCCAACACTCGTGGTGAATGAGGTCAAACTTTGCTAAAGGCCATGTAGCTGATTTCAATTAACAGACAACAGAGCAAAATCTTTTTGGAAGGCAATTTTACTAATATGACAAACTATTCAAAGCAAAATGATAAATTATTTAAACACTATATTCTGATAAAAATGACACGATATTGGATCAATAATTGACCCAAGCATTTAAAAGGCAAGAATAGAACATTTTAATTTAGGTTTTTAGGATCTCTGCTAATATGTTTCAAGAAGTTAAGTTTAACTACTGTTGCTACCTTGGAAATGTAAAATTCTTCATTGCACTACATTTTACAGCTTTAGTGACTTTTTTCAAAAGATTTAAATATTCACTCCTTTTACCAAGACAAATTAGTTTAACTATTTACGTATTGTTATGACAAAGCTGCATGTCTGGAAGACAGTTATGCTCTGCAAGTGAACTGAATACAGGAAATTATTATTACAGGTTTCAATTCTAGAGTAAAGAAAGAATATCTTGGGCTATTTCCTGTGACTAAAGTGATGGTATCCTATGCTCGTAGTGCTGTAAACATTCATTATACAAGCCTTGATAGTGTCTGATAATTTACCAGTGTCTTGTAGTTTAATACACTCATGTAGACACTTGGTCCTAAGTGCAGTCAAGTCAACCAAAAGCTATAAACAATTGCTATGTGAAACGTTTCAAAGGGAAATGCTAACCATGTCTCTTCAAGGGAAAATGGCAGAAACTGTAACTTGGTTAATAGTATGACAGGAAATTGCTTAGTGCTTAACCATGCTCCACCATGCTTTGGCCTGGTAAAACCAAAAAGCCTAAACAGAAGGAAATGATGACACTTGCAAAAGAATGCAGCATGATAGGAGTGATCCAATTAAAGGGCATTAATAACTTACACCCTTTTAAATGTTAATGTCCTTATATTTAAGACACGTCTGCTGAAATGACAGCAGTAGCAGTGAGGGAAGGCAAGTTTTAAGAACAATAGTTATTCTAATTACATACCTGAAGCTCACACCAAGCCACCTCCACAGTGGTCTCAGTGTCTAATCCCTTGTAGACAGTCTTGAAGGAGCCACGTCCAATTTCTATGTCAAATTTTAGGAAACGCCCATCTGGTGATGTTCCAACTGCTTTGGTCTCTGCCTCTTCATTGGCCTCCTGCTCTTTTTTCTCAGCTTCTCTCTGCTCTGCCTCTGCCCTGGCCTTAGCAGAGTCCTTATCGCCTTCTGCCCCCTCTTCTTCATGATATACCTTCACTTCAGCGGTGCTTTCAGGTTCTGTTTGACAAGGCAAATCTCTTCCTAAGCTTGGTGCAGAGTGGGCTGCTACCACCACCTCTCCATCACAGATATCACGTAGATTAGCGGGCTCATGCTCTGAAGGCACTATATCCACACTGGCTATTTCAGTATCTTTTCCTCTATCACCTTCACAATCCGCAGCCTCCTCATTTTGAGCTAAACTTGGTTCAGCCCGTGGAGGATTAGCAGCTGTAGACTGTTGTCGCTGTGTGATGGCTTCCTGTTGCTGAACCCGCTGAGGTGCAGGGATAGGAATCTTGCTGGGCAAGGGGAGGGCCAATGCAGTAGCATTGGAATCACTAATAACACTGCGACGAAAGAAGCGGTGTTCAGGGTTGCATCGATCACGCTCCATGGTATGATGGCGGCGTCTCACTTCAGTGGGCCGACACTCACCCACCATTGAATCTGAACCAGAACTAGGGCCATTTCCACTCTTTTGAGGGGGAGCCAGGAACTTCACCATTTTGTCGTCTGGCTTTTGCGACATTCCACCACCCACACTAAGAGTTAGGGGGTACAATAACTGAAGATTTAAAATGACAGTACTTCCAGGTCCGCCATATAGGCTTATATGAGCAGTATCTATCCGTGCTTTAAAAAGAATAAAGATAAGACAGTCTTTAGACCTCTACCACTGGCTGTCTTTTTTATTGCTTGGGGACTGTCTGTAAGTGTATAATATAGAGACTGGAGTCGTAAGATGGGAAGTGTTCTCTGTAAATGTAAAAAATCTGAAGACTGCAGCAAAACACAGAGTGCTGACAATGATAAAGTCTTCTCAAGTCCACATTACCCATCCTGTAAAACACAGGGTGCAGGTTCTATCAAGCATAAGGATTCACTGGTGAGGAACAAACAAGCACGGCCTAATGTAGACCAAGGCCGTTTGGCCAGACACTTCTATTATGCTCCTGTCCAGTTTCACTGCAAGAAAAAAAAAGAAAACAGATGTAGTTTTGAGAGGTAAACTATTTTATGTTGAATATGTTCACAATCAATATAGATACAATTTAATAAAGTTACTTTAGTGTGAGACACAGCACATCATGCCTTGTGCTTCAGACATGACCTCTTAGGTGACTGTGTGCATTTTACAAGATTATTTTGTGATACACTTCTGATTAATGAAGGACAAAGCTGTCTTGAAGTGTCCCCTTCACTGATAAGATATGCTGTCTAGCAGAGGGAGATTTATGTACAGTAGGGCATGTTTTTGTCCACAGCAAGCTCAGTGCAAGCATTTATTCAGACGCACCTAATAAATAAACCACTCAGCTGACATTGGTAAAGTTAGTAATGAAACACTCCAAAGGCATTTGACAGTTGTGACACACTAACTTCTCAATGCCATTTGTTAAAACCTGTAGTTAACTAATAGACCCCCCATTAAAAGTTTAATGAGCTTAAGACAAATTATTAAACTTAAGTTAATTTTTAGAAAGGCTAGTGTACAAATCTTCATGTCTACAAATCTGCTATGTAATATGACTAGTTTTTGTGATTGTGAGCAGTTTAGCAACGTATCAGCTATCACGACAGTTTAAAATAAAAAGCATGTAACGAACAATCTTCTTACCTATTAAACATCTATACCCTGTTACGGTGTCAGACAAATTGTTACCAAATAACGTTAGGAAACCACAATGCAAAAAACAACAGTATAGTTTTATAATTAACCGAAATAACACTCGGATACTTAAAAAATGGCAGCGCTTATTAATTAAATTACTATTTAATTGGCGTGTGAAACCACAATCATTAGAGAGAACAACATCGACCATCCAATGCGAGGAGGAGCAATGGCTCTTTGTTAGCCTGGTAGCACATAGCTAGTTAGCTTATCCCTAACCAACGCTAATCAGCAACGAATAATTTCCACGTCACGTCTTTTTAAATATCACGCCCCGTCGACTTCAGCTTGCAGTTAACGTTAAGCTAATGCTCACGGCTAGCAGTTAGCGTTGGCTAATTTAGTCACTCTGGCGAATCTGTAACGGTTAGCAAATAACATCATAGTTCACGCTAAAATAACAAGTTTACCGTATCCAAGTCCAGTTTCCATCCCTGAGTAACATCACTAGCTGTGCTATCATAGCGGATACGGTGGCCCAGTACGACACCGGCAGGGAAGCTACCGGGCACTGACAAACAGCGCCACTGCTTAGCAGCTAGCTAACCTTAGCTAGGCGGGTCTTGCCGATGACCTAAAACACTAGACCCACCTACCTGACTGCCCCCATTCAAATATACGTTTTCGGACGCTACACGGTAGCGTTAATAACATAAGCGTTTTGCTTAACGTTATTAGTATACAAAGATATTTCCACACGCTAGCGTGTCTCGTAGCCTGCTGGTATTGTTACCCCATCCATACCACAGGACATACATCTCTGTTTGATAACGTTACGCAAGTTAGCTGCTGTTCGCTGGCGAATCTAGACATGTTAGCAATTAGCAATGTTAGCCCTTCGAAATGTAGCTAGCTAACACAGTGGTGGGATATACCAACCTACCTCAATATATCGATACGATCCGTGGCGTTGAAATTGTACACAGTGCCAACCCGCCTCCATTTATATTTAATAAAAAACCCGCGTACATCATCCAAAGTGTCAGGCAAAGACGTCAACCGGTTAGTTAGGTATCAGACGATTTGTGAGTTCGATTTCACACAAGCAGCGCAGTTGCTACATATTGACAGAAAAACGGGTTTTTCCGAAAGCGCCTGCGCTGTAGAGCGTGACCTCACAACCGTAATTCTTCTCCCTCTTCTTCTTGGTTACTTCATAACCATAATACACACGCTTCTTTGTTATGTACAAGTACATATAGTTAGACTCGAAATTAAATTCAAATTAGGTCGTTATAAATATATATCACTGATTATAAATATTGTGTTATGCGTATTAGAAATTTAAGAGCAAATTTCTTTTGGAAAATTTGAATGTCAGGGGTGGCAGAGGTAACACGAACAAAGTCAACACTGAAGGAAGAGTGCAAGTAGTCGTACACGCATCTTATTGCAATATAATTATTTACATTTAATTTTTTATTACAATTAATATATATTGCTTAATGTAAAAGCAAGTAAAAGTAGATCTTATTTTAACCAGTATCAGTATAGGTTAATCCATAATTAGTCAGGATAATCCATAATTAGACATTTATTAGAAGATTATATTTTGCACTAGGAAATTACATCTGCAGATAACAAAATGTTTACTCCCTTCAAAACTTTTGATATTAGCTACTGCACAGGCTCTAAGGTTAAACATTATAATGGAATCTTTAAAAGACATTTATTTGCTGTTAGATATTATATTTTAGAAACAGTATCTACCGTGTTGGCACCCTCTACTGTTTAACACATCTGTTATAATACATGGCAGCACAAAAAACATATCTTCGATTATTTCATAATTTGCTGAATTCTTGTTAATAAATTTTAAAATATTGTCATTTGATTAAAATGCAGGATAAAATTTTTCGTTTGTGAAGATAAATCGCCAATACGTATGTTTTATAAAATAGATATTTACCCATTTTGAAAACACGAATACTGACAGCTAAGCACTGCCCTCTACTGGAATTTTATGAGTATACATAACATAACCTTTTTGAAAATTAGTTTACATAAATATAAGTGTTTACTGCCGAAGTAGGATATGTACAAGGTCTAATTATTTTTTTCATTAAACAATAATATAAGAAAAGGCGATTCTAAATTGAATAGCAGTAAACTACATTTTCATTCGTGCCTGCACACTGAATTTATTTGTAAACACTGTATTGTTTGACTACGCCGTTTACGTTTTATAGTTATTGAAGCCTGTGTATTCTTGTGAAAATGTCTGTCTGCCCCCTTCTTGCCATAGGCTCGTGAGCGCGCGTTTAAAATTCAAGCGTGGCGAGGAGAACCGTCGTGAGCGCGCACAGGAGGCTTGACGTCACTGAGGCGCCCTGGCTCTCCTGAGCCGCTGGTACTGCTGGCGAAAAGATGGGAAAATCAGATAGACATCTATCGCGTAATTAACATAAAAATGACGGTTCTTTCAGCCGATTTCCATCTGACAGAGGATCCAGTTTTGGCACCGATGTGAGCTCCGAAACACAAGGAGAAAAGGTAGTTTGTTTGAAGAGGTTTTCACCACTGGCTATTGTGTTAGTGAGGGAAAAAATGTAGGTTCTGCCTGACCACATCAAATTGGATGGGCTAGCCTCCATATGTCACGGCGAGCTAACGCTAATGGCCGTACGTTCGATATTTAAGCTCTTCGCTCGTGTTCACTGCAACATATTTGAGACTAAGAGTGAAGAAAAACGGAGCTTAAAATGAAAATCCGTTTAACAGAGTCGGAGGAAAATGGGTATGGTCTGATATGGGTGTCTCCAGATCTAGACCCTGTACGGTGTCGTCGGGATTATGCAGACTGCTTCAATTCCGTCACATTTGATACCACGTTTTCTATAAACCTACAACGTCAGGTGTCTAGTTAAGTATCTGACAGACTAGTATTTCTATTTGTGTTCAGTGTTACAAGATTTTATTTTCCTCACAACGTCCACCATGGACGATCCCCTTTTCCCTCCGTTGCTAGTTTTAATCCACAGCGTCAGCACACTGGAAAATGACTCGGAGATTAAAGATTTAGTCCACAGACATGTAATACGAATGCATTCACACACAGGTGAAGAAAACGACGCCAACGTTGCGAAGATACGTGGATGAAGGTAGAAATGTCAGCAATGTCAGGTTACTGTTAGCCGGCGTGTTAACTTTACGTTAGCTGCTAGCAAGGCCACGCAGACTGCTGAACTAAACGGTCGCGGTGGGGATTCCTTTTAAAACAAAATGTAAAACGCATGTCCTGACACAACCAGTGTAACGCTACATATTACAATCTAGGATGTAATGGCTCACTGACCAAGGAGTAACACTACAGCGGTGAACTTCACCTTTCATGAGGACAGACTTAGAAGTCAACGGTGCCCAGACTTTACCACATCCGTGTACTGGACGTGTAACTGGACAAGTGGGAAACACGTTATAAACCTGAGAATATAATGATTTTACATTTGACAGTTACATAACTGTCTATGGTGCAATAGGAAATCCAATTAAAAGAGTAAAACCCAATCAAAAAATAGTCATCACTACTAATTTTCTTCATGTACTGTTTCTCATTTTACTAGAGATGGATAAAAATCAATTTTTGTCATTTCAAGTGAACTGTATGAGAAAAACCTTCAGCTTGTTAGATTTCTTCTGTTGCTGATGTTAGTTAGCATTTCACTTGCTTGTCTTACTAATAATAACAACACAAGCTTTGTGTGTTTTTTTTAGTTATGGGTAACTTTGTTTTCTTTGCAGATCGGAATCATAATATTTAACACCAGGTAGTTCCTGTTGGGACGGGAAAGTCTTATCTTGAAGAGTGGGGATCTCTACACACCCCTGTTTTACCATGAAATTTGTGCCTCTTGTCTCCAGTTGAAGCAAGATCACCACCACACAGTCACACCTTTGGTGAAAGTTAACCACAAATTCAACAAGAATCCATAGAGATACTTAAGGTCACAGTTACATTTTGAGGTCAGCTCACTTTTTAGCAGAAGATGTATGGTAGTGCTCGCTCCGTTGGCAGAGGGGATACCAACCATAGTGGTGGAAGAGATGGGGGTGGCGCTGGTAGTCAGGGATCTGGTCGTTCCCCCCGCCTTCCCCGCTCCCCTCGGATGGGGCACCGTCGCACCAACAGCACTGGTGGCAATGGAGGGGGCCCCGGAGGGGCGGGAGGCAAGACTCTTTCCATGGAGAACATCCAGTCCCTCAACGCTGCATATGCAACGTCAGGACCAATGTACCTGAGTGATAACGAGGTTGCCATGGCAGGCGATCCCCCTCTTCTAAAAAGTGGTGGGACAGTGACAACCATGGGAAGACAGAGAGTCACCTATGGGTCAAGAGGCAGCAGCGGTGGAGTCGTGGCTGCGAGCACTCCCAACATCTCCACCTCAGTGCCTGCTGTCTTGCCTGCAGGCATGATGGCAGGCGATGCTCTAGCTTTTGGGGACCACCACATGGCCTCCACTGTGCCCCATTCTCTGAGGCAGGCCAGAGACAACACCATACTTGATCTGCAGGCCCAACTCAAAGAGGTATTTCCATGTTTTCACGAATCAAGGAATTGTAATTAGTAACGAAGAGGCTGATTGCTACTTATTGCTATTTGTATTTACGTGTTACTTCTGTATGCTGCCATGTCAGGTTCTGCGTGAGAATGAGATGCTGCGGCGAGAAGTGGAAGTTAAGGAGAGCAAGCTCAGTTCCTCCATGAATTCTATCAAAACCTTCTGGAGCCCAGAGTTAAAAAAGGAGCGAGCTCTCAGGAAAGATGAGGTTTCTAAGATTGCCGTCTGGAAAGAACAATACCGCGTGATTCAAGATGAAGCACAGGTGAGTATTCCCTCATTTGTTTGATTAGTTTGACTAGATATCTCTGTTTCAAAATTCCTGTTTCTTGTTCCATCTGTTAATTGTTCTCCATTTCAATGGAGAATCAGTCCTCCTCAGCCCAACATGTTGACTAAAACCTGCATAGGTTAGTGCCAGTTTGTGAACGTCTAGTTAATCCTATAGATGCTCATGCTTAAAAACAAGCATGTGCAGTAGAACTACATGTAGTGTGGTATTAGTTGATCTATTTCAGTGACTTAAAATTCAAAATTGCATTCGCTTTTAACACCTTGTTGTCTTTTAATATAATTTTCTAGCTGGAAAAAATGACACATTTGAGAGTGCATCTACAAGTTCTGTATCTGTGCGAGTTGAATAAGTGTTGCTATTCATCCTGTTGGCTTCTTTTCTGACGTGAGGTGCAGAAACAAAGCATTTTCATTTGCCTTTCATTGGTTGACGTTTTTTTTCCTTTCTCTTCTTTTTTTTCTTTCTTTCTGGCTCTGGGTCTAGTGGAGACACATTAAATCATACAGAATGTAATGTCAATTGAAGAAAACTGCACATTTAACAAATCCTATAAATAAGTCGACTTAAAAAATCTGCAGCATGTAAATCAGTTTGCACAATTGGATTTGTGCAAAGTAAGTTTAATTAATGAGGAGAATGGCCTTTGTTTTGCTGTGATTCTTAATGGATGGGCAAACCTGGATAATTTGCTGTTTTCACTCCTGCTGAGTCACAGATTCACGCTGTGGACTAATTCCCGGTAATGCCCAACTAGTGCAGGGCTAATCAGTGGGTGCTGTAATTTAAAGATGTCTGCTTTCATATGTCAGCCTCCACCACCCACACTGGCACACATAATTATGGCCATCATTAAACATAGGTCCAACTGATTGTGCATATGTCCACAATTGTATGTTTACTTTTGTGTTTAATTTTTATAATGGTGTTACTGTTAGTGTGAAATGGTTGTTGTCTCCCTGTTTTAGTAAAAAGAAAAAATATAACATGCTAAAACCAATGAGTTTTTTAGATAAAATATCACATTTGTTATAGAATGTTGTTGAACACTAGATGTTGTTTAAAATCTGTATCACCTAATGAGCATTTTAAAGTTAATTTAGTATGCAGTTGAGTGCTGTGGATGTGTGTAGCAGATTGGTTATGCGTGTACTGTGTCATTAAGAGATGTAACCTAGGGTTTAGTTAGCGATGATCCGTCCACAGAGATGGTGAGAATATAAGGGACGAGGAAGGCGTGCTTGTACTTGTGCTTGTCCATGCATGCATCTGCCTGTGTGTATGGTGGGGGCTAGAAGGGTGCAGTCACAGCAGTGAGTCAGCCACAGTCACAGGGTAAAGAGAGTGACGAAAATAGGGGTTAGTGAGAGGAGAGGTGAAAGTGTTGCAGGGAAAGAGGTGGGGAAAGACAGGGTAATGGTGTAGAGGGAGTCGGAGAGAATGGCAAAGAAAGTAAAAGCAGGTGAGGGCAGGAGGAGGACAGAGATCTACAATGGCAGACACTGACTTCTGTCTCGATCTGTTGTCTGAAAACGTTCTCAGCTGGTTCAGACCAGAGTGTAACAGAGCCTTGTGTTGTGTTACTGTCTCATAGCAGCCCTGCCAAGTGTCCGTGGCGTGAGATGCCACAAACAATGCTATACTATACTAGGCTGATTGTGTTTCACCACTTGTATTTCTCCAGGCATGAAATGTAACACTGTCCACAAAGCCTGGCTGTTGGATGTGTATCTGTCAGGGTACTGCTACATTTTCAGTATTAGAGGCTGATTCTTAACAGTGTAATACAACATTGTGCCAGGAACCATTGCCACAAAGTAAAGATATATCTTCACCTCATCCACCTCTATGTAAAGCACTTTTATATAAACTATGTAGAGACTAGAAAATAGTGACAATAGAACAGAGAATGAACAGGTTATCAGTGCATGTGTCCCCTATTTGTCTCTAGCATCTGCAGATGACTGTTCAAGCTCTTCAGGATGAACTGAGAATCCAGAGGGACCTCAACCAGCTGTTCCAGCAGGACCCGGCCATTCAAAGCCGAGACCTAGCCCTGACATCTGAACCTACAGAGGAGAACTACCGACGGCTGCAGGCCGAGCATGAGAGGCAGGCCAAAGAGCTCTTCCTGCTTAGAAAGACCCTGGAGGAGATGGAGCTGAGGATCGACACACAGAAGCAAACCTTGGCAGCCAGAGATGAATCCATCAAAAAACTCCTGGAGATGTTGCAGAGCAAAGGTTATTATTGGCAGAGTAGCAAAGCACCAAGTGGCAAATGCCTTGCTTATCTCCCATCAGTTCCAATAAAATGTCTCTTCTTCTGCTGGCCAAATGTGGGTTTGTGCATTAACAAGCAAATAAAAATTTCCGAGGCTACACACTTCCACAGAAACGTCAAACCAGAACCATTTGCATAATTTCAATCTGTGTATCTTCTGGGGGAAATAACTTAATCTGACAAACTAGATTATGCAATAAACTGGGGACAGCCCATCAAAATATCAGAAAATAAATGCAGCTAAATACGCATGTATTAATAAAATAAAGGGTTAGGGTTACCCTAACATGCAACCTTAAATCTAATCACAGTTCAGGGTGACTGTTAAAAGGACAAAAAATGTTGATTACATAATGTCTTTCAGCCTATTGTTACTATGGTAACCAAGTTGTTATTTTTGCTGTGTCAGGGCCATCTGCCAAGGCATCAGAGGAGGACCAGGAGCGGACCAGGAGACTGGCTGATGCAGAGATGCACAGGCATCACCTTGAGAGTTTACTGGACCAGAGAGACCGAGAGATTACTGCCCTGCGAGAGGTAATGTCCTGTTTAAACGGGGCATAAGATTAATATTCTGTGGTCTGGTCACTTTTACTACCGTTTATTGTCTGATCAGCATATACATGTAATTTATAAATGCATACAACATGTTTTTAAACAGGAACTGCACCGCCGCTTTGAGGGAACCCCAGAATCTACCAAAACTAAGGCCCTGCAGACTGTCATTGACATGAAGGTAAACTGTGTGTGTGTGGAAATGTATGTTGTTTGTCAGGCATGAGCAGTGTGTTTATATTAACTCCTAATTAACCTCAGGATGCAAAAATCAACTCAATGGAGCGGGGTCTGAGGGACATGGAGGAGGAGCTGCTAATGCTGAAATCCAATGGACTTCTGAGTTGTGAGGAGCGTCAAGAAGAGATGAAACAGATGGAGGTTTACCGAAGCCATACCAAATTCATGAAGAACAAGGTCAGAGATGTGACACGAGTTTAGTGTAACTAAATCTCTGTAGTCATAGGTCTGTATTTCAGCCTCTCCCCATTGTTCCTCACAATTGGCCTCTACTTTTGTAGATGGAGCAGGTGAAGCAGGACCTCTCGAGGAAAGACAGTGAGCTGCTTGGTTTGCAGACCAAGCTTGAGACACTGACCAATCAGTTCTCAGACAGCAAACAGCATATTGAAGTCCTCAAAGAGTCACTCACTGCCAAGGAGCAGCGAGCTGCCATCTTACAGACAGAGGTACAGCAGCTACATACTGCATCGATACAGTCTTTTGTAGTGCACTTTAAAGGTTTGCATGTTTTTGGGAGGAGACTACTCTAGACAGATCAGTATTACAAACAAAGCCCCATGAGTTACTACAGATTAACGTATCTGTTTTATTTGCTCTTGACCATGTTGATTTTAAATTCTAGTCAGTGACTGTTCTTGGTTTTCTTTTCTTCTGGCCAGGTTGATGCCTTGCGCCTGCGTTTGGAGGAGAAGGAGGCAACTCTGAATAAGAAGAGTAAGCAGATACAAGAAATGTCAGAAGAGAAGGGAACACTCAATGGAGAAATTCATGACCTCAAGGATATGTTGGACGTTAAAGAGCGCAAAGTTAATGTGCTGCAGAAAAAGGTGACTGAGGGAAGTCTGTGTTGATTAGAGAAATGCATCCATAAAGTTCTAATGCATGTAGCTAATTTGCAATTTGACTCACGGTTACATGAATTCCTTCAGATTGAGAACCTGCAGGAACAGCTGAGGGACAAGGAGAAGCAAATGAGCAGCCTGAAAGAAAGAGTAAAGTCTTTGCAGGCAGACACTTCCAACACTGACACTGCTCTCACAACACTGGAGGAGTCTCTTGCAGAAAAGGTGAGTTATCAGTGTCTCATTTACAGTAATATACAATTTGTTGCTTTGTGAAGGCAGAATACGTAACCATTTCCTCCTCTTTTTCCTAGGAGCGCATCATCGAGCGTCTAAAAGAGCAGCGGGACAGAGACGACCGGGAGAGGACAGAAGAGCTTGAGTGCACCAAGAAGGAATTGAAAGAGTTGAAGGAGAGACTCAGCTTATTACAGGGAGACCTGTCAGACAGAGAGGTGGGAAACAAGCTCACACAAAGACAGGAAAAAACTCTTGTTTACTGTGATTCTATTAATACAGTCAAGTGTTGCTGTCAGAAATGGCCGTGATGTTTTACTGTTAGTCTCACTTTGTTGTGAGTCATGAATGCCAGTATTAGATCTAATGCATTTGTTTCTTGGCAGCCCCACTCCGTGCTAGCTTAATAAGCAGGAACAGATGTTTATATCTTATATATATATACTCTGTGTGTGTGCCTGTGTGCTCAGACCTCACTGTTGGACCTGAAGGAGCATGCATCATCCCTGGCCTCCTCAGGCCTGAAAAAGGACTCCAAGCTGAAGAGTTTGGAAATCACCTTGGAGCAGAAAAGGGAGGAGTGCCTGAAATTGGAAAACCAGCTTAAGAGAGTGAGAAGTCATATAAAGTGTCATTTAGCATGTTTCTACTTTTGCTTTTAGTATTTTCATAATCATGATTTGTCTACTGACCTTGAAAAGGACCACAGCTGATTCCTAATCAGCATCTTGTCATCTGCCAGGCTCAAAATGCAGCCCTCGAAGCTCAGGCCAACACTGAGCTAGCCGAGCGCATTAAGACCCTTGAGCAGGAAGTAGCCCGGTACAAAGAGGATTCTGCAAAGGCACAGGCTGAGGTAGACCGCCTGTTGGAGATTCTTCGGGAAATGGAGAATGAGAAGAACGACAAAGACAAAAAGATTAATGAGCTAGAAAGGTGGGTGGATTAATTTGAAAGATGTGTTTTTTTTTATTTATATTTTATTAGAAATATATCTTCCCGAGCTTTTCCTAATGTGGGGTGAACAGTACTGTCAGCAGTGCAGAGACTCGCATCTAAAGGTTTTTTTAAAGGAGGCTCACCATTTTAGCATGTCACACATTTAAATTATTTCTGCTTGATTCTTTTTGGAGCTTATTTATTGTAAATTCTTAACAACTGCCTGAAACATTGGGTAGAGAGTGTGTGTGTTTTTGTCAGCAGCTGGGTTTGTTATTTGTTTTTGTCCACACAAGCTTGGACTTCAAGTTCACAGTTCCCCTTAACCGACATAACCTTTTGGTCAATTACATCATGTCACTGTGGAGACTGACTTTTGCCCCGAAAACTTTAAATGGTGCAATTTAGTGGAATTTGCCTTAAGGCATTTTTATTTTCTTTTTTTATTTTCATTTTTTAGTCCTGTTTCAATTATGGTGCAGTACAAATACTCTATGTATTTGTGAGACGGTTGTTTTAGGAGATGTCCCTTCTTCTTCTTCTGTTTCTCATTATATTTGCATATCTCCCTGGTCTGAGTCTGTTTTTCTCTTTACTTCCCTGTTCTTTACACTGGAAATCTTTCACCCCACCAGTTTGGCCTCCAGGTTAGTATTTGCTTTTGTTTCTCTCCCTGACAGCAACATCCTTTTATGCCTTCTTCTTACATTTCTCCCCTTTTGTTTCCCTTCTTGCCTCTTTGTAGTATGTGGTGCTGCAAGACGTTGCCTCACCTGTCCTGACATATTGAATTCTTTGTCTTTTTGTCCCACTCCTGTTCATGCTCAGTTTTTCTGATTGTTCTGTCTTTCACCCTGAGTCAGATCTGAAATCTGAGAAAAACTATTTGCAGGGCGGTAGAAAATCTTGCCAACGCAAGTCTGTAAAGTTATGGAGTTAGAATTATACACATAACTCGTAGTGTGTGTGTGTGTGTGTGTGTGTGGAGATGCAATGGGGTTGGTTAGGTTTTCATGGGATCACACCTATTATGTTGTAAAAGTGTGTGTGTGTGTGTGTGTGTGTGTGTTTTTTATCCACTTTACATTGTAAATATTCCTTTTTCAGTGATCAGTTGCCTACAATCAAGCAAAACGTATAAATATTTGATTTGGGATATATTTTTCATTTGTTGCCTTACTTTTAGGTTTTTAATTAGAGTAATATGCAGGGTGTTTGTTTGTCAAGTGGAGTAATAAACTGTCTCGCAGATGTACAGGATATTTAGGATTTCATGTTTCATATGGTCATCCGGTAGGCAAATGAAGGACCAGACGAAGAAGGTGGCATCTCTGAAGCACAAGGAGCAGGTGGAGAAGAGCAGGAACGCTCGGCTCATGGAGGAAGCCAGAAAGAGGGAGGACAACATGTCGGAGACCTCACAGCAGGTGAAAGTAAGGCTTGTGTGTTAGCTGTATGAATTCTGCACCAATTATTTATTTTTTGCCACTGCCTTGACAGATCTGCACTTAAGAAACCCAAACTTTACCTCTCCCTTTTCCTGCCCCGAAGGACTCTTTGCGCCAAAAGGCCGAGCGTATAGAGGAACTCGAGGAGGCGCTGAGAGAAAGTGTTCAGATCACTGCTGAGCGAGAGATGGTGCTTGCACAGGAGGAGGCTGCCAGGTCACTGCAGGAAAAACAGGTACATAAACACATTTATAATCACGACAGAGCAATATTAATTGTCCCTGAGGATCACCTATAGTGCATGCATACTAAACACATCTTTTAAAGATAAAATAAACGCCTTCATATATTGCGATTCTTACCCCCTCACATTTTCTGCTGCCATTGTGGTGTTTCTCATGCTATCTTCGCCTCCCTCCTCTGGCCTCCTTCTCTTTCTCAGTTCTTTTATCTTGTTGTTTTCTCTCTGCTACACATCGCCTCTCAGAAGCACTCACTCAAACCAATGCATGAGTCCAACCTCGCCCACTTTAAGTGGTCCAAGGTACGAGTCCAGTGTGCGTGTCTTCCATCAGTGAGCGACAGGGAGCGGATACAATAACAACATTTGAACAATTCATGCAGCCTCATACAACAACAGATATGTTAGTGTTATTTGGTCATTTTTAGTTGATAGTTGTTGTGTGTTTGCAAAGTGTTGCTATTGTTTCCAGCCCAAGTAATTGTCATGTTGTTTTATTTACCTGCTGTTTCAATGTTACAATACTTTTACATTGGTTGGCTCATACATCAAAAAGCCCCAAAATCTTATGAATGAATAATGAATAATAGTCAATCAGTCATTTGTGACGAATCTATGTTCTGATATGTAACAGAGGCAGTGTTGTGCCTTTCTAAGTAAATAACAGGTAAATAAATAAAGTTATGTTAATATGTACCTGTGTTATAGTCAAACCCCAGTTCTTTCCAAAAGCCCATTTAAATTCTCCTGCCCCTGCCTCTAATTAGAGCAGTTTATCCTGGAAAGTTTAAAAAAAATATTTTCTCACTGATCATTTCAGAAAACCAGTTCTTGCTTTGTTGAATTGTTTGTGTAAATGTGTGTTACCAGATGGAGGAGCTGCTGGGGGCCATGGAAAAGGTGAAGCAGGAGCTGGAGTCGATGAGGGCCAAGCTGTCCTCCACCCAGCAGTCTCTGTGTGAGAAAGAGGCCCACCTCACAACCCTGCGAGCTGAGCGCAGAAAACATTTGGAGGAGGTGCTAGAGATGAAGTAAGACTCATTCTGGTGGGAGGGAGCCGTCATAATAACACAATAACCTCTTTCTAGCATCGGTCATTACAACTCACCTCTCACCTATCATAAACCCAATCTCAATTTGGGAATTGCAACCCTTAAACAACCTTTTGAAGTGATGAGGAGCAGCAAAAGTGTCTTTGCAGTTCACACACAGGAGACTCTGGATTATTTATGGCCACCTTCACCTTGTGAAATGTCATCTAGCTGTCAGGGGTACAATTTACAATGAATAATAAATGATAATTAAGCTACATATTTACTTGTGTGGTTAAATGCCAGCATGTTTTTTTGTCACCCAACAGGCAGGAGGCACTTTTAGCTGCTATCAGCGAGAAGGATGCTAACATTGCCCTGCTGGAGTTGTCCTCCTCCAAGAAGAAGAAGACCCAGGATGAGGTGGCTCTGCTGAAGCGGGAGAAGGACAGATTGGTGCAACAGCTCAAACAACAAGTGAGGAAAGGGGGGAGACATTGGGGCAGTTAAAGACTTAGTCAAAGTCAACTTTATCAAAAGTCAAATGAGAGATTATTATTATTTCTAAAGAAAGGGACAAATAATTATGTTTGTAACAATAATTTGTCATATTGCAAAAAGACCCTGGAGATTTCAGTAAGATAACCTTAGCACAAAGATACTAATGCAGGGAGACCTGTCGGACAGAGAGGTGTGAAACAGATGCAGACAACACCTCTTGTTGAATGAAGGAGTTAAAAAGTTGCAGGACGTCCAAGCCTTTAGGTCTTCTAAACAAGCTCGAAGTCTGACTAACTGATTTGTTTCATCTGGTTTCATAGAAAATATAGCTGGGTGTCATGTGCATAACAGTGGAAGTTTAGAGTGTTTTCTTATAATACAGCCTAAGGGAGACACGGCAGGTATCAGGCCACCGTGACCCCATCTAATAAAAGTAAAACGATGGCTCTACATCAAACGGGCTTCTGTAAGCTGGCTGCACAAACGTTTTAAATTGGATCCATTATGCAAGAGACTAGTTAATATAGATATTGGAACAGTGAATTATGCAGTATCTTAATCTGCATATAAACTAAATAATAAAAAATGTAGTAATATTTTAGTTTCATCTAGAAGGACATCTGGCGATCCATATGACTGACTGTTTATCACAATCTCCCAGGAGCTTTAATATGTTAGTGTAATAATGTACCGTCATTTCTTTTTTCACAGGCTTTGAACACTGTGACTTAAACAATGATGCGGCTTATTTATGTATGTTTCACGGGTTCACGAGCTTCATGCCTACAAAACATTTAGCTTTGTCGCACTAGACCAATGAAATTACCGAACACGTCACAGTGGACCAATGAAACTGAAACTGAAGAAGGGAATAGAGATGCAGCATGTAAGCTCAGCATGTGCTAAGTATTGTGTGCGTCTTATATTCAGGTGCTTAATAGCCTGGACATTACGATATGATGGTCAAAAGTGGTAATTTAATATTAAAAATATTAACTCATTGTGACATCATGTGTCATCTTATACTGTGTTTGTTTTGCAGACTCAGAACAGGATGAAGCTGATGGCAGACAACTATGAAGACGATCATCTGAAGACGGCTCCTGACCAGACTAATCACAAACCCTCTCCCGATCAGGTACTTCACATACTACAAATGAATCCGAATAGTTTTAACAGCCTGTGCTGCGGTTGATTGATTTACAAGGTTGAACTGATGCCAACTGTTTCCTGGAGCTACAATTGTCCTCTGACTTAACTAGTGTTCCTGTGCACACACTAACCAAATGTTCCTCTCTAATGCTGCGCTGGGCCTAACAGGATGATGAGGAGGGTATTTGGGCATAGCCAACCTGTTGCCCTCTCCCTCTCTCTCTCTCAACCTTTTTGTTCAGAAGGGTGAGCTTGTATGAAATACAGACCTGCATCACCTTTCTCTATCATAACTCTGTCCGCATGTCTTCGTTTCCTCCATTCATTTGTGGTCTTGTTTTTGTTGTATGCAGTTCATTGTGATCATTGCTTGGTCCTTTATATAAAGCATTTGTCGCACAACTCATCCTGTGTTTTAACACTGATTTATTGGTTTTGAATGGCTTATGTGATGGAGGCATGCATTTGATTATGTTGCACGCACAGTCTATGTGAGGATGAGAACCAGAATCGGTCACAAAGTGAAGCATCCTCACTTTGCATGACTTTAATGTGAGCAACTCCTCACATATCGACCCACACAAATAGGTTTTTTTTAACCTCGACTGGATCAGTGGTTGAACACGTCACTGTTGAGCCACATGTATCTACAGTAAATGGCAACACATACATACAATACACTGGTTTGTACCCTAGAGGGTTGACTCTATTATGAGTTAGTGATGGGTTCATACGTATGCATGCAGGTGATACTGCTGCTTTGTTTTTCTCCTTGTGTCTTGTTATCATGCACGTGGTGTGCTCAAGTGGTTCATTTTGCTTAAAAGGGACAATTTTTAAACTTCTATTGGACTAAAAAGTACTTTTTTTCATGTATGTGTGTCATGGACGTCTCCAACCTTTCTCATTTATCTTCTCTTCCTTGATCCCCTTCTCACTCTACAGATGATACCCCCTCTTCTAGCCCTGTCCCAGAATCGCAGCAAGCTCAAGCTCTACATCGCCCACCTGACAGACCTCTGCCATGATCGGGACCCCAGTATCCTAAGCCAGCTCACACCGCCCTCTCACTACCACCGCAGCGACCCTGAAGACTGGGAGGACAAGCTTCAAAAGATGACAGTCCAACAGGTAGCAGAGGAAATTTGCAGTAGCTCTCAGTCAATCATTCCTCAACTTTCAACCAAACAGCTTGTTTTCCATTTACATTCTGTATAACTTTGTGATAGAAAGACGCAAGAATTATAAATCCCTATTACTAAACGAAATAAAACACATCAAACTTCAAAATGGATGAAAAATATATAGATTTGAGTAATAAATTAAAGCATGTTTATTGCATATTATTTCACTGTGCACCTTGAAGTTTAAAGAAGTGGTTCAGCTCCTCTGTAAGCGCCGCATTGCCCTCAGTCATTGTGGTGTTGCAAGGCTTTCAGTTGGTCAGGTGCTGGGGTGGTCTTTATTCTTCCACTTGTGCGTACCGTAGCCTCTCTGATACCTCTTTTCAGATCTGATCTGGCCACATCTAGGTCTAATAAACCTAGATGTGGTAAAGAAGTCGCTGAGTTAGCATTAGCATCGGGTGGTACATACACGCCTTTACCATGACTACAGTAAACTTACGAGGTTTGTAGACGGGTTTGCATTAAATAGTCAAATATTCCAAATTCGGGGAACAGTGACTGTCTACAGTCTTTTGATGTAGGTGCACAACCCCCCCTCTTACCGGAGTGGTCTGTCTTTATGCTTTTTTCCCTGCAGTTGGAGCAGGAGCTGGAGGTGTGTGAGAAGGAGAGTGGAGAGCTACAGGAATACGCCAACTCTGTTCTTCAGCAGATCGCAGACTACTGTCCCGATATCCTGGAGCAGGTTGTCAATGCCCTGGAAGAGTCATCCTGACAACTCTGACCTCAGACACAACCTGGATCACCCCTGATCTTTATATAACCCGTAGCTGAGCTCAATGGGGACCCTGGAAGAAAAAAAGAAGGCAGGACAATTACTTCACACCACTGAGCCTCTCTTCTTTGTTCCCCTCATTCACCCTGGAACAAGCTTTCTTGATCCGGGTGCTTTCCTGCTTCTCATACTTCACCCACGTCAGACTTGCAAAAACCTAGTTAGGCATGTAAATTTGCCAAAGTACTTTCAAACATGGCACTCGGAACAAATATCAGATTACTGCAAATGGAGATCTGTTCATTAATAATAGCAATGGCAGGTGGAAGAGAAAGTATTTGGTAGTTTAGTGAGACACACATTGTTTCATTGTGCAGTGGACCGTTTCCATTTGTAAACATACCAAATTCAATGTCTAAGTATATTTAAATATCAGTGCGTACCTGTAAGTTTGGGACAGGTGAGCTGGGAGACATGGAAGAAGCAAACATCCGCACAAAGTCATGGAGAATACTGCCAGCTTTCCTTTTCCTAGACGGCTTAATTCACAGCAGGTCAAGCACAGTTACCTCACATACCTCTATCTCGGTGGTTTACCCCTTAGATTCCTCACACAAATCTTTCACAATAAAAGGGGTAAATGTCACATGAGGCAGAAAAGCACTTTGTGTCTTGGGGTGCTGGGGAGCTGCTATATCTTCTGGGGACCAAAGAAGATTGGAGTTCAGCTGGTAACCTGTGGAGCCATGTAGATGCTTGTTTGTACTGAAGTCAGTAGAAACACAGCTACGTGGTGACCAATCATATAAACGCTTGGGAAAAGCTACCTTTAACCAAATAATTGTTCTCTCCCAGCTTGTAGCTGTGGGTCTGTCCACATCGCCAGGATTAGTTGGTTGGTACGTTTTACTGTAGCTGTGTCACTGGGTGAGAGGGGGATCAAGGCCTGACCTTTGACACTGATCTAACATCAGATTTTAGACGCACTAAGTTCTCATCGGAGGAGAGAGGGAGAAGGAAACTTTTACGTGTTTATTTTTAGATGGGTTTTTTGCACACGACGTCCACATATTTGAGGTATGCAATGTTTATTATGAGAACGTTCCAGTGGCCTTGGAGCATGCACAGAGATCAGTACTGGACCTAATGCAGAGATATTTACTCCTCTGTAATATTGGTGCTAAGGAATGATGTAAGAGTTTTCAATCTGATTCACTGATCATTCAGTGTCATCCAAAGTTTCTATAGATGTTACCTAATGCCCACCTGATCTTTAGTTTGTCAACTGAATCATTGAAAATACAAGCGATGCCCCTTTATGATGTATTTCTCAGATCACTAAACAATGCAAGTGATGCCTCCTTTGTTTTTTCAACTTCAGGGCTGATGTTTTTAATTACCAAGTGCATCTACATTTACAGAAAATGAAAGTCACTTTTCTGCAGATTTGAGTTTTTAGTTGAGTTTGTAAATATCGTTTTACGTTTAACACATACAGTGACTGAATAAAGGTAAATAAGTGGAAGGTGTTGTACGTTCTTCAAAAAAAAAATCTGAGAAGTTTAAAGCAGTGCAGTTGTCTTTTGTGTTTAATTTTGTCTTCAGGACAAAGTGTGTGTGTGTGTGTGTGTGTGTGTGAGAGAGTGAGAGAGAGACAGTGCTGCCATAACTTGCAGAAAGTGACGTTCTTTAGCTAAATATATATAAATATAAATAAATATAATACATATATAAAATGTTTACTGTACGGATATGCATTGAATGTTTGCACAGAGTCTTGACGAGTGAACTGCTCTTAACAAAATGACATTGCGTTAGTGTCCTTGGCAGAAACGGAAAGTGTCAAAAAAAAACGTTTGTGTCAAAATAAAGTGTAAACTACAAATGTTTTCAAAATGTGACTGTGTGATGGGAGAAAACTTTTCTTGCGTTTATTTCTAATTGTAATTTTTTAAAATATATTTTCACCATATGGTGATGTAGATGTATTGTTGTCGTCTTTTCTCCTGTGATTTTGTTGGTTGATGTCGAAGGCAGATAGAGCCTGTTACTGTCCAAACATCACAGCCCTCCTGCTGTTTCATGAAGAACATATTGCTGCAAAACAAAACTGCAGCACTGTACGTCTAAAAATAGATTGTTTTCTACCGCACTTCCTACGCGTGGTAAACTTACAGATATATTTAGGCAGGGGGATTTTTAAAGGTGTGTCACGCTGAAAACAGGTGGATGTTGGATGCTTGTTTTTGTATTTGTCTATAAAACGTCTTGCAGGGGAGATTGATTTCTTTCAATCTTTTCAAGTTTTTAATTTCTCCTACATAGCTTGTGTGTCCCTGGCGTTGCCTTAATGTCTTGTCGTCTCCTTTTCTGAACTCCTTATTGAGGAGCACAGAGCTGATTAAGGGGCTTTTTCATGGTATTTTTTTTTTTGCATTTGTATGAGAAATGTACTGCCTTCTGTCTGTCCATGTTAAGCATCAAATCGTGTAAAAAGAAAGCAAAACAGACATGTTTGTGAGTTATATGGATTTTGTATCTATGTAAATAAATAAATTATAAGCCTTAGTCTTTTTTAAGCTTTTTTGTCTCAAGCAAACCACAGAAATAAACAACACTTTGTGTTGATTACATCCAAATATATTCAACTTATTCTTTAATCAGTTTTCAGACGAGTACTAATTTGTTTATTTTACATTTATTGATACTAGGCCTGGTAGCTCAATAGTTTAAACGTTAGCCTGGAAGAATGTCACCGGTTCGAATCCCCCATCTGATAAAAGCAAGCAAAGTAAAGTACTTAATAAGAAGGCCGATAGGAAACAAGGGAAAAGCAGGGGGGGTATGACATGCAGCAAAAGTCTTCAGCCAGAAGCTGTGGTATGTGACATTAACTACAACCATTCACCATGGCGCTCCATTTCGATTTAAAGGTAAAAAAAATTATGGGAAAAACTCTTTTTTAAACAATTTTAAACCCCATTCAGGAAGTCACAAGAACCTAGAACATCTAAAGAACTACAGGCCGTTATCATTTAAAAACTGCACTTTGTATTTACATGTTCTTGTAATATTAGAATTAGTTTCATGATCTGAATCACTAAAAAAGTGTATTAGTGATTGTGGATTTGAAATTCTACCTTCATTCACTGGCCACAGACCTGCTCGATTGACATGTTAATTTACTGCTCAGACTCTAACACCAATTTATAGCTTTTAAAGAGCTAAGTGAACCCTTTGAAATAAATACAAAATCTTTACCAAAGGTGAAGGATGGCTACTTCTAACCTCAGAATCAAAACTCATATCATTTGTGTCGTGCCAGTTTCTTAATCATCCCAAACATTTCAGTACTATTATGTGTTTACTCAAAGGGGCAGCATGAAAGCTCAGTGGGTAGCGCAGTCCTCTACAAACCTAAGGGTGAGTGAGTTCAATTCCCAGTCCCACCAGGTTACATGTCGTGGTGTCCTTGGACAAGACACTGACACCCCGTAGTAGATCAGACACAGGTCTAGCAGCTGTCCACACAACAATTCCCCCAAGAGGATCAATAAAGTCTTCATTATTATTATATTTACATACAGGGTCCATTAACTTAACCTTCATACACATCAGGAAAATACCACTATTAATTTTTTTCAAATTATGCAACTGCAACACTTGTGTAGGCATGAGGTGAAACATATTTGCCATCTTTATTCATAAATATTGCTACAGTATGAATATAAAACAATCTTAAATTAGTGTTTTTAAAAAATACTCTGACGCTATCATTGGAAGCTCCTCTGGAGAAAAAGCACTGACAAACAGTTTAAGGTATTGCATATAGCCTTGGCAGCTGTTAATTATTATGCCTTACTGTGGTTGTGTTGACAGAGTAGCATACTGAAACGTTTGACACATATGAACTTCCTCAGGAATATGAAGTCAACTATATACAGATAAACAAAGACAGACAGGATCCACCCACTTCAATTTGAAGTACAATTTTGTCAGCAACAGTCATTCAATACAAAAAAATAATGGTTATACAAGTAAAAAATACATCAGCCGAAAAAATAAAAAATAATCAAACTTCAATCCAAGGTACTCCAGTCTTTCTGTTAAGGGTTAAAATGCCTACCAGTTAGTATGCAATGAGATTCTTAAATATCAAAATCTCCTTGGTATGAGTCACAAAAATATGTAGTGTATTCTAGTATTCAGATAGTAGGCACTCCTGTGTTTGATAGGTGAGGTAGCTAGACAGTACACAAATTGTACACAGGCTGAAACTAAACAATGCATAAAAGCAAGGACAAAACTGAAATTAAGAGTGGAGTATTGCAGCAGAGGAAAACAATAATCCAGTGATCGATGCTGGGTTAATCTCCTTTTTAGTCACAGTAAAGAAGGTAAACTTAAGAATGGATACAGACAGTTTCCCTCAGTGTTCAACTGAGCACTATACACAATGAAACACATATATACACAATACAAGAGAGGTTTCACCTCACTCTCTCACTTTCAGTCATCTGCCACAGTCCCAAGTTTAACACTTTAAGGCACGGAAGCTGCGTTATCCTCTCCAGGCCTCTCTTAGTAATCCTGGTACAACCGTACAGATCAATCCCGGTCAGCTGACTCAGGTGGTCAGCTATCAACTCCAACCCTTTGTCTGTGATTCTCACACACTGTCCAATGTTAAGAGTCTTGAGTTCATGCATCTGGCGTACCATCCTGTTAATGCCATCATCACTTATGTGGCAGGAACAGAGAGAGAGGGACTTCAGCTGATACAGTCCCTGGGCGATGTATGCCAGGCTCTGGTCCCCGATCTTATCACAGAAGGAGACATCAAGTCCAGACAGACAGAGAGAACCCATGGCCAGATGCATTATCCCTGTGTCACTGATGTTATCGCATGACCGTAGGTTCAGGCTGGTCAGGTGGGTCATATGCGACAGGTGGATCATCCCTGCATCCGATATACCTCCACAGAAGCTGAGGTTGAGCACTTTGAGCTTGTTTAGGCCCTTTGACACGTGTTTGAGAGACAGGTCTGTCAGCTTCTGGCAGTCCTGCAAGGTTAACTTTTCCAGAGACAGACAGCCCTCTGCAGCACTGCGGGTCATGCCAGACAAGTGACCAATGCCCACATCAGACACATGCCTGCAGCTGCGCAGGTTAAGGCTCTTGAGCCTATGCAAGCCCCAGGCAATGAGCAACAGGCCAGTGTTTGTGATATTACTGCACCCCCCAAGTTCAAGAACCTCCAGGTTCTTGAGGTACTGGGCAATCCTGCCCAGGCTGGAGTCAGTGATCTGTTTACAAAGGCTGAGGTTCAGTACCCGCAGGGATGGGATGTCCTGCACAAAGGCATGCCCAAGTCCGTTGTCTGTGAGGTTGAAACATCCACACAGATTAAGGCTTTCGATGTGCGGCATCCCTTGAATCACGTAGCTCAAGCTTCTCCTCAGGCTGAGAATCTGCACCTTCTTGATGCCCCTGGTCTGCAGACTGGGGAACAGAGAGGGGTTAGCTCGGCGCAGATGGAGCTTGGCTTCCACCCCCCTCCACACTGACTTGTGGTAGGATGCGTCTCTCCAGGCCGCGCACACTTGAGCCACTCTTCCTTTGTCTTTAACGTCCAAGTAACTGAAAATAATAGCCAAGATCTCCGGGAAAAGGCACGATATATTTGTCTCCGTTTCGAACATGACTACAGGTTGACTCCTTTCAGCAGCAGAAGTTGCCTGTGAGAGACAATACTATCGTGGTTAGCTCCCTGAAAGTCTCCTGCCCAAGTTACTGGCTGGCCCGGCAACATTAGCATGCTAACTGCGGCCAGCTAGCTTCGTCTGTAACGCAACAAAAGTCCACGCATGTCGTAGGGGCGAAGAATACAATTAATCTTAATAAAATGATGGAGCGAAATAACAACTAACAGCACAGTTACTTCATCGACAACGGACGATACAAGAAACTCTCGAAAAGCAGCCGAAACAATTCACACAGTAAGCTAGGCTAACACCGCTGCGGTAGCGAACGTTAGCATTAGCTCTGTAAACTTGAGAGAATTAAAGTCGACCAGTCTCTTCGTCCAAGCCGTAAAAACAACTTATCCTTTACTCCAATTCATCGCACAGCGTACCCAAGTTGTTCCTGACTGTAGAAACCTTCACCTACAACGCTGTTTTCTTCTACATCGGTAACTGTTTTCCTTCATCTCCAGCAGCTTCGGAGCATCTCGGATCTCCACTGAACAGCAAACCTGAGTCTGAGCAGCTCGAAGCCCGTTCACACGCCGACCAGCGGCCCCTAGTGGCAGCGAGAAATATCGTTCCTCCCAGGCTACTACCGGCTCCTTGACACGGTTAGAATAAACGCAGCACTCACAATATGTGGCGAATTAAAAGAGCAATAGTAACAAACTGGCACAAACTAAATAAAAATAAGCAAAGATTGCAAAGGAAAACTAGACAAGACCAAGCATCATAGTAATATAAATTTTATTATAAACCTTTTTAAATACACAACAAGAGCCTTACTACATGGTGTAGTAAGCTGACCTCTGATTTACACCTGCTGTACATCAGTTGTGTTTCCACATTCCTAGAGCAAAACACTCCCTAAATCAGTTCCTGAACACGGTCACTGTCCTGCTTGTCTTCCAGCTGTCCCTGCTCCACCCTGATGCTGATCAGCTGGATCAGGTGTATCCTACAGCTTCTGTCTGACTGGAAATCACTGCACTATCATCATACTGCACTCACATACTCAGAGGGCTCTCTGGGTGTAGACATTCACTGACCTGGTGACCTCCTGTTCCTGAGAGGACACACAGCATGTGCTTCATGATGATTGTTAGTGGTTCAGTTAGAATGAAGAGAGGCAGGATGTGTCAGAAAGTAGCACTGAGTCCTGAGTGTTGACACAAAGCATTTAAACAGTAATAGTGATCCACAAAAGGAGAACCTAACTAATGAAACATGTGTGCAGAGTACAATGCAAACAGCACAGAAGACCTTTTCAACATGTCACAGCAGGGAAAGTAAAGGGTGAGGACAATAAGATCAGCGATGGCTGAATCACACTGAGCTGCTTTAGTTTCAGGGGCCTAGTAATTGAGCTGCTGACTTCCTGTCACACTGTCACCTCTTACTCACCCTTAAAATGAGCAAAATCATCATATCTTTAGTAACACATTTTCCATCATGACAAGTCAAAATGTCATCTGTAAAAAAACAACTCTGCAACTAATAGTCTGTAAGGGTTACAGTCTTTTTTTAGGGAGTGACTCTTGTTGTGTTGTGCTAGTGTTCAATGGCCCTTTCTATCAGTGCTATCATTAGAAACGATCCACATATCCACTGAATATGACTGTTAGACTCAGTGTTGGCCTTCAGGGGTACTGTTAGAAATCCATTCACAACAGCTCTCTCTGCTCCTTAGCAAAACAAATATCTATTATACCTGGCTTGTTTCAGGGCTCCTGTCTTGCTCAGGTCAGACAATACTGGTTTCCAATTACTTATAATACTTAAACAAATGTAAACCTCTCATCTAACTTTCTTTTATTAAGTAAATATTTACCTTTATACCAGATCTACATCAATCTCTAATTTAATGACACATCTAACAATCTGCACCTGACTCAAAAGCTTGCCAAATGATTTACTGCCGTGCTTATGATGCCAAAATGTCTCTTTCTTAACATAAAATCTGAGATGGGAGACAGGCAGTGGCTTTTTGCCTACAAAGTGGGTTAAACTCGTTCGTGCGAAGTAGATTTATCAGATTTTTGACCACCAGCCCTCTGTTGTTTTAAGCAGTTAACAGGACAATAGCTAATGATTTATTTAAATATCAATTATCTGCACTAAGCTTTTATGTCAGTTCCACCTCTGACCAGAAGAGGGCAGTGTTGGTCTGACAAAGCAATGAATGAACTCAAAATAAATGGCTGAGCACCACTTCAAACACTTGCGATGTAACAGAATCTCAATAACAAACAAAGACTTAAAAATATTCTTAGGAATGTGCTTTGGGAAGAGAATTGGGGACATTAAAATAACGAACTCCAGAAATCCAAAAGAGTGAAGACAAAAAGATGCAGAAAAGAGATGGGTTTGGTAGAAAGGGGGAAGAGGAAAAGTAAAACAGATGATAAGAAAGTGAGGGATGGCGATTCCCCTCTCGGCCACCCCTGTGGCTGGACTTGTCTCTGCTAATGACCCTGTCTGCTGGCACACACAGACAGATGGTGAATTAACTCCAATTAGCCCACTCTCACCAGATCTCCTCTGACAGCTCACCACACACACACACACACAAGAAGTAATCTGAAAACCCTACAGCCATTTGTTTGTCTCAGATTTTCCCAGAAAGTAGTGCATGAGAAAGAAATATCTGTTTCATCACTTATTTAGCATGTGGTGCATTAAATATTTAAGACACAGTTGTGACATTGGTATTGTTTGTTTTTTTGTCAGAGTATTAATTTTCACATTGTTAAATACGTCAAACAATAGAAACACACACTCACAGACAGTGGAGAGAGTCACTACTGTGCGACTGTGACCTCCTGTCACCGTGTTCAGAGTTATTGATGTGTGACCAGTCATCATTCATACACTGCACATTTGCTGAGTGACTGAACCCACACGACATGTCAAACAGAGCGTGGTGTGTGCGTTGTGGCTCCACAGAGCTGTGTGTCAGTGTGACTGTCACTCACAGCACATGTACGATATTCACTTTATCACACTCAGGAGAATATGTCTCCTCTAAGACAGTGATGCTTCGCTGTCTTTTTGTGCATGTGTGTTGAACAGGTGTTATCTCTGACACATCGGCCGTCGTGACTGTGAGGTCTCTGCTGACCCCTGAGTTCTCCTGTAAATGGGCCTGTCAGGTGCTGAGCGCAGGGCAAAGGTCAAAAGGTCAGCTTCTCCCATGACGTTATCGAACACTGAGGACAAAATAAACACTGTGATAATGCAGTCACATAAGCCTCACTATCTATTTGAAGAGTGCATGTACACGCTTTATGTGCTGGTGTGTGTGTGCATTTGAGCAGAGTGGAGTAATCCCTTTAAATCTCTTTAGCTGTCCTGATCCATACTTCAGAGCATGTGGGCAGCATGGACAGCAGCTGCTTGGGAAGGATGTGTGACCCTGTCAGTGCAAAGGACACTGAAAGAGTCGTAACACCAGCCAACCTCTGGCTTTGGGTCAGAGGACGTCCTCCTATTGGCATGACACTGAAGCGAAAAGTCGAGAAACGGAATATTTTTAAGACAGGGTGAGCTACAGAGAGAAAGAGAGAGAAGGAGGAAAGGGAGGTAGTTGGGAAGAGATGAACGAGGTGCGATGAGCGAGATGTGGGCTGAGGTGTAGAGGCGTTGATGCGTGTATATGAGTGACAGGAAAAAAAGAGAGGAAAGATGAAGAAGGACGCACAAAGGATGGGAGGATAGAGGGGGGTTGAATTAATGCACACGAGTGGGAAAAGAGACGGTGATCAGTCATGTCCTGAACTACAGAATTTGGGCTTTGGGCTTTTTATTGTTATTTTCATATATGTGACAATGTGGAAGGGAACTGTTCAGCTGTCCAGTCCTAACTAGCAAACCTACCCTGGTTTCATGTCACTGCTCTCACTTTGTCGTTTCAGCTGCAGCAGGCAGCAGAAAACGATCTAAATATTAACTGTTCCCTACCCGATAAGCACCAAATGGCAGACGGATAAGGAGCCAGATATCTTCCTCAGACCTGAAATAGATGGACAAATAAATGATAATGTTGTCAACTTTAAGATAATGATGATCGTGTTACTGTACATATATATATATATATATATATATATATATATATATACACATCACCAAATTAATTTCTGCTGTTCCTGTGAGTTTAAAACCGGATCATCTGATGGATGTTTCCTGTCTTGTCAGGCCTCTTCTCAGCAACGTTCCCAGTTCACTCAGCTAGGTGAATGTTCTAAAATGGAAACACTGGCCATAACTAGCAAAATAAGATTCAAGCTGAATAAACTATCCTTTAAATCATTAGTTTGTATTCTTGTCTGTGTGTGTGTGTGTGTGTGTGTGTGTGTAGTCGCTGTTTCTCAGCATGCTCCGGATCGACGTACACCAGCTGGGTGGAGCGCTTCATTAGGGGCTTGTTCATGTCGAGTGCTGCAGCTCCGTAATGTTCTCCTTTCAAACAAAGATCCAGAAAAATGGATTTGAAAACATGCAGGGACACATATGCAAATACACAAAAACACACACTCTCCACGTTTCTCCTTTTCTCTCTTGCTCTACAACAAACAACCTTGTTTTGTGCTGCATAAATTGATGTCGTCTTGTAATTTCTTTCCCAATACGTCTCTGTTCAGCATGTGTGTATTTTGCCAACACTGCACTGTTGTTGTTGTTGTTGTTGCTGCAGTAATGTGCTACGTGCTAAGCTCTCCCTCTCTCCTCCTCTCCCTCCATTTGCCTGCCTCCGGGGTTGATGTGATTTAAGGCTGTGCTTGAAGACTGAAGACTGGGGCTGTTATCTCCCCGTTATTGATGCGAGGAGCTGTAACTCTGTCCACACTCCACAGGCAGATGCAAAGAGAGACAGCAGCCTCAGAAGGATGGATGGATGAAGAGAAAGTACTGAGAATGCCAGCAGACTGATGCTTTCTCTGTAATGTTCAGACTATGTAACGTTTTTCACCGATTCATGTAGAAACTAATACGAATCTAAAGAATTTAGTTCTCCTTATCGTTCCCTCCGCCCTGCAGCTCTTCCCTCTCTTCTTCTTCCACTCCCTTTGCTCTTTGCTTCCCATCTCCTCTACTGTCACCTATTCCCCATTCGCTCCATCTGTACATTATGTAGATGTCAATAATTTAGCACAAGAACTCGGTGCTTAACAACAGGTTACGATCTTTCCTATAAAAGCCATAAAATATGCGTTTGTGAATAAAATATGATTCTGTCTCTTTCAAAGCAGCTGAAACCTGTCAAGATTGCCATTTGTTTTCTGACAGTATCGCGGTGAAGTGACAGTTCAAAAGCGGGGGTTTGTCTTTATCTTGGCAGGTTTTCAATCTTTGCTCTATTTCTGCACACTGCAGAGCATTATTTTGTATCCATTGTTTTGTAGACCGTCTTTCATCTCCAGGGCTTTGTTGTTTTCTCACTCTCGCTGTCTCTGGCTCTCTCTCCCCCTCTTACATCGTGACTTCTTTTTTTTTTTTTTCCTACTCTCATACAGTTTCATCTTGAATTGTACAGTAACAGTAACGCAGGCTCAAAGCGCAGAAGCGGCTAACACATCCCACTCTAACTGCCCCTCCAACCTGCAGTCACCTGCCTCACGCAAACCTCCCAGCTCCAAATACAGCACTTCCTTTACCCGCTTCCTATTGCGCCTGCCGTCCTTCATCCCTCTGCTCTCCCCCTCCCTCCCATTCCTCCCTCCTTCTGCTTACACGTCCCTCCTTCTCCTGCCTTTACCCCACAGGCCTGGAGATCGTTCCTTTGTTCCTGACATCTGTTTTGTTGGGTGATTAATTGAGATGAGCATGTGGGGTGAAGGCCTGTAGACGGGGAGCTCAGACCCCCCAGGTAATATGCATGTGTGTGGGTGTCTGTGGACATGTGTGCAAAGGTGTGTGTGTGTGTGTGTGTGTGTGTGTGTCTGTGTGTGTGCTGGAAGCAGAGCTACAATAATCCTTGATCCGGTTATTTAGTGCAGACTGCCAGGATTTCCCTCAAGAGCCATGCATTATGAAACATTTGAATATCTGTTATCTTGATAAAATGTTTAAAAAACTGCTTCCAGTCAACCTAAAATCTCTTACGTTTCTCCTCGGTGTTTTCATTGAGCAATGTGTAATGCTAATTAACAGCTGACTGACAAGTGGCTGATGGTACGCAGCAACATGCCAGACATCCCAGAAAACAGAGTCGCGTTTTCCAGACAACTGTGATAAGTGTAAGCGCCGTAATGCACACACAACACATCTATGTGCAGTGGGCAGTACATTAGAGATATGTGGATGAATTAGAGCCCTCAGATTCAGAACATTTGATGTGCTGTGATAACTGTGTCTGATGCCTCACAGTGAAACATTCCAGTCACAGGAACCTTAAATATCTTCAGTGTAGTAATGCGACGCATATTCTCCTATTTGCTTATCAGTCACTGTCAGATGCTCCAGTATTTGTAGGATCTTTTTATTGGTATAGTAACTTTTGTATATGTAGTGTGTACTAATTTCATAACAAAGAAACAAAGATGAAATTAATTAAAGATAAACATCAGTGTTGCATGTTGTTTGATTATCCTCCCTCATCTCATGCCACTCTGTCCCCTCACTTCCTTCAGATCCCCTCAAAGACATTAAATGTGAGAAGCAAAGTTATTAATCGTGTCACTATGAGAATATGTCTAGACATGAGAAAAACACGATATGGGCACAATGAGACAAGTTTGGGTTTGTGTCTGGGTTAGTGATTTATGATGCTTCGAGGTCAGAAAGCACCAGAAGGGACAGACATAGGTTTAGAGGTGACAGAGTCAGGTCAGGCGTCAGAGGTTACCTCAGGGGTTGAGCCAGGGCAGGAAAATTTTGCTGAGGGAAATTTAAAACTCCACTGAGGAGAAGCTCTGCTGACGTGATCCTGGTCGTGGGGTGTGTATGCATGTGTTTTGTGTAGCTTAATCAGCGTGGCAGGGCACCCGAGTGACCCAGAAGGACTGCAGGAGGGAGCAGGAGAAGATACACACATAGATACACACCGTCGTATCTATGGTTTATTCAAACACCAGAGCAGCGGGCTAATTTCCCCCTCAATACTGTATGTGTGTCACTGTCCTCCACTCAGATGGACGAGGAAGAGAGTGACAGAGGAAAAGAGAGAGACTTCGGAGGTGGAGGGGTACAGTGAAGCCTTGTGGCTCAGACCCATTTAACATTTAAGCCTTGATTTATGTTGCTATGCATGCTGTGGTGGGACAATGTCAGCGTACTCTGTGTGTGTGTGTGTGTGTGTGTGCTGAGTCAGGGCTTCAGCAGGCCACACTCTGATAATACATGTCTTCATACACATGAATGGTGTGTTGAGAATAGTTTCGTGGCCAGACAGGCACCAGACAGCCTGAGTCCAGAGTTTAGCCTGGGGGGATGAATTGATGCTATTTTTTGTGGGGAGAAACGCAGCATACACGCCTCCCATTTCATCCTTATTTGCCTGCACACACATAGGCTGACACCTTTGCACGTATGCCAGCACACACCACACAGGCGCACACACAGACCAAACCGATCTCCATCTCCCGAACCCGGAGCGTACGGTTGAGGCTGTTATTACTGAATGTCTGAGGCTGAGCCACAAAGTTTGGGAGCGAGCAGAGACCGGCTTGTGAATGTGCTGCCTTCTTTTAAGTCTTTCTAGAACCGACTAATGCTGATGATGGTGTGGATTCAGTTTCACGTCCCAACAATTCCTGCAAACTTACTTTTTCTCTCACTGGAGGTTACAGCGAACCCATCAGTGTCCAATTAAATCCCTTATGGTATGGAAGACACGGAGCGGCTGATGAGGAGACGAGAAACGATGAGAAGGATCACTTCAAACAAACGTCCTCAGATTTCAATATGGACGTAATGAGTCCCGCTTACAATTATCTTTGATCCAGCGCAAGCCTCCCCCCCTCCACTTCCCGCCGTCCGTCCCCTTGTCTTACAATCCCTTTATCCTCCCTGCTACCCATTCCTGATTCACTGTCCTTCTAATCTTGTTGTTCTTCACTGAAACTGCCTGACTGACCTCAGGAATGACGAATACATTTACTTTCCCTCATGTACACACGCACATGCAGATACCCCCCCCCCCCCTCTTTGATATGTGAGTGGATACAGAGTGACTGGGTAATGAGGCTCACTCACTCTGGGTCAGTGACCTCACTGGGAGGGGAGGGTGCCAAGAAAACAAAAGGGGAAGGGAAAGCAGGAATAATAGCGACGAGAGACGACGGCTTTCTCTTGTTTTCCATCATCCCTCTGCCTTTATTTGTCATCTTCTCTGTGCTCCTTGTCAGCAGTTAGAGTGCTGCGTGGACACAGGGGAGAGGAGAGAGAGAGAGAAAATGTTTAAGTGCTGATGGCAGCCCCTGGTTGCTGCTGGGACTGGGGTGTCAGCTCTTATTCTCCCACAGGATGCATCTGACAGGCAAATGATAGAGAAAGAGCCGGGGAGGAGAGGAGAGGAGAAAAGACAAGGAGGGGTTGGCTGCTTCTCGGGTCTTTGATGTTGCTTGTTTTGAAGACAGAACATCAGCTTCAATAAGGAAAAAGGAGGTGCTGTGGGATGGATGAGGCGGGTGTTTTATTGACCACATCTCTAAACTCGTCCCTTATCTTCGTCACATCCTTTTTTAGACCCCCCCCCCGTCGCTGTTCAGTGATAGATTGAGTTATACTGCTTCCTCGATGATAGACATTCCCTTGTGTTTCCACAGCGATAAGGTCAGAGGTGGACGCTCATTATTGGCTGTTGTCTGTAATCATCACAGATCATGCTGTGTGTTTGTTGGTGCTCCTCCTGCTCCTGCTCCTCCTCCGCCTCTCTTGACCTCACTGACCCCGCTCTGTGCAGCAGAGCGTGACCCCTGGGAGCTAAAGGGTCTTGACTGTGTTGACCTGGAGGTCGGGGGTGTTTACAAAGTGTTGGTGGGTGTGTTTGTGTGTGTGCGTGTTGAGGATTCGGGGTGATCAAACAGAACACTGGACAAATAAGAGAAACTAACATTTTTTTCTTTGACAACCCTTCTGTCACATCATGCTCTTGACCTGCTTTTACTCCCCCTCCCCCTCCTCCCACAACTACCTCCCCATCCTCTTTGCTGTTTCCTCAGTATTCTTTATCTCTTCTCCCCACTCTGCCCCCACTGTCAGTTTGTGGTTGGCTGATGTTTCACAACTGCTCTAGCAGCTGCTGATCAGTCTGTGTGTTTGTGTGCATCTGCGTGAGCGCACGCCAGGGCTCGCGAGCCTAATGCACATCCCCATGCACCATGCTATACAGCGTGTCTCACCGCGGTCTCTCGTCATTGATTCAGCAGTGACAGAGAGGGTCACAGATAGCTCTTTGAGACCCTTACGATCAATCTTATCACGCTCCATCCACACAACTCACACAGAACAGATACGGGAGGGAGATAAAAATGAAAAGAAGCAGCTGAGACAGTGAAATACACTGTTAAACTTGAGTAACATGCTCGTGTCCGTCTATATTCTCATACACACTATGACGCAAACGCGGTGTGACTCTGTGTGTGAGAGGAAGTGACAGAGAGAAGTGAAGTTTACTGTGTGCTAATAAAGACGGGGGTAAAATGGCCACGTTGCCTCCTGTGGACACACAGCCTGAAACCGCGCGGGGCAACAACGCGCCCCGATACTGCATCGTTGACATTATTCCACCAACGTGCAGAAAAGCCACAGAACAGCCTCAAATAATTGCTGATAATGTCACACGGTTCCCTTGTGATGCAGCTCGGTTTGATGCCCCGTGTGTGGGCTGTGGTTTCTAGCTCTCATGCGGTTGTGATAGAATTGGGTCTCGGTGACAGTAGACGGGATGTTAGCTCGCCAAGAGCCGACAGTAATTGATGGAAAGCCCAACTAACATGATGTGTCAGACATATGAGGCCTGTCTAATCAATGGGAGCTTGTGACTAGTTTTGGGGGGCTATGCTCGTGTATGTGTGTGGATGGTGACATCGCAGTGTGCACCGGCGTGTCTGTGAGCCAAGGCAGCAGACTGTTGCTTTTCAGGAGTGAAGGCTGGAAAGGAGGAGAGGAAGAAAGAGAGGAGAAGACGAGGAGGAGATCTGAATGAAGCAGATGCTTACGGGCAGGTTTTAACCCCCCTCTCTACACACACGCACACTTACTCCTCCCCTTCACTCTCCCTTTCTATCTCTCCCATGATGAATAAGCTGTCACTCAGGCACCAGTCCAATCTACTGATAATGAGAACTGCATCAACACCCTCTCTTCCTCCCTCTTTCTCTTTCTCTCAATCTTTTTTACCCACACACACACACACAAATCATTCTTCCTCGTCTCTCGTCTCACTACACCTCACTCGCATAAACTCGTTTATCTCTCCCTCGCTCATCCGTCTTATGATTCCCCTCTCCTCTTTTTTCCTTCCTTTCTCTCTTCGTCCCTCCCTCTCTTCTCTCCCTGCTTCCCTCCCTCTTCCCTGCTCCCTCCTCCTCTGTGCTCGCTGAGCAAAGCAGTCAGTGGTGGGACTGAGGCAAAGGAGAGAGGATGAAGCAAGAATAGAGACAGAAAAACAGATCATTATACAGGAAAACGAGCAAGAGGCCGCTGAATGAATAACAAGGAAGGGATTACACAGCGCAGGACTAGAAGAAGGAGAGGACGCGGGCTGAAGACTCTCTCCTTCTCTCACTTCTTCTCTCTGTCCTTCTTGTCACCCTCCTAACTCTCTCAGAGGCTTTCCCTCCCAGGCGATCTCCTCAGTGGAAGATGGCATGAGCACACTGTCACCCATCCGCAGCGCGTGGAGAATTTTTCCTTCCCTCTGTCACTCTTTCTTTCTTCTTCGTCTCCTTCTTCTTCTTCTTTGTTTCCTCTGATCCTACTAACTCTACTCCATCTAGAGGGTGAAGAGGAGGAGAGAGGGGTAGACAGGCGCTGACCTCTTCCCTCCTCCTGTCCTTGCACCCGCAGGGCCCACAGAGAGAGTTTCAACTTGGAGCCGTCTGATGACTGACACCAACAACAAGCTCCTTAACCTGGCCCACCACAGCCCAATCCCCCTGACCATCCCCTCCCTGCCTCCTGTCACACAGATCCTCCTTCTCTGAGTCAGTGGAGAAGTGATCCAGGACCATGTTTGGATTAAAGACACCACACTTCTACCTGCCAGGTAAGACCATTTTTATTCAGCATGTTTGTTTTCTGTGGACAGCTCTGTGCTGTGCTATTCTGTCAAACTGAGGGCTGCAGAAAGTGAAATTCTCTTTCATTCAATCATTCTTTGAAGGCATAATTAATAGCTTGAGTGATGTCACATTGATTTAGTGTCTTCTGCTAAGAAAGGAGTGACAGGACCTGTGCTTCTGTGATGGTCATGGACATCGTGTTGGGTTGAGTAATGGTTTTGTTATTAAATACACTATGTTTGATCATTTTAAAACAAAAAGACAAAGATTTCTTAGACACTGTTATTGCTAATATATCTCAAGGTTGTATTTTCCTCAGCCAGAATAAGGAAATACACCCATTAACTTTGTCCCTATTGTGAACATTATATGTGCAGTATTGACATTTTCTTTTGTTCACTCCTGAATTCAGGATTATTTGTCCATCAAAAACTGCACCTGCTTACATGAATGTTGCTGGTTTTCTCTGTTTATTATTGTATCAAATGGAGAATGTTATATTTTTGTTATATAAAATCACTATATTATTATAACTGTACAGTATCATGATGACGTTTTCTCTGTAACAGTGGGATTTCCTCTGTGTGACTGTCTGTGATGCATTTCTTACCGTGAGACTTTGGATACGTCTTTATTAGCTCTGCAGCCTAAATGTCTGTTGTCTAAGTGATGTGCCAGTGTCAGAGTGGAGACGGGTGAGGTTTCCTGGGAAAAGTATTTAAACATGTCTGGTGGCAGGATGACACAGAAACGAGAGGCGTGAGTTATGAAGACAAGAGCAGGAGGAAGGGAAACTGGGATTTTGTTAATTTGAGATGCAAGTTCATTGAATGTTAATACTTGGAGCAGAAACCTGTTTGTGTGAGGGCAGACCATCCTGACGTGCTGTTCCCTTCACCCCAAACCCTGATCTCTGACCTTTAAGAGTCCTGGCTGGGACTATGGTCAGCGATTTGCTGTGGCAAAAGGTGATGAGTGGAAGAGAAAGGGGTTGAGAGCGACACAAGGAGGGAGTGAGTGATGGAGGGAATTATAGGGCGTAGGGCAGATAAAACAATGTTCTTTGCCTTGTGAATGTTTCATGCTGGTTTTTGAATTATACATCTGCTTTCATAAATGATTGAGTCAGAGTTATTATGTAGTGCTTTGTCATTGTTTGTATATTTCTCTGTGTGTGTGCATGTGAACGAGAGATGAGGAAGAAGAGGAAGAAAATCTTTTCAGGAAGCAACAACATCCACCTCCCCTCCTCCCCTCCACTCTCGCTTTCATCCTTTTTTTTCTCAGTTTCCTAGGTCTCACTTAATGTCTGTGTAGTGTGTGTACTTTTGAACGCCTGTGTGCACGAGTGTGTGTGTGTACACTTGACTGTGCATGTGTGTAAATGGGTTTTTATCAGAGCTGGCACCTTCAGTAAGTGTGTCTGTGTGTGTGTGTGGTTGTGTGCACCTGTCTATGCTGTGTGTGTGTGTGTGTGTGTGTGTGTGTGTGCTCTCATCATTCACACACTGGAAGATGTCCCAGCCCCCCTCCTGGTCCTAACTGCCGTTGCTGTGGAGACAGTGTCAGCCACACGCTCGCTCCTCAATGATCATTTGACAATGTCGGGGGTGAGGGGTAAAGGCTGTGTGTGTGAGTGAGTGTGTGTGTGTGTGTGTGTGCGCGCGCGATGTAGAGTGATTACTGTGTGATTAGTCAGTGCAGAAGGAGTGGAGCAGAGTAAGCATGAGAGAGGAATGGGAATTAGAGGCAACAATAGAAAATCAGGTTAATGACACATATTATCTACATGGAAATCTTTCATGAAGCCGTCAACATGAAAAGAGTAAAGAGACACAAGACATGGCAGAGGGAGGATGTGTGTGTGTGTGTGTGTGTGTGTGTGTGTGTGTGTGTGTGTGTGTGTGTGTGTGTGTGTGTGTGTGTGTNNNGTGTGTGTGTGTGTGTGTGTGTGTGTGTGTGTGTGTGTGTGTGTGTGTGTGTGTGTGTGTGTGTGTGCGTGCGCGCGCGTTACATTCGTGGATTGTTACCCAGAGCACATCATGACCTTAACATAGTATCATAAAGAAAAAAAGTGGCATTTTGTTATCTCTCTCTCTCTGGACCCCCTGGTGGTTTGCCACACACATTAAAGCAGCTCACTGTTTTCTCTCAGTGACTTGTCGGTTAATCTCCATATAAATGTCTTCGCAGAATTATTTTTTTAATCCAAATGCAATCCCAGGAGAGGTAGCATCAGTGCTGATTGGAAAAAATAAACTGAAGTAAACATAATGACATATTCTATAGGTCTCATAGTGAATAAACCATTTGTTCAAATATAATTTTTTTTTATTTCACAAATATATTTTTTGATTTGCAAAGTATTTAACAGAATCAATCGGACTATAACATATTATTTGGATAAATTTCAGTTGCAGATTTGGTTTATGTGATAAAATTCATTCATATAATGGTCTGTTCATCGTAATCTTCAGTGTAACAGTGCTGCTCACTGATGTGTTTTATTAGTGTTCTGACAACAATGGAGCTAATTGCACAAATGAAAACGCGTCCCACAAAATGGGATAAACAAGTATTGTTGGTTTTGGTATTTTTTTGTGAGACAATAAGAAAACAAAGCATATCACACACATCCTTAAATATCATCAGGAGACACCCACCAGGATAATTCCTCCCCAGTTCTCACCACATCATACACACTCTGTGACATTTGTGTTTCTGTCTACGCATGCATTCACTCATGCGCACGCACACGCGTTATTGAGAGTCCAGAGAATTGGGTGAGAGAGCCGGGCTGTTGTTGTGTGTATTAGCCTGCCACATTTATTGGCTCCTGTGGTATTTTCGGGGCTGGGTAGCTCTGTTTGACTTGACCTTTGCATTGATTTTCATGATATGTGTTAGAGCTAGGACACTGTGGCTTGTGATTTATGGCAGATGTCACCTTAACATACACACACACACACACACACACACTCAGCCTCAGGCGTCTGTATTACAGCAAACATTGCATTTGGTGACTTCTCTCTAAATATTTTTTTCTGCAGGAGTTCACATTACACATATACAGTAAATACTAATCTCAGACTGGGGAGCAGCAATAACTTACAACATACACTGTAAAAATTCAGGGAGCTGCCAAAGTGGCAATGAGCAAAAGGTAAGAAGACAAATAGAATCCCTAATAGCAGGAAATGCATTAAAAACAAAAGGATCAACAGATGGCTCAAGTTTAGTGCAAACGTGCAATTGCTGCTGATGTCCAGCATGGCTATTTGTCAGTGGTAGCGACTCGCTAAAACCAGCCCTGAGAGCCTCTAATAAGAGGTTGAGGACGCCTTGATCGGTTCCTTAATCTGACTCTTTTGCCCCCGAACTCTTCTTGAGTTTAATTTTACCTTGGTCAAGATGGCAAGTGGGCTCTGTCTCGTACGTGAGGCTGTAGCCAGAATCCAGTCTCTGCTTATGAGTGTTTATTTTAAGCGCACACGAGATACGTGTAACAAATATACATATATATGCATGTATATAAACATTTTAGTGGGTGGAGAAGCTGCTGGCAGGCATATGTGTTTGCTTGTATTTCTATCCTGTATGCATAAGTGTGTGAATTGATGCACGGAGCTAAGGAAGGTGCTGCCTCTAAGGAAGCTGCTGTCAGACTCTCTCCTACTGTTAATTGTGTGTGTGTCTACATCTTTCTGTGCAAATGTGTGCGTGGTTGTGCTTAGTACTGTTTGCAGATGAGAACAGGGTCACGGTGCTCCACCTCAAGGACACTGTTATTAATGAGATGAATTAAAGACCATGACAACAGCTTGATAACACAGAGGAGATAAAAACCACTCACAAACATCATGTAGGAGCTGGGAAACTTCTTATTGCCACAAAAATAGAAGTGCATAAACAACTATGATTTTTCTATTTCCCAGAGAGAATAAAAATCATCTCGTCAAAAGTGTGCAAAAGAAAAGGAACGAATAAAACAACATGCCTCGAACAGAAAACAAACAAGTGAGCAAGATAGTGAGCTTTGCTAATTTCACTAATGAGCTCTTAATTAACAGAGGTTTCGTTTAAAGCACATGTATAGTCGATGCGTCAACACGCACACACGCGCACGCACGCGAGCTCATATAGTCAAACGCGCCTGGTGTGTGATGTTTACATTCATTTATAACAAGCAGGAAGCTTTGATGTGAGATTTCTCATTCAAGCACACACACACACACACACAGACACGCTGCTGCCTTCCTGCTCACTGAGCAGGGGAGATTGGGATAAATGCCAACAGATTTTGACCTGAGGTGATAACGACAACTCCTGGTAGCTTGCTCACTCACCATCTCAAACACAAACACACAGACACCCACATGCTCAAAGTACACACGTGCAGAGTAAACTGTAATAAGCAGCTCAGTGTATGATGAAGAGCAGATGGCAGGAGGATTAGCCAAATGAAAATACAGCAGCTAAAATTTGCGGCATTAATATCTTTTACAGGGAGGTGGAGTCCTTAACACATACGGGCTAACACATACACTGTGTGTCTACGGGAGTGGAACAGAGAAAGAAAGTACTCAGATACTCCACCACCGCTGGTCCTGCACCATCTGCATGTTCATGAACCATGTCAAAACATAATTGATTGAATGTGTCAGTGAGTACAATTGTGTGTGCGCAGTATGTTTGTGTGTGTGTGTGTGTGTGTTTGCTAAGGGAATGGCTTCTGCAGCGAGGTGGTTAACAGCAGTTAGACGGCAGTTATACCGTCAAACAGGCTATCTACGCTTCATGATGCACTGCTGTGTGTTTACATTGTGAGGTGCCACAACGCTCCAGTGGGGAGGGATCTCACGCACACACACACACACACAAACAATCAATGATGTCGCTTCACTGAAAAGCCTGTTGCCCGCGGGCACGGCTCTGTCGGCAACATGACCTCACCATGTCACACATGCACGCACCCGCATGAACATTGGTCTTGTGACACTCTTTGACATAATGCAAGCGTGAGCTCCTTACCATGACCTTAACCATTGCAGCTAACTAACTGTAAAACAAGCAGTCACCCTGCCTCAGAGTCACTTAAAAAAGTAGAGTATATCTAGTGAGCTGTAGCCATGCAGACATCTCCCGAATGGTTTTTGAAATATTCTCTTATTTCTGCTGTCACAGCAGCAGCTAATTACACACGTAACGCCCAACTTTTGAAAGTTACTCTGACTAATCCACAGACCTAACACTGGAAAACAGTTAGAAAACAAAGTGTAGTTTCCATTGTAGCATCAATTTTTTGTGGGATGTCATGTAGGGATATTTCTGTGCTGAGCCAACATAAAGAAAACCCCACTCAAGCTGATGAGGAAGAGAATTACAAGAAAGAAAGCAGTGTGTGACTGTGTTCATGTTTAATCTGTTGAATTCATCCACAAGTTCCTGATCTCTTCCGTTTTAATGTAATGCTTGATCTAGTTCTGTTTTTCTGGTTTATCACCAAGAGCCAACTGCAGCTTCACCTCTCGAAAAAACACAAACACAAATGAAAATAAAGAAAAAAGTAACCGCACGCTGAGACGCAGCCCTAGAAAAACCTTACTCATTCTTTATTCTTTTCAAATTCCAAAGATTTCCTGCAAGAGGAAGAAAGGAGAACATTTCACACATATTTCACTGGACTGGTGTTTAAAACAGTCTGTCACTGTTAGTAATAGTTAAGTATCTTTCATATACAACATGACTCAGAAGAACAAATGGGGGTAAATGAGACAAGCACAACACAAACAGTTAGTACAGTAGCTAAACGAACTTCAAAAGTGGTGAAATTATTTTTGTCAACTGCTGTTTCCAAGGTCAATAAGATTTTTACGTATTTGGAAACGTCAGAATTTACACATCAACAAATTTCATGACAGCTGAGCAATCTCCAGACTACTGAGAGCCCAGAACGCTGCGCTGTTAAAACTGCGAGTCTCTAAGTAATTTATCCTCAGCCATTGACTTCAGGTATACCTAGAATCTGATCATAATTCCTAAAATGTTCCAATAACGACATCAGGCTATGTCAAATGTATTTATTTTGAAGATTATACAAATATAGCAGTACAGAAATACACACACACACACACACACACATGCCTGCCACTGTATCCGCTCTACAGATGGTAAAGGCAGCAGCCCCTTCACACAGACAAAGGGAAGGTAATTCTCTCTGCAGGACGTGAACAGAGCTCAAGCTAGAAAAGAGCAGCACACATCAACACTACCCTCCCCGTTTCCTCATCTCAGCCCGCGGCCAACAAACATCACAGGAGTAAACTGACAGCGTCTGCGTGTGCGTGGTCTGGTGTGCGTGGTCTGGTGTGCGCGCTGCTGAAATAGGCTTGAGGAAGAGAGACAGAAAAAACAGAAGAGGGGAGAGAGGGAGAGAGGGAGAGAATGAGAGAGAGATAAAATGAAAAACAGAGGGAGAGTGCAAAGAGGGAGGAGGTAATAAACAGGATTAGTGCTTATCTTTACAGCACTGTGTGTGTGTGTGTGTGTTTTGCCTGAGGACAGAGTGACTGACTCTAGCATTACCTTTTCCTACGTGTCTCCATCTCCAGGTATCTCTCTGGACTCCCTCTACTTTGTGGGTACTGGTTCACAATGTGCTCTGTGTGTGTGTGTGTGGGGGGGGGTGGCTTTCATGCTCCTATGTATATAGTTACTCTGGATATAGGCTATGTACTTTCAGGGTGTTTACTCTATGTGGGCAGAAATGAAAGTAAATACATGTACATGGAGTGTGTGTGTGTGTCTAGCGAGACAGTGAATCTGTTCTCCTTTGTGTGTGTGTATTTGTGCACACTGTTTTGCATGTTGATTGCGGACAATTGTACAGTGTGTGCGCAGCTGCCTGAGGAGAAAGATTGTACTCACCTCCTTGTTTCCTCTGCCGTTTGTCTTCACTGTTTGATTTGCCAATAAATCCTGCTTCACGGTGTCTTTATGCACATGTGCACTTGTGTTTGTGTAAATGCTCAGAAGGTGTGTTTAGTTGCCATTGTAGCGTTTGTCCAGCCTTGACTGTCGTATGTGACACTGGTTCTGTTGGTAATCTTCTACCTGACCGGAGCTAACATGCTGCTACAGCATCTCACTTTCATCGGAAGGGGAAGGAGGAATACATTTAAATAATCAGGGGTTTGGGTTCATGGCTGATATTATGCCTCGCTGCTTTTGTAAATGAGCATCTGTATGTGTGTGCAAATAGAATGACTGTGTGTGTGTGTGTGTGTGTGTTCATGTGTGAGAAAATGCATCTGTTTTCAAAGACATCTGTGGATGTCTTGGTGAATTGTTCTTGTAGCACTGTCCCCAGCACTCTAGTCTTCTTCACCAGAGATGAATAGACAGAGAATGAGAGCAGGAGACGGAGAGAAACTGTGCATGTACTTGTGTGTTTGCGTGTGGCTGAGTCTGCATACAAATGTGTGTATGCTTGCGTGGGTGATGGATAGAGGGCTTTATGAGAGAGGAATAGGCTAATGACCAGGTCTCCAGAGGCAGTAAGATTCCTGGTGCTATTACTGCCAGAGTTCATAATGGCCTCCGCGCTTGGTCTCTTTTACACGCTGCTTAATGGGGGATCCTACAGTCTAGTCCGAGGATAACCCACCTGGAAAATACACACTGCTGTGTGCTTTGACCTCAACACTACACACAAACACGCACAGACACACAGAAACAGAAGAAGTCTTCTCACTTGCGCACCTACACTTTTACACACATAGTGTACACCTGTGTACATTTTACACATGTTTATTTTTCCCTCACACACACACACACACACACACACACACCACTATACAACAACCTGCACAGGTCACAAAGGATGGAGGTGAGACACCCACCTCAGAGAAAACTGAGAGTGCCTGCCTGCAGTGCACAGCCAAACCATAAATCACGTCAGGCTACACTAGTCTCTGCAGACACATGAAGATACAAACACACACGTGTGCACGCATGGACACATACAATCCTCGCTCTCGCCCCTTCTTCCCTCTTGTGTAGGTTTGAGTACGAGAGAGGGATTTGGGGATTATGGAGGAGCCTCATTTTTTCCTTCTTTTTTCCTTTGCTTCCTTCAGTACTTGTTGTTTCAATAGAGAGAATAGTAGGGAAGTAGGAGGGGGGGGTGGCGCTAATCTGTGTGCATTTGTGTGTGTGCAAATGTGTGTGTCTGTTAGATGCATGCGTGCCAGTTTGTGTTTTTGTGCGCATGTCTTTCATCACTGAATGGATCTCAGGGAAAGACTTGAAGAAGACATTCTATTCATTGAGGAAAACATCAAGGCTGTTGTGGTGTTACTGTGTTTCTGGCATCTTAGAAATGCAGGAGGAAGAGAGGGAAGCGAGGAGGAAGTGGGAGGAAGAAGATGGAAAAGGTAGAAATCTGCACTCGGAAGCGCAAATTGATGCAAAACAGCTGTTAAATAGCTGCAAAGTGGAGCAGCTGCTTGGGAGATGAGAAGAGAGGGATGGGGAGATGGAGGGATGAACGATCAAGAAAGAGGCAGAGAGGGAGAGAGTAAGGCCCAGGGGAGATGTTGAAATATTAGACTATATGAAGTGGGCTGAGTGAGCTTATAGCGCATGATGACAGATGAATGTGTTTATAACTTAACACATCTTCTACATTAAGTTCAAAACAAAACTCTGAAAATTCATGATGAGCTTTAATGAGAAATAGAAAAGAGCGTATCAATTATTTGGAAAGGTTATATAATATATTTTACAATAACGAATGAAAAGAGTAACACAGTCACAATAACAACCTGATGGCTCACATCATCACGTGGCCATCGGCATACGTTAGGGTTGTTTTAGCTTTATTAATTGCTGCCAAGTAGACAAAATATAAAACGCAGTTTTGAGGTAGTATACCAAATATTTCTACTGATACTCTTATTAGATTTGTGCCTATGGAAGTTTATTTTTAGTAATTAGACTTAATATATAGGCTACCTGATCCCACTACAGCATTAAAGTACACTGTTATTTATACCTTTACCTACTGTTGTTAAAATCAGTAGTAGTGTTACATTTGTAGTATTGTGGCATCATTTGATTAACAGTAGTACTATTAGTACTACACTGATAGGAGTAAAAACACATATTAGTCTAGGTGCGGTGCAGCAGCAGGAGGCGCTGATTGTCTCTGGTGGGCAGTAAACATGCTTTGAGGTATCAGCAGACTGGGGCCACATCTTCCATCTCTATATCACCTCCATCTCTCCAGGGAGCATCAGCGGAGCAGGTGCTCGCCCTCCTCCTCTTTCCTCCCATACCCCGCCTCTCTCTCTCTCTCTCTCTCTCTCTCTCTCTCCCCGAGGACAGGGTTGTCTTTCTCCCTCTCGCATCTTCACATCCGTGTGTGTTGGGCTGGTTTGGAGGAGATCACACGGATCAGACAGTATATTTACACAACGATGCGCACAGATCGTGGATTCTCTTGCATTTAATGGAGCGGTGAGTTGTGTGTTTTCTGTTGTTGTAATACGAAATGCCTCAGGGTTTGATGGAGTGGATGATAGATCCATATGTAGGGCTTTTAAAGTTCATCAGGCTTTCAACAGAAGGACCGACTTCTTCATTGAACTATTACCTGCGTGGCCGAGCTGCGGAGCGGCGACTTTATTTAATGAACTTATGGCTGATATTGTCCTCTTCTTTAAGGGTTTGACTTGATAATGACTAGCTTGGTGTTTCATTTTTCTCTGTTGTCACTGAACGGTTTCGTTTCGGCATTTGTGGTCATTTATACCCACGTTTCATCTTTTTTTTCTCGACCTCAGACTGTTCCAGGAAGTGAAGTTTTATTTTCAATCGAAACTATTTTTAGGTGAACTTAAACAGACAAATGTGTTGTGTGATTGAGTGTGTCGGATAATTAGTCGAACTGGTTGAGCTTGACGGACGATGTGAAGATGCTGATGTATCAAGGAGAACGAGAAAGCAACTTCTGGTGCCACTTTCAAAATAATGCGTCATTAGCAAGCGTTTCTGTGGATAACATTGACTCTTAACACATGACTGTACGGAGACGTCAGGCAGAGTCCAATAACTTTCGTGTTCTGTTCCTTAGAAAATGATATATCAACATCTGTGGGAAACGTCGTTTGGTCTTATTTTGAAGTTGGGCCCTCTACTTCCGGTCTCGCCTGGTTAACCGTGCGCGTGTCGTTGCAGCTGCAGGAGGTGAGGTTTCTAAAGTGTTTGTGGTTCCTAGTTATGTTATCTGTCTTGTCAAACTTGTCGGTGATCAAACACCGCTCCTGTAGGAGGAAGTAGATTTAACGGACATGAGGACAGACCTGAAACCCTGCGCTGTGTCACCCACTTTAGTTGTGATGGTTTGTCACACGGCACCCATGGGAGCTGGAGGAGTCGCTCCTTAAGCCGGGACCTGTAACAGCGACTGTATTGTTCCGCAGAGATAGATGCCGCCGGGTGCATTAGCAGCAGTCAAGCGGATCACGTCGCTTTTGTGTGTGTACACAGCCCGCAGGTGGAGTGCAGCACGCGCGCGCACGCGCGCGCACACACACATCGTGCGCCATGTGCTGCTCCTGACCTGCCGTAGAGCAGCTGCTCAGCAGGGGTTACTGAGTAAACCTCCAATCTCTTTAATTACCTCCTTCTCGTATAGATAGCCGCTGTAAACCCAAGCTGCAGATCGCATACGCCCCTTATGGCCTCGGATTTTACTCTGTGTTTTTAATTATAAAAACTTAATATGTAGATAATTACTAATTGTTAAATGCTGAGGCAACGTTTATCAACACGAAAGTGCTTCAAATTGTGTTTTAGTAGGCTATCACTGGTATGTTTTTATCGATTTCTATTCTGTGATAGTCTAGTTTTTAGCCTGCAGAGCTGGAACCTTTGAACATACTTAATCAAACTAAAACAATTTCTTTCTTTAAGACAGTGAGTTTCAACCTTTTCAAATTGATTAGTAACTGTTGTGGAGTTTAAATCAAACTAACAACATGAGTGTCGAAATCTTAAATGTTACTTTGAGGAGCAGCCTGTTCAGCTTTTATCAAATATCTGAAATACTCCATGATTACATAAGATTTAACTAAAATGACAGGTTGATGCAGCTGATCAACAAAAAACCTGATTAATATTTTGTTTATCATTTCTTTAAGCAACATCAAAGGTTCAGCTTCCCCTCTGGGTCTCTGCTGGTTTTCCCTCATTTCCACAAATGTCTTTGCTTGTGATGTGTGAAAAAGGATTTTTTCCCTTTCTAATTTTTTGTGATGACTCAGATCAAACTAACAATAACATTACAAGAAGTTGCTTAAACCTGCATGCGAAGTAAAAAGAAATTAGCCACTAAACCATGTAAGAACTCAGAATCAAGTGTTTGGAATAACTGGCAGCGAGTCTTATCAGTGTGGAGGAATTTCATGCCAGTCTTCTGCAGAATTGTTTTCATTCAGCCACAGTGGAGGGTTTTCGAGCAGGAATGGCCTGTTTAAGGTCTGGATTTAAGACCAGACTTTGACTAGTTTATTATTAAGTCATTATCAAGTCCTTCTAAAGTATTCCTTAAATCATTCTTATTGTCTTTGTGTAATATTAAAATCAGTTGGATGATCTGAATAATTCCAGTTTGACAATGTGCAAAATTAATCAATAAAGGGTCCGGTTTGTTTTGCATTTGTAGACATTACAGCACGATTGTGATGTTTTTACACCAAATTATTATTATTAAAATAATAAAACGCTCAATTGACAATATCATAAATTGCAGCCCTACTTAAGATGCACAGCACAGTCTGCATCAACAGACCCCAGTTTGTCACTTCAGACGTGTTTACTGACTCTTACTGACTTTTAAAAAGCAGGCACACAAACTGACACAGAGGTGATTACTGTAATGAATGAACTGCTAAGGCTGGTTTCCCCGTTGCTCTGACTGGATGTGTACAGTGATACCAAGAGAGAAAACAATCCATAAAATCTGTAAACTTAATTTAGTCAGAGACAGCAGTCTCAGCCGTGATCTGATCCGTGATCTGACCCATAGCTCACCTCAGATGTCTCGTTCCACACTAACATCACTGTTTACTACAGCGATAGTTGTTTTGCAGGTTGCACACACTTCAATTACAACCTGCACTTTATACTTACCAAACACCTGCCTGACAGGCCAGTCTGTGTGTGTTCATACATCTTTGTGCGATGAGAGTGAGTCTGTGTGTGTGTGTTCACCCCCCACATGTTTGTTCAGATGGTTGAGGTCTAGTCACAGCGGTGTCAGCACCTGGTGTGTTGAGCTGGCCTCGGTCCAGAGGAGGAGGAGGAACTGTGGCTGTCGTCTTTCTGACACAACCCTCTGTATACACCTCCACCACCAGCACCGAACACACACCAAATCAAAATCTGCAGGCGGGAGTGAGATGCAACCAGTAGCAGAAACCAACTGAGATGGAGTAAGATTGTTGTGCCTCACATTGTTTTATCTTTTTGCATCTGTATCAGAGTGAGGCGAGGCTAAGCCAGACTGCACAGCAGAGCTCGGTGGCACCGAGGGGAAAAACAGAAATGTGATGGGAGATGCCATCGAGTGACAGTAGGAGACAGGGAGGAAAATAAGATAAGAGATAGTGAGGAGGAAAATGACAAGATGAAAAAATGATAACATGATCAGATACAGAATAGTGTAAGGCGTCCCAGAACAGCTTCATATTTCCCAAAAATCTGGAAGACGGTGATGAATCCTGTACACGGATCTGAGGATTGGAGAAGGGGTCAGTGAAAGAGGAAAAAATGTTCGCAGCTAGGAAGAGGCGGAATTCAAGGCCTGAGAGGAGAGGAGAGGAGACATCCTGTCTTTGCTGACACACCACATTTGTGCTCTGAGCTGCTGGGATGATAATTTATAGACCTTTCACGAACATCTCAACTCTGTTATGGTTGCACAGTAAACATGGCTCTGCTCTGGCGGACATACAGTGCCATCTAATATAAAACCGGCTAATGACTGCTACACTTTCCATTCTTTTCCATTGTTTCTTTTACTGCTGTGTGTGTGCTATTAATTCTCTGCTGCAGCCTGTCGTTGGATGTGCTTCCTGTTTGCTTTTTTGCTGGAGGTGTTGGTTATTACAGTATGTGGTTTTTCTGCTCCATTTATTCCAGGACCATAAATGCATGCTGGCTGTTTGGTCCCCAGGGGCCACATGCATACGTTTTATGATGCAGAGTGCCTGAGTCATGAGTCAGCTAATTGTGTATGTACCTACCTTTGCATGTATTTCCAGAGACACCCATTACACGTGTGTTGTCATTTTGTTGATATCATTGTTCTGTCTTACGTCACTGTCCTGATGTTTCTGTTAATTTGCGTGGCTGTTTGTGTGTTCATGAGATCATTGGTGCAGGAGGGGGAGAGAGCGTTTGTTGTTTATGGATTGTAAGGAAGTGTTGAGTGTTTCTGTGTGAGCTGCAGAGTGACTGGAGCTAGTAAAGCCATTTAGCAGTCCCAGGAGTAACCCCGGAGACTGCTGTGTTGACGCCGCTCTGACTGCTATTACAGACAAGTTTAAGAGGCTGTAAAACATTTGGCGCTCTCTCTCTCTCTCTCTCTCTCTCTCTCTCTCTCTCCCCCCTCTCTCTGTGTTTTCTTGTCAGAGGAATTTGAAAATGTCTGCCAGCTATTGTAACCGCAACAGTAGCTGTTGTTGCTATTAGTATCATGTTAAGTCGCTAAATAATAGTGTCTTAAAACCTAAATAGAGCTTTTTTTCACGTTAAGACCATGTGTGTGTGTGTGTGTGTGTGTGTGTGTGTGTGTTTGCACATTCATTATTGTCCAGTGTTAGTGTTTAACATAGTAGCCGACACAGGAACACACACACTCACACATGCCAGTGTGATGAGGGTTAAAAAGTAGGCAGTGTGTTACAGCCTCTACTTCCACCTTAATAACACATCCCCCAAACACACATACACACACACACAGACAGACATTGTGGTTTTTCAATGAGCTGACAGGGCAGAGCAGGTCCCCCCGCTGTCCTCACAGTCCCCCGTGTAGTATGGTAGGTGTTTGTTGTCTTTTTTTATGTGTGTGTGTGTGAGAGAGAGAGAGAGAGAGAGAGAGAGAGAGAGAGAGGAAAAGTCAAAGAGAGTGGGACACATTTTAAAAAGGTGTTAAAGACACAGGCCTCAACATGCCTTATGTCGCTTACATCATGCTGAGTAGATGTGTGTTTCACACCCAGATATGTCATTTCCATTTTGGCTGAGCTGGGGTCAGTTTTACCCGTTTGTAATGTTTTAGCAATAACAGCAGTGGGGCTCTGGGTCAAGGAGTGGGAGTTGGTCAAAGGATCAGTGGTTGGTGAGTCTAACACTTTGGTGTAAAGTAAAACACTGTGAAAAAATGGATGGATTTCAAAGCTTCGTTCAGACAGGTGTGAGGTGATTATTGTGGGATCCCTGACTTTTTCTGCTGGGCCATCAACAGGTCAAATTTTACACTCCAGTTCACGGCAGGATGTCTTTGAAACTACTGGCCTCAGTTGTTTCCATTCATGCATTACATTACAGCGTCATGGGGCTGCTGGCGTGGCCTTTAGTCGCGTTTATTTATTCAGTCATCGCTTTTAAAAAGGGGAGTTAAATGTCTTAATTCCTATTTAGGGAGGTTCATCATCCTTCAGCCCTCTGCTGTCAGAGTTCAGAGGTGAAGGGTGAGAGGTCACTGTCAGACCTCACCGCCTCCAGAACTCTGTCCCCAGAGCAGACAGGACTGCCTAGCAGGGAGACAGAGTGATAGATGGTGGGTTACCACTACACTGTGCCACACACACACACACACACACACACACAGACAACTCAAACCGTACACCCACCCTCCCTGTCATCACCCCTCCTCCTCCCTCTACTAACCCCCTACCTCCAAACACCACCACCCTCTTGGGAGTGTGTGAGCCAAAGGGAGGAAGGATAAAGAATGAAGAGAGAAAAGAGAACGACAGAGAGCACAGTTTGAGACGGAGAGAGAGAAGGGACATCTAAGGAGGGAAAGGGGGAAGATAAAAAGAGTGACAGAAGAGAGTGGAAAGGAGGAAGAGGAGGAGGTAGGATGGAGAGGGTGATGGATGTAGAGGGAGGGGAAGGAGGAGGAGGGGGGGTGGATGGAGAGGAAGAGGTGGGGGGAAGTGGATAGAAAAGAGGTCACATGACCACGTAGCAGCTGCAAAGCTGAGAGGGAGAGAGAGAAAGAGTCTCGCAGAGGAGCAGAAAGACGACGAGCAGGAGGAGAACAGTGAGCAGGAGGGTGAGTGACTCTCTTTGCATGTTTGAATTATGGGCACATGCGTGCGCCACGGTGTGTGTTTGTGTGTGTGAGTGACATGGATAAATATCAGAGGAATAGCCTGTAAGAAAAGACCGTAGAAAGAAGGACGGAAGAAAGCAAGAGACAGAGAGGAGATTATATGTGTTGGCTTTTGTTAAATAAGCTCCAGCATGCTGAGATAAATGAGAACGAGCGAGATAGGGGATGTATGAGAAGAAAAGAGTGAGCGAGTAGAGAGGAGGGAGAGAAAGAGTCGATAGAAACTGTCTTATCATCTCTCCCTTGACTGCTGGGCTCAGCAGAGACAGAGATAGACACACACACACACACACACACACACAGCCTGTCAGGATCTGAGCTTCATTTCTCTTTGCCTTTCTCTCTGTCTGCTTCACTTTCAGTTTCAGTTGGCTTCAACAGTATAACAGAGAAGCTGTGTAAATGTTGTGCACCCCATATTCTTTAGTACACTTCTGTGAGAGTGTGCTTGCACATTAATTGCATATATTATTTTTGATGTTTGTTGTTCAGGGCAGATAGTTGACAGGTTGTCTGTGTTGCTTAGTGCTACCTGGTTACAAACTCAGAAACAGACAAGGTCAAAAACCCTGAATAGCTCTTTTTTCAAATTTTTTAAACTTCCTCCTTCCCCTGTCCATATTTAAAGGAAATACATCTAGGTATACAGTTCTCTGGTGGTTTATAGGATTTCTTGCACCAGTGTTTGTCTTAAGTCAAACTTTCAGTAACTTATTTTACAAAAACAGTTTTCCTTGATATTCCCTTCATATATCTCACAATGCCCTCCTATCTTTTTCCTCGTGGTTGTGCTTATGTGTGAAGTCTGGCAGGTACAAGATAGACATCTAACCCAACACAGGCCAGAATAATGACGCTTTTATTTGACAAACTGTGACAAAATCTGAATCTGTGCTTTATTCTTTTCATTGTTTCTAGTGTATCTGTGCAGATCATTCAATAATGGTGTTAAATGGGCACTAATGATTTTTTCACGAGTGTGTTTACTCTAGCCATATTCACTCTTAAGTGTGTCCACTATTTAAAGATTAATGAGTTTGTTGGATATCTGTGTGTGTGTGTGTGTGGGGGGGGGGTGCTTACATCTGTAAAGGGTAGGTGTAAAAAATCCTGTGATAACTAAGAATAATGTTTGCGTGTACACACTCCAGAGGTCTTAAGATGTGTTGGCTGGCTCCCTTGAGGAAATGGACATGTGTGCACCCATGTGTGTGATTTGCTATTAGGGTCACCGCTCTATTTGGCACAGTTCTACTCCCTCCACTCTGTCTCTAGTGAAGCTGACCTATGTGAATACACTCACTATGATGTCCAGACAAAGGCAGCGCACACGCACACCTGTCTATTCTCTTCGAGCACTTGTTTATTCAGTCAAGATAATTTTCCCGATAAAGTCCCAACTGTGTTAAAATAAGATGTTTTCTTACAATACGATTCAACTTTAAATTGTCATCTTTCAGAAAGAGGTGGTAATTAAATTCCTCAGTTGACAAAGGCGTTCAATACCTGTATCAACTGGTTTATTCAAGTTTTATCTAGAAACATCTCAAATCTTCCCATAATGTCACCTTCTCAGGTATGAACCATGAGTCCAATAAATCACCATCATCAGGAATGATCTCCACAGCAACTCGCACCACGGCTACTGTCAGTCCCCTCAGCCCACTGACCAATGGGAACGCAGTTGCTCAGTCTACAAACTCCGGATTCGCCGCTGCTCTACGTAAACTGGCCAAACAGGCTGAGGATCCCAGAGGTCAGTGGTCATCTAACCTCCTGAAAAACCCAGAGCTCCAGTGGCTTTAGGCTCTGGAGACCTACACACACACACACACACACACAGCTGAATCTTCTTTGTTTGACACACCCAAAAACCACCACTTCACTCCTGCTGTCAGGTTTATAGAGCAACCATTAATATACCTGCTCTTTTTCATTGTTGTTATCACCCATACACCAGTAAAGAGTGCTGGGAAAACAAAATTAAAAGAAGAGTTCAGCATTTTAGCATTATTTCTTTTTCGTGTGGATAATGCGACCGTAAAAACACGCTGGGGTGATTTTTGTCCTTTGGCTATGTGCTAAACTGTTGCTGGAGGTAGCTTCATTCTCATTATACAGACACAGAGTGGTATCGCAGCACAGTCCAAATAACGGCGCTCTTTGGTTGTGTGTATGTGTGTGAGACCTCACTCAGCTCATCTGTGTCCTAATGAAGGTGTTGGATAAGAGCTGACCCATTCTGAACTCTCCTTCTCTGTCTCTTCCTTCATCCATTTCCATTCATCTCCTAATAATGAGAATGTAATTACAGCCAATTATAACAAGCTCTCTGCCTCTCTCCCTCCTGCACCACTCGCTCGCTCACTCGCTCTCTCCCGGTAGCTTTTTCTCTACCTTAAGGCTTAAGCTCATTTGATGCCACCTTCCCTCCATCTCATTAGTTCCTCCTTCTTACTGTCTCTGAATTTGTTTGTGTCTCAGAGAGTGTGTGTGTGTGTGTACTGATAAGTGAGTGATGGTCACATACTCTCTCTTTCTCACGTTTAACACCTCCCCCTTCACCGCGTCACACTCCTGCCTTTTTTCAACACCTTCATTTATGACATCCATCTTTGTTTTTTTTCCTATATCACACACACTTTACCCTTTTCTTGTACTTTTTCTACACCCTGTTTCTTTTTACACTTTCCTTTCATTTCTGTCACATCTCACCAGAATATTTTTCATTAAAATATTGCAGCGCTGTTTACATCTTACCTCTTCTTCACTTGAGAAAGTGTAAGGTTAGCGTAACTTGCGGCCCGGTAGCTCAATGGGTTAAGCGTCAGACTGGGATGCAGAAGGTCGCAGGTTTTAAGCCCTGTCTGACTCCTAGTCCATCCCCTACCACATGTGTCCTTGAGCCAGGCACACAGCGTGACACATGTGATTGTGTGTCTGATAGCTATATTTTATTCCCGACTCTCCTCAGGTTCGGCACTCAGCGGTGAGTCGTCTCCAGTCTCCTCCCCGGCAACCAGCCACAGCTCGCCAGTCACCACCCCTAAACGGGGCTCATTAGGGCCCCTTTTAAGTCAGGCAAGGGGCCGCGGTGTGCCTAGCACCCCTCCAGTAGTCACCATTGCCCCCACCAAGACCAGCAACGGCCTGTGGAGAGCCGACGGCCGACAGGTAAGGGATGTAATTCATCAGATCTACTGAGGTCTCAGACACATCTCCTTTTCTTTTTCTGTTCTATATGGTTTAATCCCACTGAGCTGGTTTCTCCCTTTCTCATTCCTCTTTATCCTTTTTAGTCACTTCTATCAGCACAGAGGGCTCGTATGTCTCTTTCCGTCTACCTGCTTTTGCTCCTTCCATTAAAGAAATAGTCCCAGTGCTTGTCAACATCAAACTGTCACATCCAGCCATCCCCCTGTGCCCCCCTTCTCTCCTTTTCTGTCCTCTCTCATTCTTTCATTTCATGCGTTCACTCCTCTGTCTCGCTCTCTCTTCCTCTCGCTAATCACTCCATGTCTTTTTCAGCAACACATGAAGGGTTTGTAAAGAAACACTGCAGAGACTGGCACCTATTGTGTTTAGTCTGCTGCAGTGTTTGGGTGCGCGTGCATGTCTGTGTGTGTGTGTGTGTGTACTTGACCCTTCACCAAAAAGGCTTAGGATGTAAAGGCAGACCTGTGTATGTGTGTGTGCGTCTGTGGATGTGTGAGTGAATTTAAGCTGGGGCGAGGAACCAGGCCCCTCACACAATGCAGGGGTTAGCCCCCACAGTAGCCACTTCCCCCTGCATCAGAGCTGCCTTTCTCCCCCTTCACAAAGACCACTCTGTGGCTCTGCCTGCCTGGGGCTCCCATTCAGAGAGTAAGAAGAAGGGAGGGAGGCAGGAAAACAGAGAATGGGATGTTAGGAAAGGAGGGGAAGCGAAGTAAGAATGAGGAGGAGAGCAACAGACAAGAGTGTGGGCACCAAAGCTTTACGTAAATTCAGTATTTGTCCTTTCTCTAGGGAGTTTGTCCTAGAACAGAGAGAGACAGAGCACAGGACAACTTAAGTGAAAGAAACAGACTGTTTGTGTAGGTTTATTGCTCCATCTGTGAAGGTAGTTGGCTGACTGTGAGGTCAAAGGTCAAGGAACGAGATGGCTGCTCTCCAGACCCTCTGTGTGTCCGCGTCTCCTCCTCATTTGAACCAGTGTAGTTTTCTGAATGACAGAGACAGAGGTGGCTCATTACTGCTTTGGACCTGCTTTCCATGAGCGACACATTCAAAACTATTCAAACCTATTCAAAGCGTTGATATTTCACTGCAAGTCAAAACTACGGTAGCAGATCAGGTGTTGCTCGGAGAGGTCATTTGTTTGTGGGCTGTCCGCGGTCCTGTCAGACCTGTCCTATTATCTGTTGCTGTAGCAACAACATTTACCACGTTAGTGGAAATGTGTTTTTTCCTCGTAGTCAAAGGTTATCTGTCAGTCGTACTTGGTTTTTTTTCTGGAAACATCCATGTCCTCAGTGATTTTCTCTACTGTGTTGAACAACGGTGTTGTGGTTGAGCAGTGCGTCTGTATTGATGGTAGTGTTGTATGTTGGTCACTTGAATGGTTGAGTCTTCACAGCCACTACTGCTGTCTTTATTTCAACATTTTCATTCATTGACCTCCATTGAATGGCGAGTTTGGACTTTCTGGCCCATTACTTTATTCGGTGTTGTGGTGATTTGCAGGTAGAATACCAAATGCAATGTTGCGATGACCAAAGCCTCTGCGCAGGAAGCTCTTTGACAGAGAGAGTGAGCGGTGAAGGAGAGAGCAGTTGGCCTGATATTAGTATCGTCTTTCCACTTTGATCTTGACCTGTTGTGACGTGTCAGACCCACTTTTCCACTGTGCTGAGGCCTTGTGTGTGTGTTTATCTCTGTGTGTGTGTCTCATTTTCCTTTTCTTTTCTTGGACTTTCTTCTGTTGGTTTTAACTAGAGCACGCGTCCAAACCCCAGTGATAGATACGTAGTAATGTCTTCTTTCACACTGTTAGGTGGAGCTGGGTGTTCAGGGACTCCGCGAGAGGGTGGGTGCTGAGAACACGCAGTCGCAGCTAGACAAAAGGACTCCCCCCATACCTTCACCTCACCCGCTGGCTCGCCCGTTTGGCCTCCCCCCCAGCACCGTAATGCAAGACCCTAGAATACAGAGCCTTAAGTAAGTATGACAGAAACTCACAGTAGTAAAATCAGAGGGAACATTTTTAAGCCACACTGAGATTTTTCTAGTTTAAATATATAATACGTGAATAAATATGATTCTGTGTGGTGTTTCCACAGCTTGCCTGGACAGATGCATCCCGTGGTGCCCTCAGGTGCCATCCCAGAGGAATACCTGAGAGCACTCCGGCCCTTTGCCACATCAGATGACCTCCGATTGACCTCTCTACCCCTAAGCCTTGACCCTGCTGCTGCCCATGTTGCAGTTGCTGCTGCTTATTATCATCCTGCCTACCTGCACCACCCACTGTCCTTACCAAGGTAACGACCACTTTAAGCACAAGTCAATGACAAAATGGTCAATGCTTCTGAAAACTAGTAGGAATATCACTTTTCACTCCAACCTCTGTACTGTACTTTAACAGCACAACATATTGCATAAATACCTTCAGATGCTCATCACCATGCCACTGTAACTGCTGTTATGTTTCCTTTTTATGTTTTGGTATGTTTTTAACGAACTAATCGTCCACCCTTTTCACAACTAGCTGGTGACTGTTTTGCCTTTGTTTGTGATAGGATGGAGGAGTCCCTATGTCTGTCTGCGCTGCGGTCACAGTTCTACTCTATACCTGCAGGGGGCGCCTTCCCTCCTTTCCCCCCTTCTGCCCTCCACTTGCACCTGCCCGGAGGCCGCTACCCTGGAGAACTAAACCACACAGTACTGGCTGAGAGGTAACTCTTTCTTCCGTTTTCTCTTTCTCTCTCTCTCTCTCTTTCTTTCTTTCTTCGTGCTCCTCTCGCTGTCTGCGGGGCTGTGTAATCACTCTCTGCAGGGTAGGCACAGGTTGCTGAGTGTGTGATATTTTTAGCACATACCACACAGTGCCTCCTATACACTCATTACACACACTGTCCTTCACACCCACACACACTCTGTACAGTACACATGCGTATGCAAGCCAGTATTTACATTAAAACTCTCACACATAGCTCGTCTCTTCGTCTCTCTATTTTCTTTCAGTACTCAAGCTCCTTTCTGAGTTTTCACACTGAGAATTCACATTGTTTCCCTGCACAGGGGAAATGTTTGTGATTGAAATGGATGGTTTTTATCATCTGGTTCTGTAATGGCTCCTGCATATCTTATAGGTTTGTTTGTGTGCTATTGATTGGTGGTTGTGTGTGTGTGTGTGTGTGTGTTTGTCCTTTGCCTGTGGATACCTATTAAGTGTTCATCTGCTCCTGCTCAGTCATGCTGTGTATGGATTATTTTCCTCATGGTTAAGTGGAGTATGTGTGTATGTTTGCGTGTGTTTCTACACGTGTGTGTGTGTGTTTGAACAGAAATGTTTGTGTGGGGTTCACCAGTGTGTGGTTAATATCTGCTTCATGTTGGGTGTTGCATCTCTCACCTTCTCCTCCTGTGTGTATGTGTGTGTGTGCGTGTGCATTCTTGACAACCTCCCCCACAGGCTACAGATGGAGAATGAGCTCCGCCAGCGAGAGAGAGAGCAAGAGCGAGAGAAAGAAAGGGAGCGCGAAAGGGAGCGCGAGGCTGGGCTGGAACGAGAGCGAGAGAGGGAGAGAGAGAGGGGGAGGGAGGACGAGAGGGAGAGAGAGCTGGACAGACAGAAGGAAAGGCAGAGGGAGAGACAGCAGCAGATGGTGAGAGCAGTGGAGAGCCACTACCTGGCTGAGCTGCAGGCTCGGAGGGCACCACCGGAGGACAGAGCTAGGCCAGGGGAGAGGCTGACCCCAAACAGACTGGGTACCTAATCACAAACACACACAAACACATGCACACATGCAGACACAACCTGATAAAAATACTCTTGTGTATTCTAAATAGATACAGACAAAAATAGGTCTGGTAAACTTATTGTTGCCCATTGATATTAAAGGAGGAGAAAACTGCTCAGAAGATGTGTCTAGAGTCAAATATCTCGACATGTACTGACCACTTGTCATTAAATGTGTTTTGAATATTTATACTTCTTATTGCTTCTCTCCTCTAAAACATATTTTAAAATTTCTATTTGCACACAATGTATTGATTAATTAATACATTTTTTAAATTGTTTTTCCAGATAAACACAAGGATTCAGAGCTTGCTGGTTTTCAGCCACGTAAACCTCTGCCCCTGCAGCCAGGTCTTCACTCCTCCAGGGGCTCTGTCCCACACCCAGTGCCAAGTCTGGTGCCTTCTCACCTGGGGAAGCATAATGCTGCTGCCTCTGCTGGTAGCATCCATGGAGCTCTGGCAGCCACCATGATGGCTCAGAGGACCAATGAGGATGTGTGGTTAACACGGCAACGTGACCAAGGGCAGGAGACAGATGGCCCACAGGAACCTGGCCTCAGGTCACCTGGGAAAGGGATGGAGCCAAGGAGAGACAGCCACAGGTGAGGTGCTCAAATACACGAGCTTTAGAACATGATTTGTGCCCAAAGTTGACTGATCAAAATGTTATAATTTATCTACAGAACCAATTTGGTCTATCACAACCCAAGCAGCAAAGACGTACCTACCTCCCTCGGCGCTCCACCCCCCCTCATCTCTCCAAAAGGTCCCCATCATCATCCTGCTCCTCCAACTACACTATGGAACCCAGTTTCTCTCGTTGACCCACCTGTAGATTCTCGTCGTAAATTCAATCCACCTACACCACCCAGTCGACCCCCTCCTGGACTGACCCGAGGTGACAGACCCCCGCAGAGTTGGGGGGAGAAGTTAGAAGAGGGAGGCAGAAGGAGGGCAGAAGGCCTTGAGAGGTACCCTTCTCTGAGGGGAGTTAGTTTACCAGAGTCCTGGAACAAGCCTGATCAGGACAGAGCCATTCAGAGCCTCTACCACCGACATCACATCAGTAACCTCCAGCAGAAATCCTGCATATCTCTGTCTGCGCCCGGTACCAGCACTGACCTGGGGGGACGTCGCCAGGCATCCTCTCCATCTCAAGTGAGGGAGCGACCGAACCAAGTATCCGACAGCATGCTGGTGTATGACGAGATTCTCCAGCAGCACCGCCGGCTGCTCAGCAAGCTTGACCTGGAGGAGAAGAGGAGGAGGGAGGCGAGAGAGGGAGGTGAGCAAGATGATGGATAAAGAGACACAGAGATATAAAGAGAGGATGTTAGAAGAACACGAACTCATAGGTCTGCAATGTCTTATGATAAAATATTTGCTCTGCTCCTACCAGGTTATTATTATGACTTGGACGAGTCCTACGACGAGAGCGACGAGGAGGAGGTCAAAGCTCATTTGAGGAGAGTAACAGAGCAACCCCCACTCAAACTGGTTACAACTTCAGAGGTAAATACATAGATACATTCGTAAGTGCTTCGTTTGTTTAAGTTATATTCACCTTCCTGAATTTCTCTGTCCAAAGAAAGTGGATTTCCTGCAACTGTGTGGTCTAACCACGCTGGTCCAACGCGATAAGCTCCTGGAGCAGAAGAGGAGGAAGAGGAGGAGGATGATGAGAGAGCGCAGTCTCTCTCCGCCGGCTGTGCGGGGCAAGAGAAAGGCCTCTTCACCTTCAACACCTACAACTCCCCTAAGTACCCCGTACTCTGCTGAGCAGATGGACAGCACCCCCGAGCTGGAGGAGAAAAAAGACTTCCTCCATATGTTCCACCTCTCCCATGTCAGCCCACAGCAGAGGAGAGGTAATTCCTGTTTCGTATCCACACACATCCTACATACTGCCCTTTCTCTTCACAGTTGTTGTGGTGATTCCCCATGGAGAAATACAACTTTCAGCTTCTCGCAGTTTTCTTATTTTCCTACAATGTAGGAGGGTTGAGAAGTAAAGAACGTTATTCACAATTTCAAACATAAAAGCTGTATTTTTTAACTTTAAGTTTTGGGCTTATCCTCTGTCTGTGTCAGTGTTGTTACCTCAGATCATCCACTCGCTGACCTCTCTCCATCAGTTCTTTGAATTCTCCTCTTTTCAGCTATGACTTGCAGTTCTTCTCACCCTTCATCTTTTTCTCTCTAGACAAGGAAAGGACAGAGGAGCTGCTGAGGGCCATTCAGAGGAAGACTGTGACATTAGACACTCTCAGATATAATACTTTACCTCTGTCTATCAGTCCTTTTGCTGCCTCAACTGGTGAGACACACAATCACATTTATGGTGCATGCGCATTTCAAACAGTCATCCGTGTTAAAAACGCTTTCTTATAATTTGTCTCATTTTTAGGTGACTCCTCCTCAGCTACTCTACTGTGTCAGTCCAATGGACATCAGTACCCAGACTCTCCTAGCCCTTCACCCCCCTACTTACATAAACCTAAGCACCTGAATAGTGACACATTAAGGACCTCCGCGGCCTCCCAGGTGCCACGCATCCCTCCACTTTTGGCCCCTCATCATGAAAAGGCTGAATTCAATAAGTCTCAGACAAACAAGAAGCTCCAGAATGGCATTGTGGCTTCTCCTCAGGAGAAGGAGCCTAGTCCAGTGCAGAATGGACGGAATCGGCCCTGGGAGAGGTTCACACCTGAGCCTCTTGCTCAGCACTTCACACACAGCACACTGCAGAACAAAGGTTAGCCACCCTCTCAAATAGGTGCATGACCAGTTCCACTTGGTTTTCCATTTTAAAATAGCAATGTTCTGCCATCTAGTGGTGTTTATTTTCACTATCTTTTCTGGTTTACTGATACACATTCAGTATATCGACTCTGTGTGTTAAAATTAAAAACAAAGACATTTTTTCATACGTTGCTTCGTTTCTTTCCTCGTAGGGGTTTCAAACTGTGTCCCTGAGGCCGGGAAGAAGACCAACCACATGCTGCCTCACAACATCTCTCAACTGAAAAGCTCAAACCTCAACCAGGTCCCTCAACGTGCACACATAAACGGCCATCACTTAATTTCTACTGTAGCCAGTCAGGACCCTGCAGCACTTCGGGAAAACGTGTCTGATGAGGACGAGGAGGAATCTGATCAGGAAGAGGAGGATGAGGAGGACGCTGAAGAAGCTCCAAGAAAGTGGCAGGGTATTGAAGCTATTTTTCAGGCCTATCACGAGTATGTGGATGGTAAGTATGTCAAGTCAGTTTATGTATACAACTCTAATTTACATTTGAAGGTTTCACTTGTGTGTTATGTTAAAATCAAATGATGTTAATTTTCCATTATTGATAGTTTCTGTGTTTTGTCTGCGCAGATTGGAGTGTAGAAAGGCAGGTTCTTCACAGTCAGTGCAAAAGACTTGAAGCACAGAATTATAATCTAACCAGAACTGCAGAGCAGCTCTCCCTCAACATGGGGGTAAGTATCTGCATGTCTACCGCTATGTTTCCTGCACGGTTATGTACTTTGTGTAATAAGGTTTTTGTTTGTACTGCTGTGCTCAAGTCATACAGCTTAGTGCAGAGAGTGTTGGATCTGTAATGAGACTCGCATTTGTCCTTCATCTGTCAGGAGCTGGTGAGTCAGAGGCAGAAAGTGAGGGAAGATAGAGAGCACTTGCAGGCCCAGCTGGAGCACTTCAGGAGGTGTTTGACACTGCCTAATACGCTGTGGGGCAGGGGGCAAGTCAACGGGCACACACCCAGGTGACCGCTCGCGCAGGCTCTCTGATGGATCGGCCTCCGATACAGCGTAGGAACAGTAACAAGACAGACTGGAACCCCCCTCTGCCCTCAAAGTCCTCGAAGGAGCCAATCAAATATTGATTGTTGATAACCTGCAATGTTTGTCAAAAATAACAATAATCCACAACACTGTGCCGAGGAAACACCACCCTTTCTACCATTTAGTTCATATCGTATCAGTTTCTGCACAAATCTTATTGATCAATGCTAATGCTAACGTGACGTATCACTTGGCACAAACCTGTAGCCTCTCTGGACAGCTATGACGAGAGATGAAGTATGCAGTGGTCACTTGGTTAAACCTCAGAGAATACAAAATAGAGTCAAGGAATCAAAGCACACCTCAGGCCTTAAACTTGGTAGGATGCACTTGAAATGAAGTTGAAAGAATAACTTGCCTATCCGCTGCGCGGTAACATTGTAGTGTGCTGACAGATTAAGCCATTTGTGTGCTGGCGAAGGTTCTACAGAGGAAAGGAAACATCTACAAGATAAAATCTATAAAATGGTAAATGAAGTGTTTAGAGGTTTAATGATTTTTGCATTGGTGATAAACTTGTGATAAACAAAGACTTTTCTATGTTTTATTGTTTTAACCATTTCCTCCAGGAAGCCATATGTTTTGTCTGAATTGCTGCTGGTCAGAATAAAAATGTTTAGAAAATGAAGGATGCTAGGATAGTATGTGACAAAAATGTTTGGGTTGGATAAAGGTGAAAAAGGGATGGAAGACAAACGTCAGTTCATCATGTTGTATGACCATTGTTTAGATGGTTTATCCCAGAGTGTGTGATCTAGGCCCTTCACAAGCCTGTAAATGTTGACTAAACTTGAAAAGAATAAAATAAGTGATTTTTGAAGGCTTTTTGAAAAATCTATGTTTTGTTAGATGATTGGCAACGACTGAGGCCTGTTATCCAACTTTACAACCATACACTCGTTCTGCATCTAGCTAAAGGTGGTTTCTTATGGCATTTATTTTAATGTTTAAATGCTTTTTATGGAAGGTAAAATGTAAAAACTGAATTATTATTCAGTTTCATTTCAGCATTGTAAAAACTAATAGGATGTTTTCACTTATTACTCTTTGAGTACATGAAACAAATTTCTAATTGTTGGCAACATAAACACCAGAAGAACACTATCCCCCATGGATAACAAACTAAACACTGTCATGTGGAAAAGATTATAATTTTTGTTCAATCCAGTTAAAACAGTGTCACAAATTCATAATTTCTGCCTCTTTGTCTCTGAATGTGAATGGAAACATCAATGAAGTACAAACAGTAGCAAGCTCCCGAAATCTTATGACCTCCCTGCATCACCTGCTCACTCTCCTCAGTTGTTCTTCAATCATATGTTATGTAATGTATTATTTGGGCTGTAAAATTGCAATTAATTATTTATTAACATATTGCTGTACATTCTGATTGAACTTTAGATTAAAATATTTGTAAAATGTTTTATTTGTGATTGTCACATTTCTGGAGAGAGAGAGAGAGAAAGAGAGTTCCCATATGAGAAATATGAGTCCTCTCACTGTCAAACCATCCATCCATCCATATATAATTTACAAGCTACACACTATGTTGTTATTTAGGAAATTGCTGAACATAGTATGTAATGGTAAATCTTCCGAGGACGTGTTTCATGACCACACACAACCTGTACAGTAGATCTCAGGATTATTTTTTGAAAGGGCAGTATAATAACATGAACAACACTGAATTATCAACTTTAAATGAGCTTGGAGCATATTGTCATGGTCATCATCCAATTACCTGTAATCATTTCTTAACTTAACTAAAAATCGAGGTATTTATATCTTACATAATCACATGTAGGCCTGTGTCCACATCATAAAAGTGTGACTAGTCTTTAAACAGACACACTTCCTGAGTATGAGAAAAGGCTCACCTAATGTAAGTTGGTTGCTACGACAGCAAGGATGGAAAAGGCAATTTTCACTTAGATTAGAGGCCAAAGGATTGCACTGTAAGTATGATGCTCCTCCCTCTTACCACAATGACAGGATATAGTGAACAACACATTTCCTGATTAAACCTTACTATAAATCTTACCTTTTGTGATGAACAATATCATATAGTGAAAATTCCAACTTTCCAAATGGTTCATTCATTCATAGATTTCATATTATAAATATTTGGTAATATTGGTAACTTAATGAAAGTATTAATCAATTAATAAACAAAATTACATAAGATTGATAAAATCAAGTCACTGAATTGTCATTGTCATCTGACTGTACAATAAAGGAATAAACAAGTTACCACTACTGAGTACTGTACAGTGACTAACAGCTTTATTCTACAGACTTTTTCAACATTACAAAGAGTACATAAGGTAAAACTAACACTTGAAAGAACTACAAACAACAGTAGCAAGCTCCCCAAATCTTTTGCACTTGCAGGCCCAGCTGGAGCACTTCAGGAGGTGTTTGCAATAAGTCGATTAACATAACATTTATTGCCTGTAGAAAGCACCACCATGTGACGAAACACCAGCTGATGTTCCTGAAAATGTCCGGCAGCTATTCGCATGGGTTCTGGATGACTATCAGCAGAAAGTCGTTCTCTGCACGGACATAAAAGACGAGAAGTGACACAAATACAGTGAAAACAGCTGAGCCAAATCTTTTTCAAAGTTACAGCTGTTTGTTTCAACTGTCAACAAGTCAAACAATACCAATGTAGCCACTACACACTCACGTGGTGCAACCATGATCTCGTGTTTCTTGGAGCGGATGCGGAGGAAGGTGAGGTCATTCTGGGGGTCAATATCCCTGACTGTGCTCCTGGCCTTCATGGTGAGGTTGCGAAGAAGTCCTGCATACTGAGTTGTGGTGGAATTGTCTAAGGTTGTTCTGATGGGAATACCTGAAAAAACCCCCCAACAATTTAGTAGTTACCTTGAACACTCATGACTTACTGTTTCAGACTGTTTTGCTTAGCTTACCTTCTGCATTGACAACTATTGTTCCAATCACACCTTTATGGGCTTCGATCCTCTTCAGCGTGTCCTCAACTTCAGCCTGAAAGGGCATAAACATATAAAACTATTATTATCATGACTATGTTTGGCATAATTTATCAATTAAACTTAAATAAACGGCAAACGCGAACATTTTATATTCGGTATAGATCAAGTTATGCTACATCATGTGTTTAGTTTCACTAAGATTACCATAAATATTACGCACAGTGTTAGCTGACAAAATTGAATATGAACTTTCCTGAAACATGATATAGTGAAAAGCAGCTCAGTTCATACCATTTTGTCTGTGCGTCGCGGCCGCCGTTCGCTGCAACTCCTCAATCTCCCTCCTCTGTGCGTCCTTCTGTTGCCAAGAGAAACGGAAGAGACGTCAGACGCAAGCGGAAGTGAAGTGTAGCCGTCATTGTGTTAGAGGTGGGTTTTTTCGCTGTTTAGCTTCACTGCAAAGATGCCGGAGTTAGCGGTGGAAAATGTGGTTGTTCATCCCCTTGTGTTACTCAGCGTGGTCGACCATTTTAACAGGTTCGTAAATTCCATATTTGTGATGGGTTTTTACCCACCTGGGATTTTTAAACGTCTAAAAGTGCGACGCAGCTGATAAGCTAAGCTAATGCTATACATGCTGAGTCAGACGGCCGTTGATAGTGAATGCAGACACAAGCTAGTTGGCTAGCTAAGGAAACTGTTTATCGTTGGCCAAGTTAGTTCGTTACCTAGACAGTGTAAGCGAAAAATATATGTTAAACTGTTGAAGTAACGAGTGACATAGGAGAAAGTATTTAGCGATTTTGCCATTCATTCATGTAATGATTTGTACGCTAGCGTAGGGCACAGTAGCATCCTTTAAGCAGCTAAGCACTCGGTTATGTTTATGAGTCACTACCTCCATTTATGACAAAACTACAGTAAAATAACTCATGTTGTTCATTCTACAGGATAGGAAAAGTTGGCAATCAGAAACGAGTGGTTGGTGTCCTTTTGGGATCATGGCAGAAAAAGGTTCTAGACGTCTCTAATAGTTTTGCAGGTAAGTGTCATGATCACCAAACTGGAGTAAACTAAAAGCATCCTAGGACGCAGTTCTGAGTTTAGTTGTATTATGGAACAAGCTTAGGGACAGTTTGACCTTTGGTTATATGGCAACAAAAAATGGTTTTGCCTTCCCTTCCCTGCTAAAAGCTCCCTTCATAGGCACAGATAATGCAACCTAACTATCTCCAGTCTATCAATTAGTCATTTTGTGTGAAATCTAATAATTAATGAAATCTAATAATAATTAATGTAAGGAGCACACTAGATACATCCCCAGTTAATAATGCTAAATGTCAGCAAGCTTGCCACAGACATATTCTGTAAGGTTTTTAAGTCATTATTAATTGTCCTTTTCAGTGCCATTTGATGAGGATGACAAGGATGATTCAGTGTGGTTTCTGGACCACGATTACTTGGAGAATATGTATGGCATGTTCAAGAAAGTTAATGGTAAGGCTCTAAATTTATGTTATTTATTTGTGTTGTACGTTACTGTATTAGCGTGATATTGTACATGTTAATAATAACATTTCTGATTTCAGCCAGAGAAAGAATAGTTGGATGGTACCACACAGGACCAAAACTGCATAAGAACGACATTGCCATCAATGAACTCATCAAGCAGTACTGTACCAACTCGGTATGAAACTGCTTTCCCCTTTTCTTAATGTTTAACATGGTTGTGTCTTGACAACATCTTGTTCAACTTCACGTTGATGTTGAATATCTCATGTCTGTTTTGTTCTGCCAGGTGTTAGTTATTATAGATGTGAAGCCCAAAGATCTTGGTTTACCCACAGAAGCATACATTTCTGTAGAGGAAATACACGACGTAAGTAAATCATCAGCTGTATTCTTGAACATTGACTTCTCATATAATTAGAAAGTATATATAAACATGCATTTCGGATGTTGAGATTGGTGGCTATACGTAAAGGGTTTCTTGGGTGTAACAATTAGATTAATTACTATTTTTCTCTCATTCTTTTTATGAGAATATTTCCATTAAGGATATGGTACTCTGGTTTCTTTCTTTCTACATATGAGATAATACCTCTGTAGTGTTTAAGCCGACTGTATACTGGATATTTCAAGACAATTATTTTTAATTCATACTTCTGTCTATATGGGACATTTGTCATTTCTAGGATGGAACTCCAACATCCAAGACATTTGAACATGTCACCAGTGAAATTGGAGCTGAAGAAGCAGAAGAAGTGGGAGTGGAGCATCTGCTTAGGTACTAGACAAATCTTTGATTCACACACATCATGACCACACTGCTAATCATAGTATCAAATATATTTTAGGAAACAATTGCTTTGCTATAATCACCCAAACAGTGAAGATGTTAATATATAGACACACATGGAAGTTTACTTACAACTTATGTATTTTGATGACAGAGATATCAAAGATACCACAGTGGGCACTCTGTCGCAACGCATCACCAACCAGGTTCATGGCCTAAAGGGACTTAACTCGAAGCTGTTAGACATCCGCTCCTATTTGGAGAGAGTAGCAGCAGGCAAACTTCCCATCAACCACCAGATCATCTACCAGCTGCAGGATGTCTTCAACCTCCTGCCAGATGTAAATCTCCTGGTAAGTTGTTGTGAAAATTCATCTACATTTTTCCCAGTAATCGTTGTAGTTGTGTGTGAAATTGTAGTGAAGCAGATGGCACTTTGCTTTTAAGTGAAGTTAATTCAATTTTTAAGGCTTGCATTATGGTAAACCTTTTACAATCCTTTTTACAGGATTAAAGCTGCAACAGATACTTTGTCATCAGTTACACTGACAACAAAGTCACTGTTGCTGTATTATATATGCAGTGGCATCACAAACTCCAAGATTGGCCCTGTGCTTTTTTTTTATAATAATCAAGGTTGCTTAGATGTGGAAATGCATTCTCTGGCCACTTAATGAGATACACCTATACAATGTGTTATCCAGTGTTATACAGTGTATACAGTTATACAGTGTACTCCAGTACCACTCTACTGCTCACTATAACCTCAATAATATACATACAGTATAGTAGTTTTTCTTTATCTTTATTCCTTTTTTTATAGCTGCTGTGTTGGATTGTGTTAGATTATACACGTGCAAAGTGACCAGTGAGTGTATAAAAAAGTTTCTCTTTTTTTATAGTCGACATTTTTTATTTGTCTCATCCCGAGCAGCACGTTCTCGTTTTATCCACTGGAGGGCAAACTGATTCAGGTTTAGTGAAATACTGATGATGTTTGGTTAAAATCAAAGAAACGAAAACAAGTGCATCGTTTTCAAATGTTTTATCAAAATTTATCATGAGGTAAATGTATAATTAAAATTCATAGTCATTTATAGCAATTGATAAAATGCTTGATTACCAATTAGTTGATTTCAGCACATATTGATTATACTCAGAATACCATACAAACCCATGTACATTTCATAGCTAAGAAATGTAAATTATGTTTAGTTTAATCTATGCTTTTGTATTTACGTTACATGGAATGAACTCCACATAAGTAATAGATAAGCTAATTTCAAATATGTGTTTTTCTATGCAGGAGTTTACGAAAGCTTTCTATCTGAAGACCAATGACCAGATGCTGGTGGTGTACCTGGCCTCACTCATACGCTCAGTGGTGGCTCTGCACAACTTGATTAACAACAAAATATCCAACCGAGACGCAGAAAAGAAAGAAGGGCAGGAAAAGGAGGAAGGCAAGAAAGAGAAGAAAGATGATAAGGAGAAAAAAGATGACAAGGAGAAGGAGAAAGCGGATGGAGCCAAGAAAGATGAAAAAAAGAAAAAATGAGCATTGTTTCTTTGTGGTCATCTCTCACATTGTGCCATCTTCTTATGGATGGTGTTCTACTTTCTGCCTACAGTCAGCGTTCTGTATGTGAGTCTCAGGCTAAAAGTAGGATTCTATATGGGGAGTGGTGTCATTTGAGATTTGACCTCATGGTCACAAGTGGCCCTCATAAAGACTGTTATCAGACAGCGGCGATGATGTTTGCATCTTTGGTGTTCTAAACTATGAGAACATGTTTACACTGTTTTCATAGTCCCTGTGCTTGTAGTGTTGTACAACACTCAGTTTTGCTTTTTTTGTAAGCTGAATTAAGAAAATGGTTTGTTTCTGTATCACTCATTCAATTGGGATCATATTAAAAGGCCGTAAATTTGCACTTTTCACTGTTTCCATCTTATCTTCCTAAATGTAAAACAGCTGCTAAATTATAAGACGTTGCACTACATTTTGTACTGTTAACTCGAAACCACATTTCATAGTATGCAGTGATTTATGTATTTCAGCTGGATCTTAATGATGTCACCTGAGTGCAGAGTGGATTCTGGCCTCACTGATGGCACAGGCATTTAGATGACAATGCCAGTGTTCATTGGGGTCAATGATGCACAGGGAAGCTGTCTTGGCCTTTCCACTTTCCATACACCCCTTGGCGATGTAATCACAAATAACCTTGATTTCCATAGATATGCTGAAGACACAGATCAAGTACTTGACTGCCTGGATTCACTCCCAGTACGTCTGCAGTAACATAACTGATGTGAAGCAATGTCTCAAAGACAAAGCTGATCCTTTGCTTGTTCCCAAGACCAAAAAAGATGCAATAACTGGGGGAAGAAAAGATATATATTCTTCCCTCTGACTATGAATTAGGTTTCAGGTTCCATAGAAACATAGATGGATTCACCTTTTAGCACCTTTTTTACTGCAGAGGTGCTAAAAAGTGAATCCATCCATATTCCTTCCACTTTGAGACGTAGGAAGCAGTTAAACTGTTACAGGTACAGTATTTAAGAAGCTGTGATTTAAGCTGCCCCTTAGAAGTTTAATTAAATGGAAAATATGAAAATACCTTTCTAGTCCACCTTGTGATGAAGAAGATGATATAAGAGGAAGCTTCTGTAAATAGATATTGCAGTGTGTTTAATAAAATCATAGAAATGGAGAAATAATAAAAGATGGTATTTGGTTACAACAAAATACATCAATGACACAAGGGGGAAATAGGTTTTATACAAGAAGCTGTAGTTTAATGCCTGAGTCCGGTCACGGCGCGCACAGGGCGCGGGTGTGTGAGTGTGAGTCTCCTGGTACATTTTTCAAACTGCGTCATCTGCAGCTTCTCCAAAACGCTCGCAGCGCATCGTTGCCAAAGTGACTGAATCACGCAGCGGCGGTATAGGAACCATTTGATCACATTTTAAACTCGGGTTGTGTCTGGCAAATCAGATTATCGCGGAGGTAAAGTGGATTCTGACGTAAAGGGCTTAGACCCGCGGCAGAGGAGCATCGCATGTGCTGCTCGGGCTCCGTCAGCAGCAGCAGCAGCAGAGAGGAGAGCGGCTCCTGCGACCTCCGGCGCACACACCACCCCTCCCCTCTTCTCAGGAGCTGAGCATGACTCCTCGCACATTTCAACGCGACTGAGAGGAGCAGACGAGCGCCGGCATCATGGCTTCGTATCTGCAGGTGAGCGAGCTTCGCTATGGCGGGCCACGCGCCCGGGGTGCGGCTGTGCGCCGCGCACTGCGGGCCTGCTTCGAGAGACAGCAGGTGCTGCGAGCTTTCCAGACAGCCTTTCAACAGCGATGTCCTCGGACACAGCAGCATTAAATGCCAGACCACACATGTCAACACTCGTGGGGGACGGGAGTGAACAGGTGGCTTCACGGTGTTTGTCAGCGCAAACTTTGAAACGTGGCCTCTGTTTTTTTTCTTATTCCAGATCGCTGATGACGAGAGAGGCCATGACCTGAATCTTTTCTGTGTCCCCAGACATTACGAAAACGATTTGGACAAGGTGATCATTCCTCATGGACTCATCATGGACAGGTAAACCAACCAGCAGCAGCAGCCTCAACACTGGCCCTAAACCTAATCACACATATCAGTTGACCTGACACTCTCCCTCAGGTTTATCCTGTTTCACTGTGTCTGAAACCAACACCTGCTGAGGTTATAGTAGTCAGCTGCACTGATTGCAGATCAGTGTAGGCGACAGACTGAAGTGCATTTGCATGTGGACATAGAAGGGAGGGTTGGTAAATCAGTGCAGCAGCCACATCGAGGATCTCATCCCTGTCCACATAAATACTCACTGTATTTGTTTGTTTAAAGCAACGTCCTAACTTTATATGTTATGCATTTTTGTAACCTAAGAATGGAACAATTGTTCTGCTTTGCATCTCTTTCCTCTGTGTCTCTCTGGTGCAGGACAGAGCGACTGGCTCGCGACATAATCCGGGACATGGGGGGACACCACATTGTAGCTCTGTGCGTGCTAAAGGGCGGTTATAAGTTCTTCGCAGACCTCCTGGACTACATTAAAGCACTGAACCAGAACAGTGATAAATCAGTCCCTCTGACAGTGGATTTCATCAGGGTGAAGAGTTACTGTGTAAGCTGCCTTTTCTCGTTTCATTTCCAGGAACCGCTTGACGTGAGGTGACTGATATGGACTTCACACTACAAATAAGAACGTTTTTCCAGAGATTCAGAAAAAATACTGTAGATGATGCTAGTCTTCTGCAACTGGAACCACAGATAACTGAGATGAATGATGTCATCTTCTCTCTCTGTCCCTTAGAATGACAAGTCAACAAACAATGTCAAAGTGATAGGAGGCGACGAGCTGTCCAATCTCACAGGCAAGGTTAGCGGTGTGAAGTTTGTCAGAAATACTACACAATCCAGGCGTGTAGTTAACGGTTCCCTTTCTTTTTTTGCAGAATGTCTTGATTGTTGAGGTAAGTAGATGGTATTGATCCACTGTCTTTTAGTTTTATATTACAACATCTGTTTATCATGTTATTCTAATATGAAGAAAAAAATATGAGTAACCCAAATGTATTGGCCTAAAAGTACCATATAATAAATTAAATTTTAACAATGTTTCTTTTGTCCTCCGCCACCCCCGTTAAAGGATATTGTGGAGACAGGACGGACGATGCAGACGCTACTTTCCCTGTTGAGTGAATGTAATCCCAAGATGGTTAAAGTTGTGAGGTAGGCACTACCACAAACGTTAACTTCCAGAGTTGGGAAGTGATCTATAGACCTCCCTCCCCCCGTAAAAGTCTTCAGAGAGAGTGCTCTTAGTTAATTGACACTCCCCCTTAGGACTGTAGAGATGTAATGTGACGTAAGGGAGCAGCTCAAGAGTTAATCTGCTGTACTATTAACTGCACTGCACTGAGGTAGTGGCCATTTCTGATCGATTACATGAAAAGATAGCCGTTTGGCCTCCAGTATACAGGTTGGGGTCATTTTCTTTCTTTGATATCAGCCATGTCATTTTTCACTGCAGGTATGTCTCTTACCAGTCTACTATGAATAACAATTCTAATCATTTCTCTTTCTAGCCTTCTGGTGAAGAGAACCCCGAGGAGTTCTGGGTACAGACCTGACTGTAAGCACTTCTATTCTTGCTTTACACTAAGATATGTTATTTATTTAGGTTAGTGATATATGGTGAAGGTCATTTAATACCTGTCACACATGTGTGGGGTTTTTAGAAAGTCCGGTGAAGTGTTATTCTGTTTTTGGTGCAGGATTAACATTAATTTCTGGAAAATCTACTCCAAATGCTGGGCGCTTACTCTCTCGTGCATGCTTGATAACCCCCTGCTCACACAGTGTCTGATTATGTAATGCTTTCAAGTTTGAGTTGGATAATCTCTTTAAGATTCTCCCTCATGGACAGCTGTTAATGTAAGCATTTTAACTTTCCACTTTGGAGCGCTGACCACTAAGTACCACCTCACACAGACAGTAAAAGAGCAATACCTGTTAGTTTACACAGTGTCTGGTTTCAGTAAAGTAGAACAGTTCTACAGAAGCAGAACTCCTGGCCACATGGTAGTGGACCCCCATTTACTCAAGGCCATTTTTCTGGATCTCATTTCAGATAGTTATTCCATTACACTCAGCAGTAGCTGTGTATTTTCTTTGCATGACTCATATTGGTGGTATGCGCATATTTATTTCAGACATTGGATTTGAGGTACCCGATGCCTTTCTGGTGGGCTATGCTTTGGACTACAACGAGTACTTCCGAGATCTCAGTGTAAGTTAACTGCAGTTTATTCCACCAATATGTGTTCCAAGTAGGTACTAGTACAAGTGTGTACTTGTGTGTACATATTCTCATTCTATACTGGTTTTGCAGTTGTCTTGGCAAATATGAAAGTACTTCACTGATTTGTAATACCAGTTAATTAGGCAGTAAATGTACAATATATTACAATAGGATTAGTCAACATGACTGAGAATGCCTACTGTTGGGAAGAAACACAAAAATCTTAAGTTTTGTTATTTAAAAAAATCTAATAAGAACAGAATGAGTGAAAGAGAAAGGCCTGTATTTTAAAACCCATCCGGTACACCTTACATGTAGTGGTTCTGATATGTACAAGCTGCAATGTCCGCTCTAACAGAAAAAGTAAATCTCAGATGATTTAAATGAATTAAGCATGAATGTTCTGACCTCTGATTTCAGCACATCTGCATATTGAATGATCAAGCCAAGGAGAAGTACAAAGTGTGACCACATCCAGCACCGGGGGTGGCGGCTGAATCAGTGAAGACTAATAACCACTGTGACCCTCCTTAGTTTTGCTGTGTTTTGAATTATTTTTCTATAAGAATCCAGAAAATGTGACTTAAGGTTTGTAAATAATTTCAAGAAGCACATTTCTTTTGCCCCAAACTGAATGGGATCAATGATGTATACTATAAATATTTTGGTTGTTAAATTTTAGTTTATTTATTCAGACATGTCTATAAAATGTACATGTAAATTGCAGTTTTACCTTGGAGACAGATAATAATGTTAATTTAAGTGTCTCATAAAACAGGTCTCGGGCTTTAAGTTCACAGAGCTGTCAGAGGTTTTTTGTTTTACTTATAAGACTCGTGTCCACACATGATGCCATAAAATGACTAACTTGGAATGTACTGTATTTTTTTTTTTCATATTGGATGTTTGCATCGAGGACCTGTTATCAGCAATACAAATGTCGTTGACATCTTGAGTCTTTTTTGTGTTGCACTTTTTCAGTTTACCCGCAACAATGGGTAACTAGATATTAAAATATATTATATGGTCATGTTTAGGTGAAAATGTATATTGGACCTTTCTGCCCACAGAAGCATGCATGTTGTTATTTTTGAGAAACAAGTATATATAACTGCCATCTGACTCGTAACCGTTAGGGGGACGCGCGTCGCATATGTGACGGCATACGTAACTTTCGCTGTAGTAGCTTCGCCGTTTGATATTCTTCTAACCTACTTGTCTTAACGGATAGTAATGCAGTTAAGCATAAGCAGAACACTTAGATAATTGTAGCTTGACCGACACATAGTGCTAGATCTATCATCCGGTTCCCTTACATACAGTATAGCAGCGGAGTTAGCTTCTGCGTTAGCTAGCTGGTGGTTTACGTCACCCTGTGACGTAAAATACGTAGGACGGCGTCAGCTGAACCTGTTCTTCCAATACACCCACCCATGAGCACTTTACACTGTTACAAATGATAATTTCCGCGTAGTGAGAGAAATCGATGACCTTGTTTAAAAGCTTGTAAAACCGCAGATTTGTTACTGAGAGATCGTAGCGGTCATGTTCTGGTTCGCTGTTGCTCTACTTGCTGTTTTGAAACTGAGCACGCTTCACCATGAACTCTAAAGACGAGACGATAACCATTTTAAAGCAGTTTGACGCTGGAGACAGGTTTTCCTACCTACCGGCTTTGCCCAAAGCCTCAGTGCTGATCCCACTGTTTGTGAAGAACGGAGAGCTGCACACGCTGCTGACCCTGCGGTCCAAAGAGGTAACTTACATGAATCCAGCTGGAAAAGAGGTGTCACGTTGTCTCTGTTCTTTAACGTGTAAATGTCTGTGTGCAGCTGAGGACCAGTGGTGGTGAGGTGTGTTTCCCTGGTGGGAAGAGAGACCCCAGTGACAAAGATGATGTATACACAGCTCTGAGAGAGACAGAGGAGGAGATAGGTCTGCCACATGATGCTGTGCAGGTGGTCTGTACACTGTTCCCCATCATTAACAAGGTAGGACGACACAAGTATTGTTCTGTTAGCTCGTGGCTTCTCTTCATATTACGCCCTCAAACCTTCAGCTCTTTCAACAGAACGGTCTGTTGGTGACCCCGGTGGTGGGCTTCATAGAGGAGTCATTTTGTCCCCGTCCAAATCCAGCTGAAGTCAGTGCCGTATTCACAGTCCCTCTGGACTTCTTCACCAGCGACAAGGACCACTCTGCTACCCATGGTGCTGCTGGGATGCTGGGGCCATTGCACTCATTTTATTTTGTGGAACCTGATTCGGGAACTCAGTATCACATCTGGGGCCTGACTGCCGTGTTGGCCATACTGGTGGCTGTCCTTGCTCTCAGGAAGAGACCTGACTTTGATGTTGGTTTTGCTGCTGCTGATCCATCATCCTCCTTTCAGCAGATTCTACACAGAAGAATGAGTAAACTTTGACTTCTCTGTTGGACAAATGGATTTTTGCCCTAACATAATTAACTTTGAATAACAATTACATTTACTGGACCAATTGAAAGGTTTACGCGTACAATGTCACTTTATTTGCACGCATTTGTGTGGAAAGATTAATAATCACATTTTTTCAGACTCTAACTACTACTAAGGGGAAACAAAAGGACCAAGGCAAGATGTTTAGATTTTTATTAATTCATTTAATGTAGCAGCAAGATTACAGATATAAACAGAAGAGTATACAAATGTTCAGACCAAGGCAAAGTACATGTTAATAATAGTTAAGATGTATGATAACACACTGGGGTTGACCTTTATCCCTACTGCAGGGTCTTAAGGCTAGATACTAAAGCTCAAGCTACACAGAACAAATACAACAGAACTGTTGGGAGAATGTGAAATAGAAAGCGAACTAGGAGAAGTGAGCAAACAGATTACACACGAGATACAGCTCACACTATTGGCCATTAACAAGTAATTTATCATGATTGCTCCTTTTGATCAAGCGTTTCACAGCAACAATAGTAATGTTGAAAATTACATTACAACACATGAAAGCTCTCCATAAAACAATCGCCACTGTCTTCTCCCTTTTACCTCACATACAGATCTCATGAGGCATGTAAAGAAAACGAAAAAACATTTAACAGAAAATAGCCACGCTGACAATTCACTGGTTAAGCTGCACAATACTATGTTGAGTAGTCACTGATATCTTTCAATGGGTTTTCAGAGGAACAACATTAGTACTAAAATATATTGTATGAACTATGGTTATGTTTGTGTTGTGGAAATAAAAAATACAGTTACTAAAATTCTTTTGATGTGAAACAGTCGTGGAGGATAAAAAGGACAAGGAGCTTTAATGACACAAAGGGGATACCAGTAAACACAGCAGAGTAACGGTTAGGTTATCAAGGCACACAAAGTTCTGTTGAAAGCATCACAATTAAAATTCAAGATACCCCTGCAGTATATTTCACATTTAAATATACACGGATATTCATTTACATGACCGAAGGACAAAACCATTATTGTGTAGAGATTTGTGTGCTATCTTCACCACCATTGAATCAACGTTCCACGTAGTATTTTTCAGGTGGAAGTGGCTAAAAATCAGACTGAGCATCCTGGATTGCTCAAAATTAAAATGGATGGACGTGAAAAACATGAATTTACGCCACTACCCAAGACTGGACAAACCAACAAATGTACAGTGACACAAATGACAGTTGGTGCCACCCCACCCATCCCCTCTGCCTCAAAATGCATCTTCTAGAACTGTAATTGGTCCGATGTTAGATCTAGAGCAACCGTCATGTCCACACCATGAGGTAAAATTTACATTCATGAAATTGAAGTCACAGGTAGGCTTTCTGTGTTGGCATGGCTTTAAGAGCATTACTGCACTTCCTTGGCAACATTGCGTGCTCTTAAAACTCTCCTACCCAAGAGGGATGGAATGCTTGGAAAAACCACCACTGCACTCTAACCTGACCTACAGTTAATGGATGAGTCAAAGTGCCATTTGAGATGGATGCAACCTGGCCCAGGTATTACATTTGACAGGTTGGATGATAATGTTACAACAGTAGAATTCATTTTAATGTATCTTCTCCACTTACTTATATTTTTAATTTCATTCATACACTTCACAATAAACCTGCACTTCATTTCAGGAAAACACACCACCAATGATATTCTGTGCTATGAGCTTAAACCAAAGAAAGAAAATGTTCAGTTTTACAAAAATACATTTTGATAGATGGATACAAATTCTAAAAAAGATAAGTTACTTTAAAATGGATCACTAACAGCTGCAGGACAAAAAGGTATTACTATGAAAATGTAAACGATGTAAAGATGCACGTGTGAGCCATGCTATTATAACGTTTAAATTATTCTCAGAAAATGTTGATAACGCCAAATTGGCTACGGTTTAGATATGGAAAGTACAGCAATATCTTTTTGCATCAAAAAGTATCAAATTGGTGGAAATATTAATGAGATTAACTGATCCATGAAGAAAAGAAAGTACCTCTTCGTAACTTCTACAACTTGTATTAAAAACAAAACAACATGCTGAATTTTGTATCTCCATAAAAACTGCATAATTTAAATAAGTAAGTAAAAATGAGTAAACATTATGAGGGCATTTCAAAGGACAAGTTGATGGTGATTCACAACAGGAGCTTTGGTATGCCGGGTGCTCTCCAGTCTGACCCCACAAAAGCCAAACTCTCTAAACTCAACTTTGCTTCAAAATAACAATGTCAGTGTTACAAGTATACAAGAGTGAACTCTTCAGAACTAACATCACATCAAAGGCGCCCATCACTCCTGCACATAGCACCATAGATAGACTCAAAATGGCGGCCTCTATGTAACAGAGAATTCATTTACCAGCGAGTCCCTGTTCACAACACAAGGGACGGGTACTGGGTGCCAACTTCACATGGAGACAGCCTGCACATGGTACCAACACTGAGACAAACTTAAATATCCAACACAAGGTGAAACAAGGTAAAAGTGACAAGATTTGAACAGTAAATATTACAAATAGCGTAACGATTAAAATCCTTCACTTGAATGCACAAACAATGACTCAAAATTGTAGGTGTTCTGTCAATGTGGAAAACACAAAGGCCTACTTACCACTCCAACACTGAAAAATGACAATGCTTTTGAGGGAATGGCTGTTTTATGACAGACTTGACTGGACCACTGAGACTGAATACAAAGAGGGATTCAACAGTGAGCAGACATTCTATACAAAGTTGTCCTAGACCTCAAAAATATTCTGACATAAGAAAATGTAAAAATGCTTGGTTAAGATGTATTTACCTTTAACAAAGACAACTGTTGTCTGTTTTCTCTTTTTTTTTTTAACTGAATGTATCCAAGTACAAATTCAGCTGGGTCAGTAGAGAGCTGTGGACGGATATAAGGAGTAGCTGGTTACACAAAAAGGTTATAAAGTGCTTGAGATAAAATGTTTATAAAACCACACTCCATTTTCACTAGTGGAAAGTTTCTCCCTATCCACGTTGAATTGGTATAGGTTACCAAGTTCTTCGAAACCAAAATATATACACTACATAGGTGAATGCTTCTTAGATTTCACCGAGAAAGCTTCCACCGTCCCAGTGATGAGGCCTAAACATGAAAACACTGTTAGGTGCCAAAGTCACATTATTCACCAGGTTGAATCTCATTAGTGAGTGTTTAATAGTCCAGACTCCTTCTGCACGTGGAGGTCTCCCCTGCAAAACCAATTCTGAGTTCATTCTGTTTTATGTAGAATGAGGTTGATAAACATTTTATTGTTCTTACTCCAATGCTCAGTTTTATAATTGTAGAAATTAGATGGAGGCGTAATTTGATCGTCTTTACTCTTGGAGTATAATTTAGTAATATTTTTGGCATAAGCAAACACTAGGTTTGATTAATAGCAAAAGAGCTTCTGTTCTTCAGGGCATAATAAGTTTAGATTTAGTGGCTATATGATATGATTTCATCATTGTTTAATGCCACTTTTGCTCCACATGTCAGACAAAACCACTTTGCATCACACCTCTTTGAGGGAAGTGAAAGCATAAAGTTTACACACTTACAAAATGAGATTCTGCCTACATGTGTATCTGATACTTATGTGCAATCTGATATTCATGTGCAGCTGTTTTATCTACTCTGCCTGCTCCTACAGCCCCAATCACATTACTATTCCCCTGTTTCCCTACATCTGACATTCTTTATTCCATTCCAGTTTTTCCACCAAACCTGGAAGGCTTTTAATCATCTTCTCTTCTTATGCTCACATTATTAAAATACTCTATAACAAAACACTGCATTATTTTGACTAATGGATAAAGCAGCTAAAGCATACAGGACTCTCTGATCCTGCAAGGAGGGTAAAGAGGGGTAATAACAAAAGCAAATTCATCAATTCTAAGACAATGGATGTACAAAGGCCATTATTAATGATAATAGCTCATAATTTGGGGGTTTGGGTAAACAGGGAATTTCAATCTTGAATATTTTAAATCTTTTGTGGCATTGGCACAGAAAACCACACACCACTAACGCGTTTGTTGATGTTGGCATGTATTATTCAGCTACATATCACTTGCTCTCCTTAGTAATCACATGGTCCAAATATATCACTGCTTATGTAGACTTTCCAGTAGGTCCTCAATTTTATCCATGTTGGTCGACGCAGATATTGATGCTTGCAATGGATTCTGTAAGCTGCTCTGTATCTGCGTCTGCAGATTGGTCTGCATTGCAGTTGGCAGGCTTGTTTCTATGGTTGCCTGTAAACTGGACTGTCGATCTGTTTGCGTGTTTGTCTGTATTGCATTTTGCAGGCTTGTCTGCATGGCATTCTCTAAGCTGGATTGCATCTGCGCCTGGAGGGTGTTCTGCAAGCTACTGTGCATGGTGGCCGGCATCGAGGAGGCAGCTTGGGCCATGGGCTGCATGTGACTGGAGTTTTGGGGTTGGCTCTGAGCTGGCAGGGTGGATCCAGAAGTATTGAGTAGCTGGGGTGAATCTGGAAGGAACAAAAAATGTGAGTAAAAAGGTATGTCGCTGGAAGTGGAGCCATACAGGAAGTATCTGAACATGAATAAGATAGTACAGGAAAAAAAAAACAAGAATTCAACATAGTTCCTGAACTCTGATTTACTGTATTTCAGATGAAGAGCAGACCAAAATCATCTTACCATTCTGAATGCCAAACACAAACAAGTTGGCCTGTCCTTGTGGAGCCACATTTCCACTAACAGCTGTCTGGAAAAGTTGCTGTGGGGGCTGCTGGCCAGGGCTGGCTACCACACCCACACTACCCTGGACCACATAGATGGTTGTGCCAGTGGCTGGTGCCTGGTTGCCCAGCTCCTGTGAGCCGATGGAGCTCTGCAAGGCAGACAGAGATGTCTGTGGCAGGAACAGCTCCACGGGTTGACTGCTTGAGACGCTGCCAGAGCTTGGGCCAACTTGCATTGGCTGTTGTTCCTGGAACAGACTCTGCTGTTGGTTCTCATTGGATGTAGAGTTGCTGCCTGATGAGCTCTGGTCCTGGAAGGACATAGGTTCTGCTGGGTCTTGCTGGGGGATTCCAACGCTAATGGTTCCCATAGAGGGAGGCCCTTGGGTCTGGGTGCTGAAAAGAATAGTAGGTGGAATAGCCTGTGTGTTAAGATCTGTGGTGCAGAGGAGCAGACCTGTCTGTTGGGCTTGGGAGAGTTGGTTCTGAGGGATAGGGTTGACCTCCGAGTGGCTTGGCATACTTTGGAACAAGGAGCCCTGCTGGCCTAACTGCAGCTGTGGTGGCTGTGGTTGATTCTGTTGAGATGACTGCTGCTGGTCCATGGGGGTGCTTTGTTGCTGCATTTGGGAAAGCTGAGCTTGGGGTTGGTTCTGAAAAATTGCAACAGTCTGGGGCTGGTTGGTAGAGGTATCCATGGAAGAGATGAAAGCCAGTTGCTGTTGCTGCTGCTGTTGCTGTGGCTGGGGATTTGAGGACAGGTAAAGGGCTGACCCAGTGGACTGCTGCTCTGAGCTGAGACTACCACCACTCAGAACAGTCAGTGTATTCTGGAGCTGTACCTGGGGTGAAGAGCGGATATGGGGCTGGAGCAACTCAGCCTGGAGCTGCTGCTGCAAATTCTCCAAGACCTGCTGCTCTTGCAGATGCTGTTGTTGTAAGTTGCTCAACGCTTGATTCTGCTGCTGTTGTTGCTGCTGCTGCTGCTGCTGCTGTTGTAGTTGATGTTGTTGTAAATTGGTAAGAATTTGATTCTGTTGTTGCTGATCCTGAAGCTGAATGTTGTTAAGGACTTGCTGTTGCTGATTTTGTTGCTGTTGCATATTATCCATGAGTTGCCGCTGCTGCAGTGTCTGTTGGTCTTGTGGCTGTAGTATTAGTTGCTGCTGTAGCTGCATGTTACTAAGGACCTGTTGCTGTTGTTGGTGTTGCTGAAGGTTACCCAGGATTTGCTGTTGTTGTTGATGCTGTTGAAACTGTTGCTGTATTTGTTGTTGCTGCTGTTGTTGCATTTGCTGTTGTATCTGTATCTGCTGCTGTGTAGATAGTGAATTATCGGTGGTTCCCAATCTTAGGCTGTTCATGTTCTCTTGGACATGCTGCTGAAGCAAGTCTGCAGAGGGCGCAGGGCTGTAAAGCACTGAGTTTAGTTGCTGCTGGGCCACAGCCGCCTCAAACACCTGTTGGAGCGTGGTGTTGCCTCCAGCTTGTAGCTCTCTTACTGCCCTTTCTAGCTGGACCACCCCCTCTTGGGGGAACAGGGAAACCTGTGACTGTTGTGGCTGGGGCTGAGAAGGAGTTGGTATCTGAGGCATGGCCACAACCACAACTCCACTGTTACTGCTGGAGCTCTCGGGTGGCAGGCTCTCCTGGGGGTCTCTGAGGAACTGCTGAGGGACTTCTGCTGTCACAGGGGGGATTGTGGTGTCCCCCGACACAGAGAATGAAGGTGTAGAGGCAATTTCTTGCTTTTGAATAGCACTAAGAGACTCTAGACTGGGGAAGACAGGTGGTGCATGAGAAAGCTCCACATCTTCAGGCTGCAAGGGCATTGGGTTCTGGAAAGAATCGCCACCTGTATGAGGACTAGAGCTGAGCTCCAGGGTCTGCTGCACTGAGACAAGAGGGTCAGGGGATGTCTAAGAAAGGAGAGAAACAAAAATGTTACCACTGTATTTCTGAAGTAGATATTTTGATTCCCTTTTCTTTTTGAGAACAAATGTTACCTTAAATACATCTGTGGGTGGTGGATTGCTGGACACTTCCATGGGTGTGTCCTCGTGCCGTTTTGAAGGCTGAGCAGAGCAATCTGTTCGCTCAGTGGACATGGATTTTATTCCGCCGTCAAATATACACGGCTCAACCGGCCCCTCTATTTTTACTGCCCTGACATTTGAGTTATCACCTGAGGGTAAAAGGGGATAGCTATTTATTCGTGAGAACACTGTATATGTTGAGGCTCATAGTTTAAATTGTGAACCAGGTCATTTCTGTGCTCAATGGTCGTACCTGACTCTGGAGTGTAGGTGAAGGGCTGGGCCTCGTGTGATCTACCAGCATTGGTCATCACAACAATCCCCACAGAAACAGGAGAAGTAATTGACTGGTTATGGAAAGGAGGGACGGTCACTATCAAATGGTTCTGGAAAACATTAGAGATCCAAAAGAGCAGTATGGTGAACAAAAGGCCGATTTCAAGGAGAAACACAGTTTGAATATCTTCCAGTTGCTTTTACCTGATGGAAAAGGTCCATGTCAATTTTTGCCTCAGCCTGCCAGGAACCATCATCTACAAATAAATTATTTTTTAATTCTTCCATCCAGCAGATGCTTACATGTAGAAACCCATATCTTAACACTGACAACATAATGATTACGACAGTACCTGCAATATTCTCCTGAAAAATAACTTTGGTTCCTTTCAGGAAGTTCTTTCCAATGATAAAAACTTCCTCTTCTCCTCTCACTGAGCAGCTGTGAAGACTCTTCTTCAGGATCTCTGGCACTCCTGCTGGCTGGGCTGGAGAATGGCAGAACAGTCAATTAGAAATCTGCATGACAGCTGTGTTAGTGTTTGCTAGAGAGCATGTAGAAGACTGAAAAGGAATCTGGGCTTTATGGCCATCACAAAAACACTATGTATGACAAAAGGAAAGTTCCATATACCACAAGATCTTTGAGGCATTAGAGGGATATTTAAGTAAATGTTTAGTTTACGTGGTGTCTGAACTACTCACTGCAGAGGATAGGTGATGAGGGGACCTGAAGAGTGAGGACAGATCCATCAGGTTGAGGGATGCTGACTCTGAAGGCCAGTCTGGCACGAGTGCTCTTCTTCTTGGATCCTGCTACACCAATGCGGGCCTCCACATCTGCATTACGCAGCTTTAGAATTCCGACACAGTCCACACTGTGTTGGCGGCGGGAGGTTAGGAGTATAAAACAACACACAATCAACTTCTGTCTGTGAGTAGATTTGAACCAATAAAGAATTATCCACAAAAAATAACCCCTTACGCGAGTGTCATGTCATTGCTGGGCTCCAGAGGGATCTCAATAACCGTGGTTCCCTCGATGTCCACCTCCTTGCAGGCAGTGGTGTTGCGCCCCGTCACTCTGCATGCCTGGTAGAAACCGTGAGGCTTCACTCTGCCCGCATCATTCGCTACAAACACCTGCAGCATAACGGTCTCACTCACACCTTCCAACTGGGGACAAAAAGGAAAACTGTGTTAAAACTATTAATAGATAACATTGCTGGGAAATAAAATGGGGTGATCACAGTAATGCTTGCTTTCTAAAGCATCCACATTAAGCAATAGAGAATGTGCATCACTGCATGGTCTTCACAAATATATACAAGAAGAAACTGCAGCTGAACACTTCCCGTTTAATATATACTGCACATGTTCACTGATGAATTTCAAATATTTTTCTCCATTGTTTCTTTCAATACTTGCTTTATGTGTGGCCACTTAATATCCTACTGTTTAGAAGATCAAACCTTTAAACATCTGGAAACAAATAGGGTCATGATTAGTGATTTGAATGGATGCTTGAGAAGCGTCTGTACTCTCAAACTCTTGTGTTGCACAGCACTCCACACTCCATGTCCTCTGTGTATTTTTAGCCTTATTCAGTCAGTCCCAAGTTGGGTGATAATATTTTTCCTGTGTCAAGAAGCAGCCAGTGGCCTTCTTTGTCAAACCTTGACAGTGGGGAATCCTTGTTGTGTGCGGTCTTTGACAGAACCTCTGCTGCCCTCTGTTAGATAGCGAGCTCTGTGCTGGGTCTCTGGCTGCACCAGGATCTTTAGGTCCTTCCCATCACTCTTCTGGGGGAACTGAGCAGACAGTGACCCACCTTTCACTGCAGTCCCTGACTCAAGAGAGCTGCAGGGCAACAAAAATCACATGATGGAATTAACATGACTTACAGAATTCTAATAATCCCAGGCAAATTAAATTAAACGACCTAAATTCCTACAGAGTTACTCTGAGTTAAGGGTCACTGCACCTGGCTATGGCACTGGTCTTGTCTGTGCCCAGCTGGGAGAGGACAAAGTGTGGAGCCTTTGCACTGTCAGCATCAAACACATCCATGCTGTCCTCTGGAGGGGCAGGCTTAGGACCAGGCCGCTGGCAAGGAGTTCGCTTTCTAGACTTGCGTGGCACCTCTGTGTTGTCGTTGTAGGAGATGGAGCTGATCAAGCTGAAGTTGGACACGGAGTCATCAGGCCACATGCTGCTGCTGTGCTCCGAGTCAGGACCTTGAGGCCCAGATACGGTGGGCTCCTCTTGGCAAGACATTTGGCTGTCATCGAATAAGTCCTCGGGTGGTGGAGATATGCTCAACACAGGCCTCCGTTTTGATGGGGTGGTCTGAGGCTGCTGGGCTCCTAGCCCTGACAACACTCCCGACCCTACGTCTCCACTGTTTGACCCACTGTTGCCTCTGCTGGGGGCAGACACAGCACCCTCCATACCTTGCATCTCTGAAGCTCCAGCTCCATCCCCTCCAGGGGAGTGGAGTTGCTGGGGAACCTTGAGATGGTCAGAAGATGAAGTAGAGGGGCCAGTAGATGGGACTCCCATGGCCAGCGATGAAGAGGCAGAGGGGCTGGAGGTGGAAGAGGTGGCATCTGTAGTAGTATATACAGATAGATAAGTTAATACAGATGTTCAGCACAGAGCTGGCTAGCAGTCCCGTTCAAGCAGCTGAATTTGTGCATGATTTGTATTGATTTGCCCTCTTCCCAACTCTAATTTCAACAGACTGCTGTCGGTTATATGCTCTCACTGTGCATGCGAGAGCTGTCAAGCACTTACAAATATTCTGAAGTTAAAGTTGAGAAGGATACCATAGGTCCCACAATGTTTTGATTCCTACAAAACCTCTCTCTAAATCAATGTGATAAAACCGACATGCTTTGTTTACAAAAACAAAAGCAAGTTACAAATTGTTACATACACATTGCCAGAAAGAAACATTACAGAATCTGGTCGAATTGTCTTGTACAGCCAAATTTTTGCAAGCTGGTAATGTGGTACCGAATTCAAGGTTTTCAGTGTTACAGTACAGTTTGTGCAATGTGCATTCAGTGGTAAACAGTAGTTTGCGCATGCCAATTGGAAGATTTGGTTGGGACTGAACGTAGCCATGGAGACAGAATAAACAAGCCTCTGACCTATGGAGCAGTGAACTGCAGACCATTTTATATGCAGACACTCCCTGCCTCAGAGGGAACTTCCTGCAATAAAAACGAGACAGCCAATGAGCAACAAGAGAGCTGATCATTCAAGACTCAACTTCTGTCAATCAGTAAATTGGATGAGTAAATATACTGAAGGAAGGAGTAACTTGTTGATAATTTGATCATTTTTCGACATTTTGAAGCACGTCTATTTTGTTAATATTGATCTGAAGGACAATACAATAGTCATGCTTTTGATCAGCACTGCTTAGGGCCAGCTGCATCAGACAGGATACTCAAAAGGTAGCATTAACAAAAGCGCTCTCTCCAACATGACTGTTGACCAGTTAGTTTAAATTAAACTGTAGACTATAATTCCTCTACAATTCTAGCTGTTGTTGGCTGCCCTGAACCATGATCCAAGATCAGACAATATTCCTTTGGTTTCTAAAACCTATTTAAAAGATAGTCCAATGACTGCCAGGGGCAACTTCACTGTTTCCTAAGAGACAGAACCTTTATCATTACTGAAAATGTCAGCCGCGTTCAAACCTAGTAGTAGATGAAAGTAGATTAAACATTTAGCAGCAACACTCAGTTTGAAACCTCAACAAGTTATTGGATGACCTGTTGTAAGAGTGTCTATTATGTGTGTGCGTGTGTGAATGTCAAATGTGCTATGGCCATTTCCGACTTGGGGACTTGTCTGCATTTAAAAGGTATGTAGATCAGGAGCACTTGGTTAGGCTGCATGTGGTTTAGCTGCTTTTCTAAAGCCAAAACACTTCAACCTATTTTTCTACCGCCTATCATTAGTTACGTACCGAGTTTGGAAGAAAGCTAAAAATATATTCACTGTTTATGAATTATCCAGTTCAATTTAAGAAAACTCAAGGTGCATTTTCCCATGCTGCCAAGTCATCGTTAATCAAAGAACAACTAATATTCACTAACTGGTTGTTGCTATAGTAGGAACATTGGAATATATTTAAATACAGCTTGAGTGTACTGTAAACAACTGAAAAACATTACTTGGTATACTGGTACCAGTATAGTAATGTACAGGGGTAGGTAACCCTACCCTGCTTGTTTTCCAGGCATCACTGCACATAGAGCTCGTCTAACCCTGGTCATGTGGAAGCCGGGAAATCCCCATTAAAACCTCGTGAGACCTAATGACTGTGTCATACCAGCAGCATTAAAATACCTTTGCTGAAATATAAATACTATACAAGCTCATCTACCTTCATAGAAATGTCATCTTAGAAACAGGTTAAAGGATGAAGTTGCCCCTAGACACCCCAGACATAGCCATGTTAGTTTTTCACCCCTACTGACTTGGGGAAAAGTTTGTCAAGTGGAAACTGATCCTAGATCATGGCTTTTCATAGGCTCAGTACGTGGCTCACCTGAGGCCAAAGCTGCAGAGGGCGGAGCTCCTGCTTCTCCCCCACTCTTCTGGCTCATGGTGGGTGGGTTGGTCTTGGTGGACAACGACTGAAGCTGGAGCTCTTTGGGGAGGAGGTCATATACCGACTCTGCCATACAGGATCAGCAGAAGATAAATTACATTTAGAAAAACAAAACAGATTTTTTTATTACAGGATCAAGTAACTAGAAAAGGTTGACTAATGTTTCTGATAACTTTCTGCTGAATTCAGCAGTTCTGCCTAAACAGCTCAGGAATGACAGACAATACTGAAATTAGCATCTTTTATGGAAAAAACGCTTCCAGCTTTAAAGAAGAGAACCCCTATTGGTACATGGCACATTCTCACTATACTACTAACTATAGGATCTTAAGGGTCCCAGGCCAGACATCATTATCTGTGCTAAAAAGCTCAAGTTAATGCAGAACTACCTTAAGATGGAGTACTACTAATGACTGATATATGTGTGCCAAAAATAAACTTTGAAAAGACAAATTTCAAGAAGACTAATCATTTGAAATACAGTCAATACATTTCTTTGAATATTGTAACTAGGTCAACAGTTAAATTAATTTCTACTGAAACGCTTTTGATCGCACTCACGTGTGTACCGACTCTTTGTCCCCTTTGCAAAAATAAGTGAAGGCAATCCTTCTATCACTTACATAACATTGTGCAGTCAACACTAACACATGGTAACGTACGATAAACTAAATTAGCCCACCATGGGGCTTAATGTAATTAAACCCACAGAAATATTTCTTGAGAGCTGATGACGATTCCTGGGAGATTATAAACAACCACTGCAGCTACACTGGCATAAGCTGCTTTAGATGGCAGATAAACACATGATTAGGTAGTCTGGTTGCTAAGAAACAGGGACCTATCAACACCCTGACATGGATATTTATGCTGTGCATTGGCAGCACCCAGCATGTGTAGTAGTCATCTGATACACAGCTATGACTTGGCACTAGCAAAATGGTGAAACTGACAAGAAACATGATCTTGCACTTCTGTGACAGTTAAGATGTTGATGGAGGTACAACAGAGTTACCACTGTTCACACAAAACGGCAAACTTTGATAGTTCACTGTGTTCTTTGGCTGATCCTTAAAGAGCTTGGAAACGGTGACTGCAGAAAATCCTGATAAAACAGTGCAGGTTTGTAGTACTTCAAGCATAAAAAAATGACATCTGAAAAACTCATCAGAAAGGCTTCGTTCCAAATACAGAAAAATGTTGTGACTATTCAGATCTCAATGTTAACAGTGTCCTGTACACGTAGACATGTGAAACACAGCTCTCAGTGAAACTGTTCTCAGCGAGAGCTCTAGTTTGTCGTCAACAACCATGTCATTGTGAGTCCCTTTATATAAAACCAGAACAATGTAACTGAATAACGTTTAAAACAGAACTGCAAACAATATATCTCTATAAACATTAAACTATAAACAGTCTTGGAGAATGCCCCATGTAATAACCTTTACTACAGTCTCAAACAGTAGAATGTGCACAATGCTCGCGATAACTCGCTCTCTGTGTCTGCTGTGCTTTGTTCATGGTGTGAAGAGTGCGTCTTTGTGCATTGATGGATTGCAAATTGACTGGCAACCCGACATGACCTCAGCCTTGATGTGTTTATGATGGGACCCTACAAAATGTGTGCTCAACTTGTCTGGTGTATGCATTTATATAAATGTTTTCTTTGTTTACAGTCTAAATACTAAGATAAATTGTTTACTGTGTATTATAAGTGTGACTTAACTGTATATCAAGGAGAACGTTGGAAGGTACAGTGCAGATTTACAACGATGCATTTATTGGCTAAACAGTAACGCAACCAATGACTTAAAGGAGCAATCTATAATAAGTAAAACTGCTTTATTACCAATAACCTGTAATAAGGATGGAAAAATGGGCGTTACTGGTCAGTATGTGGCAAGAAGACTGCCCTATCAACCAGCCACCTATATGTGCACTAATACTCTAGTATTTCCACATACAACATTCAGTCTAATTGACTTAAACACATAAGACTGATCATTGCTGCAAGTATAAATCTAAAAACTGATGTTCAGTCATTTAACTCAGTTTGAGTATGCAAATGCATAGTGAGGATTCAATGTTTTGAATGTATTTATGCGGCAGACTACCCGTGGAGGGAGCAGTATGCAAAACAACGTTTCTACAGACAAGTCTGACCTTTCTTGTAGTGGTGGTGAATACTTGGTTACTGGTAATTGTATTTGGTACTTGATCGTTCATGTTCTTTTCATAATACATTTAACAATCTGTTAGCTTTTATATAAAGTCAAATTCATCAACACCATCACTTATTTTCCTTCACTTTCCATCTCTTTATTTTAGAGATATTCAGACACACACTGCAACCCTGAACTTATCTAGAAATTACCTGAAAGAGTCAAGAACACAATGTCCGAAGCACTTGTACTGGACATTAAACAAATGTCACCCAGCCAGCTCCCTAGTATAAAGTCTATGTAATGTCCAATTTGTGTGTGAAAGAGCAAGTTGATGGTAGAAGGATTTTAAAGCGAGTGGTCATGTTAATGATGCAGTATACTGTACACACTGCTCCACCTACATCACTGTTGACATCTAGATCACCTTTACCGGAGGTACATGTGCCCTTGACCCCTATGACCTCACCTGGATTACATTCCCCCCAGACAGCGCCACCTGGAGGCTCTTTCCCTTTCTACACTGACACTCAAAAGCAACGAAACGATAACTTGGACAGTGAATCTACACACAGTCAAGGAGATATGGACATTACCTGTTCATTAGCAATGAAAACCTCCAACTGCATAATAGATAGACAGTTTGAAGAAATACCATCAACTACAATTCCTCACAGGCCAAGCAT
>JAUMTR010000024.1:8887870-8910451 GCA_032270685.1 Microctenopoma stevenorrisi
CTAAATGTAAAGCACTTTGTAATGTAAGTTTTGAAAAGCGCTCTATAAATAAACTTTATTATTATTATTATTATTATAATGATGATTCTGACAGGTAATGCTTTGATGTGCTCAACACAAAGCTATGATTTTTGCAGCTTACTTTTCACATCTTATCCAGTCTCCTGCTCACTCTACTCAGGCCCTCACCAAAACCAAACAGTACAGTTTACAGTAGGTGAGAAGCATGAGAATATGTCTAGTTGAAGACAATCTCCTGATGTGTGCTACAGACAATATCTAAACCTGATGGCTCGAAAAACTGACTTCCCCTTGGTTACCACTCGTGGTTAAAGGAGAAAGGGGCTCGCCATCATAAAAATTTTAATCAGACATTCTACAAACTGCTGGCTACACAAGAGGAAGCTTGAGAAAAAGTTACTTTACCAAAGATAGTAGTTAGGTAGTATTTGTATTGACTCGGATAAACCTTAGTTTGATACAATAGTTTAAATCCCCACTGTACTCACATTAATATAGGACACTGACAATAATCCTGGGCTGGATTTGGGTTTGTCTTGGTTTACTTTTAGAGAAGTCAGATGACATTTGGAGAGCTTTACGTGCATAGCTCTACATGCCTGTTCGGAAAATGTCCAAAAAAGTAAGCTAGCCAAGGGCAGACTGATTTAATCTACACTTAATTAAATTACCTCATGTCATAGTTATGCACTGCTCACATTACACATGCCTTAAAGGTTTTGCCAAATGACTGTACCATCAGTCCATTTTTATTCTTTGCAGCTGGTTTAGGGCTAAGATGGGGGATAACAGATGAGCAAAAAAATACACCAGGGCTACGTTTTTGTAGCAAATGCAAAAGAGTCCATCTCACTGTTGAACATATACTGTCATTTTCTGTAGTCAGAGTACAGACACATGCACTCAAACAGCAAAGGAAATAATTGTTGGCCATATACACCATTTCAGTTTACTTTTAATGTCAAAGAGAAAAAGGGAATGTCTGGACAGTATTTTTTGCATTTGTCCCAAAGGATACAGTAGTGCATGTAGTGCTGAAACAATGAAAACTCATACAAATAATGTGATTGGTGAATTATTTGTTCATGAGTCACAGCGTTTACATTTATCCAAAATCAGGCAGCTCCTACTCCCTGGCATGCTGAAAATGTGTCTTAATCTCAACAAATGTTGAGTATGTTAAGTATCATCAAAACTGAAAAATACTTTAAAAAAAAACTAATAAACTGTTGTTTGTTCTTTGCAAAACCTGAAATGGCCTAACATTAGCACAATATAAAGACTTTCACAACCAAACCTCCTCATCCAAAATGACAAAACAGCAATGTCAGTATTTATACAGCGAGATTTGTGTCACTTTTGGTTGGTATCAGTGTCACATTTTTAGTTATTATATTTCAACGACAACTACCTAAAGTTCTTGTCTCCATTACCTAGAACAGATGCTAACTGCTAGTATGGCAACACTGCTATGTAGTGCATTTGAAATTGTTATCAGTTTGTTTACGTGAATATAGGCCTATAAGCACTTTGTACTTTGTTTAAATAGTGCTTCATGAATACAGTTATTACTATTCTAAACTAACAAATGTAAACTCCCATTAACATTGCGCTGTTTTTGTGAGAAACCTTTTGTAGATAAATGGGAGTCTAAAAAAGTTATGAGACAGAATGCTTTTAAAGGATTATTTTAAGGGGGACTTGCATTTCTTCTCACATATGTAATGGAAGCATCTGCCAGTGTAAATACACTTTTGCACGTTTTCGTTTTCAGATGCACTCTAACCACATAACACTAATATAAACCAAAGCACCATTATCACGCATCGCAGTCCTTTAAAAGATTAAATGAATGTGAAAATACGGTCAATGTTTTACAATGATTTACAATTTTAAGTCAATTTGCATGATGACATGCAAATCAGCTCATTCTGTCCTGTGTCAGATGTCACAGATGATCCAGAGATCCAAGTCCACCAGCCCAATGAAAATGCCAGGATGTTCACTTATCATGATCACACAACATAAGCTCAAACGCTCCTCAGGATATATTGCAAACGTGTCGGTATTAAATCTGCGTTACCTGTCTGAATCCAGACTTGCTCTTTCCTCACAGCTGACAGAGGAGGCAGGAAAAACAAACCAAATCTTCGGTCCCAGGACAGGCAGTTAGCCAGGACTTCTTCTCAGACCGGTTTCTGGGGAAAGATAAGAGTGCAATTTCTCCCTTTGCTATTTTTATGTCCGGCTGGTGAGGTGCCCGTGGGATTCTTTTCTTTAAAACGGTTCACTGTTTAACTTCTCAATTAGCTTTCTCCATGACAAAAAGCTGCTCCTCCAACTGACTGTAAATACAACACAGGCGCAGCGGTAAGTTTCTGGTTGAATTTCCTAGTCTGGAGCCGAGATGCCCGTCTTAGGCGGGCTTCTTCTTTACGTAGTATTGGAGGGGGTTTCAGTGTTCATGCACTAGTTAGTATAGATCTATGGTAAAGATTTTTGCCCTTCAAGCTACACTTGAATGCAGATTATACACAGTACTCATGATGTGAATAATATATATTGTTGTTTTAAATGTTTTTAGAAATTATTTAATGTGATTTTGATCTCCTTCATGTGAGACAGATGCGGTGTCACCCCGGCTACCTCTATTGACAGGCAACAACTGGTCTACTGTCCCCTCTCATGCAGTGGTCTGCTCCGTGAAACAAACAAGAACACACCTTTATGGAGGTATAAATAAACTATACCACCGAATTTCAAGGTCAGAGAGCAATACTTTAGCAGGCCAACAGATGTTCAGCAAGTCAGACAATAAGCAGTTAAAGTTGTGTTGGATATCACTGCTTCAGTACTTACTAAATACCACCAATCAAAATCTAAACTAAAACTAACACCATGGGGAAAAACTGGTTTTATATGGAGCCATGCCATTCACCAGTGTCCTGCAAGATGAAAAATGCATAAAACCATCCATCCCAGGGTATAGTTACTAATTTATGAGCAGTGCACAGCATACAACACACACACATCACTTATAGGCAATACCATGACTATTCACATTGTTCAGTGGTGGACATCAAATTGATACACTTGTGAACAGAGAAGATACAAAGCTACAGATAAAAGTCCTGCTGAAAGCCAGTACAAACCAATTACGCCAGCTGATCACACCAAGAATTAACGCTCTAATTCCTAGTTGAAGAAGCGACAGTCTTCTAATAATAACATAACAGTTGGCTGACACATGTCTGAAGCCTATCTCTGACAGAATACATTTGGGCACTAGTGGTCATGGCCTGGTGGCATCATGACAGGAAAACGCTCACAACTGCACTCTTTGTGAGAAACCAAAGAATGTGAGGAGGACAAATCTGGCTCACTCCCAACAAAACTACACACGGACAATAAGCAAAAAAAAAACCAAAAACACGCGTGTAGTACTTCCGAGATTCTCTCGTGTTATACGCACGCATGCGATTGCACACAAGCACACACCTTTGCAGAATCCGACAGAAACTTAAGGACGTTAAACCACTTAACAACGTGAAGACTGTAGAGCAACCTCAAGTAGCTGTGGCTAATAACATAAGCTCAACATTGCCAGCAGCCCACTAGACAATACCAAATCAAAACACACCAGAGTGATCTCCACAAACGACATCCACAGCTCAGGTAGTCACCAATACAAATGTAGCTAACTCAGCCAGCTAGGTTGGCTAACAGCAGAAAATAAGCTAACTAATGCTAGCTAACAGCTTAACGTGAGCCATAACGAGATTCTTATTTCTACAAATTGAACTATATAGGTTAGTGTCATCACAGTAACGTTTACTTTGCATCTTAATCTTAAATTCTTACCTTTTGAGTATAGTGATTTTGGAGAATTTAGGTCGATATCCGAACTAAAAAGGGATATAAAATCAGAGGGCATCGCAACGCTTCATCGAGGTGAGGGGAAGCGGACACTTCAGTAGAAACGAAGTCTGCTCTCTTGGCCAATAAATATTGCGATTTACAAACGGAATGTTTAATATACAGAGTACAATATCGAAACAATCTTGAAACGACAAAAATAAACTTTCATTATAAGGAAGCCTGACACCTAACACGACCCACGTTACTCTGTCTTTGCCATGAAGAGATACATTTCATGCTACGTTGAAACAAACCATGGATGTATTATGAGAACTGGATACCAGACTAAAACATGGCGGCCGCTCACTTGACTGGAAACTGCTCAGCCTGCGCATAAGCCAAAAAAGTTTTCTTACTTCCGGTTTTGCTTCCGTGTTGTCCTTCCCACTACACATGCGCATTACAGCTCTCTCGACATTACGAAGTAGAAAGTTGGTTTCTAGGCAGTGAGAAGGTTTTACGGATGTTATATGTTATAATTGTAGTCGAAGGAGAAATGCTTTTGGCAAAGTGACGCTGAGCACCCAACGCAACGTGATGCAACACATACATATACAAATACTTCAACTTCATAACATACAGCACATACACACAACAATGCTGCAAAAGGGAAAACAAAATAGACTTCTGAAACATGCTGCAAACATGACCATAAACAGAAAGGAGGTAGACCAAACTTATCAAGTTAATGTTTTTTATTTGATTGTGCTTTGTCTATATATTTGTTAGGTTGTAGTGCATTGACCTCTCAGGGTCGCCACATTTTGGGGCCGCAGTTGCAGTCATTCAGTTTTAGTTGTCTGGAAGTTCAAGCCTAAAATAAAATATATGATAAACACACTATCTTCTCTCTTCCTGTAAAACACAAAAAAACACAAGCACTATTAAATAATAAAAACATACCACAAAGTGTACCCCGACAAAGTGGATTTTTTCACTGTTCATAGACTGAAACTGAAAGAAATACTTGGTGGATGCTTCCAGATCAGTATTATTGTCATGTTATCAGAAGATACCAGAATAAACAGCAGCCCCCTTTTGATTGCACCCCTACACTTTCAAAGAGCAGCCCAGATTTCTTTATGGGATTCTGGTGGTCTAAAACAAATTTAAATGATTGATGGGCTCTTGTCTCACACTCATTATATGATTTTGAATTCCTTAAATTAAAAAGTCACAGTTCTACTTTTATAGAGATAACACTTGTGTCCCGTATTGGAACAACTTAATATTCTTACTAAAAGCACTAGACCTTTTTGAATTGCTACAGTAATATGAGTGACATATATGGAACTCAAGACACGTCCAAGTTTGCAGACAAGATATACTATATGTAACAAAGCTGCCACACTTAATAATGTATTAGGTGAAAAGTAGTGAAAAGTGTTAAGCAAAGGACAAAGCTTCTTTGTGTTACCTCCACCGGTGCAACATTCTTCTGCACATAACTCAGATGGGCAAAGCAGAGGCAATTTTTAGTCCATGTGTTTATTGTAAATTGACCATTATTTAGGCCTTAACAAAAAGAGGGAATTAACCTGCGGTTTATCAGACTAATCAACAATCATGTAGTAATTCTATACAATTAAATACAAAAGCCGGGGTTCAAGGCAAAACTAGATTAAACCCATACAAATGAAGTGAACAAACATAAAATCAAAACATACAAAATACGCTTATATGCAATGTTTCCAAAAAAGAGACAACCGCGCGTGTGCTCGTCCTCTATTTCCCATAAGGCAATTCGGCAATAGTCACGATGTTGTTGCGGAAGTACAAATCAACGCAGTGCTAATAATTCTCTGCTCTCTGGGCTGGAACCATTCTTCAGGACACATTATTCTTTATGTTTTTTATGTTTACGTGAAAAATTTAGGCCATGGCAGCTCTAAAATACGCAGGTATGGACGATACCGACAGTGAGGATGAGTTGCCTCCTGGATGGGAAGAGAGATCTACGAAAGATGGATGGGTGTACTATGCAAAGTAATTGTGCTCCTTCTATTACCATTGCCAATTTTAATATGTGTATGAGTTTAGTTTTAGCAATGTTCAGTTATAAAGATCCTATCTATGTCAGAGGTTTTTCTTGCTACACCATATCAAGTAAGCTCTGATATTTGAGTTGACATGGCGAAAACCACAGACCTCACAACAGGGTAGGCTTTAGAGGAATTAGTGCTAAACGGATTAATATAAAATGTCGTGATAATACTGTGACTCTGCTATTGGAGTTTCGGTAATATTAGATTTTAGGTAGGCTACTTCAGCTTTGAGGCTTTACCAGTGGTAGCTTGTTTGTAAATACCAGTGGTTACTCACTAAAATATTTTTTGTTAATAACAATTACTCCTAAAAAGTAAAGTTAATATAAAATATAGTGCAGAAAATTGACATGCCAGCAAAAATGGCAAATTTTGTTCACATGTCAAACACACAAACCAAACACACTTCAAAAATTACCAAAAAAAGAAATAAATGAAACAAAAACCAAAATAACAGCAACAAATAAAGCTCCATTATACATTGTGTAGAGCTAGGAATATTAGCCTTGTTTTTCTGTGCAGTCTCACACACTCTCATAGGTTTGTATTTGATGTCTTTTCAGTAGAGAGTGTATTTACTCTTGACTTGCATAGCGCAGAAGTAAAAACACAGGTTTATTGGCAAAGCTAGCGAGTGTCATGTATTAACCAAGGTGATTTTTAGGCTGAAATTCACAATACTCAAGAGTGAATAAAACAAACCAAAAGATTTTGTCAATAAGAAGTCAATAACTATACAAAAAAGGCAACACAACTACTAATGTTCTTAGACACTGCTGACATATATTAATATATATATTGTGTTCATGTATGTGTCACATATTTTGCTTGGAATAAAATCTTTTTTTTTATCTCTGTGCCTGCAGCCACGACGAGATGAAGACACAGTGGGAACACCCGAAAACAGGGAAGAAAAAACGTTGTGCTGGAGGTTTGCCTATTTCGCTTGTTTTTCATTGCTTTGTTTCTCGCTTCAGTAACAAATTACAGAATGCAACTTATTACCTATATCAGAGAAATACAGTACATCCTATTTATTCCAGCTGTAATAGAAAACATGTATCTCCTCTCTCAGATTTACCATATGGTTGGGAGCAAGAAACTGATGAAAAAGGACAGATACTTTACGTTGAGTAAGTAGATTCATTATTTAACTTTTTCTTTATCATACCATTTATGTTTATTTATGTTTATTATTTCCTCTGTCACTTCTAGTCACATTAACAAGCGGACCACATATTTTGACCCACGCCAAGCTTTTACAGTAGAGGATGTTGTGCTGAAACCAAAACGCTATGATGGAAACACAGCTGCTCTGGAGATTCTTCAAGGTCGCGACCTCTCTGACAGGATTGTCCTCATTACTGGGGCCAACTCGGGCATTGGTGAGTTTCATAACTGTAGGATTCAACAAGATCTTCTTGCTGGCCCTGAAACTTGTTTAAGCTGTGTTGGAAATCTTCACAATACAGTAAAGTGTGTTTCTGCAATGAGACCACTAGGTGGTGATGTGGTATTGTGCTGTAGTAGAAGGGTCTCTGACAAGACCGTCTATGCTCCCTGCGAGTCCACATCCCTCCGCAGCCAGACATTCATCAGCATTAGCCTCCAGAATGATACACTTAGACTCAACAAATCACTCCTTAATACCAAACATGATTGTATTGAAGTTCATTAGCTGGGCTGAATTGGATGTCATTGTTAACTGTAATGAATGGTGTCCATTTGTACCCAGCAAATGCATGGCTCACTATATAATGGTTTGAAAACAAATGTATTTCCTCTTTTCTTTAGTTTAAATTAGCACAAATAGGGACCATTTGTTCAGACTTGCTTCTTTGTTCGGGATAGATAATGACAGCACAAGGGAAATCAAATAAACATAAAATCGCTAATTGTCTTTATATTCAAATCCTTTGTCCCAAGTACACACAGCAGTGTAATTGCTGTGTGTGAATATTATGAGATACAGCAAAGCCCCACACTAGTACATACATTTATTGTAACATGGAAACATTGACTGAACAAAGATACTTGTGAACCTAAGTATCCACCTGACCTTGATGCACAAATTCAGCTCTTTAAAGTCTTCAAAGTTAATACAAATTTAAATATAATCATCCGTGATATAAGAATCTAACTGTGTTTTTCAATTTGTTTCCGCACAATACAGTTATAGAGAAAATATGTGGTGTTTAATGACAGGAGAAATTATTTAGGTGTTTTGATAAACAGTAAATAGATCTCACTAAAATAAGTAAATCCGTTTTTTTACAGGTTAATTGCAGGATAGCAAATCACTTCTCAACTCATCTGACATTATTATTTTGAAGAAGTTAATTTAAGCAATGGTAAAATAGGTAAATCATAAAACAATCAAATTCATCAAGAAAAAAAGGAGTTATACATGGGGACAGTATTAACCTAAATATTTTAAAATGTCATAATATCATTATTGAAGATTAACTAAGTCTTAGAGATCAAATTAGAGTTGATTGTTTCAGGCAGAGATAGTCAGGTTTTATTGTCTGGGAGAGGCTATCGTATTTAAAGAAGAGAAATCTGGTTCTTCACTATCAAAGTCTGATCTTCATAACACATGTTTTTAGAGGTGTCTCATGGAAAAAGAAGATGTCTGAACACCTTAGAGGAAGAGTTAATTTCACTCAATACACTGGAAAGGGTTATTTTTCTATTGTTAATTATAATAATAATTATTAATTCATGGACTCTACTGGTAGACTGTCATAGAGGTTGTGTGTGAATGGAGAGCATTCATCGAGACAGCCTAGGCTACTGGAAGAATGTAGAGACCAAAGGAAAACCTTTTGGCTTAAAGTCAGTCGTTGCATTTCATCATAAGACCCATATCACATCTGTGAAAAATGTGCGTGGCAGCATCATGATTTGTGCCTGCTTCACTGCCTCTGGACCAGGACCACTTACCATCATTGAGTTGAAAAAAGAAAATGTATGTATCCTTTGTTTTTTAGACACAACAACATCTAACATGCATTATACTGTTAAAAGGTTGTGTGTGAAAGTCCTGACCTTAAAGGTTTTAGATCTGAAACAGACTAGAAGGAAGCCAACCAGTATCACTGGGTCAAAGCTGTTGATGAAGGCTAGAATCCCACCAAGCTGATGTGTAGGACTGATGCACCATTACTGGTCCCATCCGTTAGGAAGGCATGGATTCTCATAGTTTTACCACAAACACATTTTTAAGATTAGCAAATTTCATACAGTAAAGAAATTAAAAGTTGATGGTGTTGGCTCATTTGTTTAATCAGGCTCTCTTTATCTAGTTTTAGGATTGTGTGTCACCTCTTAGACATATTTATGCACAAAAATAGAACATGACAAAGGATCGCAAACTTTCAAGCACCCCTTGTAAATAGGGAGAACAGAAAAAAATGCAAATAGGTTTCACCACAAGAGGGCACAGGAAGTCCATGATGATGAAGTTGATTTAAAACGGTCTTGAAATGACTGATTCACACAGGCCTATTTTTGCCTTAAAAACTATATAATAAAAGAGATAATACACATTTAGCATTTTTTATATATTTAGTAAATGAAAATGTGTTCATTTGAAAATAGCCGATTTTTTCACAGGAGCACATCAAGTGGCTGCATCACATGGAAATTGTTTCGTGTGTGCAAATACTTAATAAACCCATATTAACATAATCTTTGTTTTTCTCTACTACATATTAAATATGCATCAGCCACAATTAAATGTATTCTAATAGTAATTGCTACTACTGTTCTTTTGACATTCCTCTAGTGAAATGTGGTTTTGCCAATTGGTTGGACCCACTTAGCATTTTAATGGCATCAATAGTGTTTTAATCCAAGTGTCAATGCTGCTTCCATTTTCCTCTTTTCTTATTTCTCTGTAGGAGATTTGACATTTTAACTAGTAATGGTAGGATATTATTTAATTAGCAAATTTACATTTCTGCTCTTTAATTTAGTTCTTAATGCACATGATCATGAAAAGTGCACATATGAGTTTATTTATGCATGAAATGTCATAGTCTCTGGTTTTGTGGCCAGCTTTAAAGCTCCAGTGCAGTTGTGCTGGGAGGCGACTCAGTAATGCAGTTCGTCTTGCTGATGTGATCACTGTGCCTGGTTCACAACATTAGTCTTCCTCTCTCTGCTTTCTTTTGTAAATTAAACACCAGTACCAGCCTGACTGGTGTTTTTAATTGTGATAATGGAAATGAATGAATGCAGTTTATCCCCCCCCGTCTTCTTCTTCTTCTGCTCCTTCCCCGTTCTTTTTAAAGTTTTTTTTTACTTGGAGAGACCTGTGGTTGTACACCTGTACCTCTGCATTGATTCCTAAGCGGCTTTGACCCACATCCTCCTATCCATCCCCATTAAACACTCCTGCTATGGCTCTAATTCCCCTCCTATCAACTAACTCTCAGGTTATTTACTGGCCCAGGGTCCATGGAACTGTAGTCCTTAAAGGACCATTGTTGTGATAACTGTGAGTCCCATTAGGTTTAGAGACACACTATAAAAAGCTCCCAAAATATCTTCTACCTAAAAACTTATAATCTTCACACTAAACTTAAATCTAATATAAGCCCTTCCCCCAAATATTTTCTCTTGCTGCACAACTATTTTTGAATTGTGCTCTCTTAGCACATGCAGTCATGACAGCTGTATGTAACATAACATATATGTGTCCCCCTACCTGGGGAGCAGCATTGGTCTGCAAATCAGTTACAGCAGGTGCCACGTTGTAAATAGCGGTCAGAAATAACATATTGACCCCATCTTACTGGAATAACACATTCAGGGAGGCGTGCTCAGTAGTTAATTCCAGTAGTATGTCTGCATGATTTCGCTTTTTAGTTTGTCAGGTTCTTAAAGAAATGTTGTATTGTTCGTATTATTAGTAACATCTAGGTTTGTATATTTTTATAACTTTTGCTATGTTAAAAAATCTTCTCTGGCCCTTTTTTTATCTGTTCAGTCAAAGTGCACATCGTGAATTTATTCTCCATTGTATTGTTGTTTAGGTGAAGGGTCAATGCTGGAATCAGAAGCAGAAAAGACTTGGGCAGTCCAGACGGGGAATAGCAGGGATTTGGAAAGGAGCGCTTCGCAATGTTTTAGTATCACTATTCATTGTCTCTGCAGTGCATTAGGACTTTGAATGTTATTCTTATTCATGAAAGAATGACATTGTTCAGTGTTTGTGTTGATCCCAGTGTTGTGTTGTGTTGGCAGGATTAAGTGTCAGGCCGGTGCTCTCCTCTCTCTGGATGGAGAGATCCCTAAGCATACTCAGTGAGTCGCAGAGCTGAGAGAGTCTCAGTGTGCAGATTAAACCCGTAGCCTAGCTTTGTGGCTGATCATTAGATTGAGGCAGATTTGTTAAGCATAACTGCCATTAAATTGGGTGCAAAGCTCTGGTATTTACTGCACTGCTGTTTATGAATAAGGACCCCCTTAAAGACCCGCGCAGCGATGCGTTAAACCTGAGCCTCAGCAAGGAAGGAAATGCATTATTCATAGCGGGAGGAATTAGATGGATAAAAAGATGTTTCTGGTGAGAGTGGCATGTGGTGCCTATGTCTTGGTGTGTGTGTGTGTGTGTGTGTGTGTGTGGTTTAGATGACATCCAGAGTGCATCTCTGTTTATATTCTGAGGTCTGATAGTGTTGTGTGTGTGTGTCCGCTGGGGGAGCAGCTCGCCAGTGTCCTGCTCCGTCTCCTCTGTGTCAGCTTGTGAACTAAGCTGGAAGGAAATCGAAGGAGAGTTTTATTTTTTTTCATCGGGCATTTCATGTCCTCTCTGATGAATGTGTTTATTGGCTACGTAATGAGAACCAGTTATGGTTGGTTAGTCAAATTATTCAACTTTATTAACCTTGGATGAAATTTGCTATGCAGACTCAAACTGGTGTAACATGCAAAGAGTATTATGCTGGAGGCCAGAAGGGTTCAATAATGATTACAGCTCTAATATAATAGAACTGAAGTGGTTAGAGAGACAGGATGGAATACATATATGCACTTAAAGGCTGTAGGTAAAATAAAACGAAAAGCTACTGGGTTATTGTGTGTAGTCAAGTAGTTTATAGACCTATCGAGTTTACAGTCTGCGGATGATGAGGGGATCAAAGTTACATGATGGGGGAATTTTGATGACAGTGATGAAAATAGACCCATTTCTCAGGAGATATGTGCGCACGAGAAGGCTCCTGTGTTTTTCCTTCTGTGATGTTTGTGTTTACAGGCCTGTGAGTGTGTGTCTGAAGTGCTCAGGTAAAGCTGGCTGCAGGAGGAGCAGCAGCAGTGACCAGTGTCGTGTGAGGCCATGATGAGAGATTGTGTAGGGAGTTGGAGGTTGCACAGAGGGTCAGAGGATGAGAAGTGGGGTGGGTGTGTACTACATAGGGCTACATGGATGGTGAGACAGCAGTGGAGGAGGGGGAAGGGGCTAGAAAGAAGGCAGAAAGGCAGAAGGGGACAGGGAGGGGTTAATAGAACCACTCCAGTGCTCTCGCCTGGAACAGCTCAACCTTGGGCTGTAATTACTAACCATACATCCCACTTTTGGGGTGACATCTCCCTCCTCATGGACTAATGGGACGGGAATTAAAGGGGATCTTAAAAGTCAGAAAGTGTGGGGGGATTGTGCCATTTTTTACTTTTTCAGACAAGAAATACACTCTGGAAGCAGCAGGAACAGGTGCACTCATCCCCAGGACAATCAGTAGTTAGGCTGTGTCTGAAATCATGGTACTGTTCACTTATTTAATCACTTCTAGACGAAAGACACTCAAGTGAGCTGTAAATTGATGTTTTGACTGGAACAATTTCCCTCTGGGATTAATAAGGTTTTTTGAATCTTAAACTGTAACATTTTATGAATCTGTGAGCTTGACAAAAATAAATCTAATAATAATATTATTATTTTTAGCACTCGACTGTTTCAGCTTTTCCATTGTGAAGGAATGCAGCTTTTCTGTTTTATATCGTTCTATACTGAATATATTTAGACATCTGAAGACATTACTATTTGACATTTCACTGATGAAATGTTCGATGCTTAATTAAGAAAATACTTTCCATGTTGATCAGTAATTAAATCAGACAATTACCAATGTAGATCATTTGGTGTTTGGCTGATGGAAAACCTCTAAACCTTCTGCTTACTTTTTTATCTACAACATTTTGGATTGTTGGGCCAATCCTCGTGGCCCAGGGGTTAATAATGTCATTCACAATTTTTTTCCCTTTAGTTTCCTATTATGAGGTGGAAACCTCTGCTAGAAATTAAAAAATCAAAGTATGAAATACAACAGAACGTCAGTTTTTAAAGGGAGATTGTTAGCAGCAGGTATACTTTTATGTTGTGTGTTACAGTTAAAAAAGGCCATTTAATTCACTGAGGTGAAACGATGTAATCTCTTCACGATCTGCTTTGCTTTTATGTTCGTTTGAGCACAAACTCAGCTCTGTGGAAAACGGACTGTGGGAACGCGGCATGTTTGCCCGCAAGTCTTGTAATGATCTGAACTTGCTTCTGTTCACCCAATTGTACTGTGGAGCTTATTTTAGTTAAATGCCTCTTTGGATGCAGATCAAGAGAGAGCAGCAGTAGGCAGCGCCGTTTGCCAAATAAACAGGTTTACTGACGAGGGTGGTAATGATCTCATTACATTGAGCCAATACACCTGTGTACAAGGGGGATCCAGAGAGGGGTGGCGGGCCAGGGAGGACAAACAAAGCGTGAAATCACTAAATCACACTCATTATTGGGGGATATCAGTAGGGCCAGGATACTAATGTACCATGAAGAGCATTCACTGCTTAATGGACATTTTACACAATTTTTATACATTTCCCACATTACAGTAAAACAAATTCTCAACAAGAGCTGAGCTATTCACTGTATTCTTGTCACACTGTGAATGTTCAGACTGAACAAGCATGCGCGAAGTCGTCATGTCTGCCGTGTTGTTGTGTGATTAGACTAAAGAACCTGGAACATCCTAACAGCCTAGTATAACAGTCAGGCCTCCAGTGCGCTGTAAAACATCTCATGGCGTCAGTCGATGCACCAGACCAAAAGAAACCTCCCTCTGACCTCTTGTCATGTTCCACCATCAGTGTGCGATGCTGAAACAGGATCTTTATGTTGTACACCTGACCAGGAACTAATTTCAGTGCGGCCCTCTTCACCGGCAACATGGGTGAGAGGGTGGGGAGTCTCTGTTACGGCAACGCCACTCTCGTTATTTCACAATTAATGTCAAGCCCTTGTTATTTGTCATTGGAAATACATGACTCTGGTGCTGCTGCTCTTGTCGCTGCCATATTCTAATTTGTTCTCCATTATGGAAAACACTGGTGTCGATTAATTTCACTTTCATGGCTTGTACACACAACAAGTAAGTGTGAGGTGTTGTTGTTTACTAGCAGCCGGTAGTCTTGTTTAATTTATAGGAGTTGAAAAAATGGTTTTAAATTATGGCCTGTTTGGGATCTTTTTTTTAACAGGTGCAAATGTAGTTTTATTTTCTCTTGTGCAGATTTTGAATATGATGCTTAATAACATGGCGAAAATTCAGCCGTTCTGTATAAGCTGTTATGACATTTGCTTCCTAATACCAGCTGCTCCACCTGCAAATTCAAAGTGCGTATTTACTCCCGGAGTCACGCAGTTCGTTTTTTTTTTTTCTGTCGTGTTGTTTTTATTTTCATTTCCATTTCCTGTGAGTGAAATGATCTCTGCTCACAGCCACAGTCCCCTCCATTACACCTAATAAGGTGTCATATAATTTAATTCCATGCTTCACTTGTCAGAAAGGGCTTCCAATCCTACTCCAATTTTGAGTTTTAATAGATATTAGTCCTTAACACTCTCCTCACAATTAGGCCTCCCAGTTTTGCTCTTAATGAAAATCAGATTAAGACATATAATCTAATTACAGTTCATATTAATCCACCCTCTGATACACTCTGTCTGCTGCTCTGCCTCTCAGACCCACAATCAATTATTATGCCTGGCAGTTTGTCAGTCAGGACACTCTGAATGTGTGTGAATGGCTCCACTGTATCTGACTGTAGTTTGTATTTCAAGGTGGAACTGAAAATTGTGATGCTGTTCTGTCTGAAGGATAATAAATGCCAAAGGAAGGAAAAAAGTCTCATAAATTTATTCAACCTACGGGTTGAAATGACCCATTTAGACTTGTAATTTAGAAATGAACTTCTCTCCCGCTATCTTCAGTTTTTGTCAGTTTTATCGTAACTGTATCATTTGGATGAAGTAGTGTTGGACTGATAAATTCTGCGCGTGTCCGCGGACTTCATTTCATGGGAGAAATGTCCTTATCGGAGGCCCTTTGATGTTCTGAAATATCACACCAAGGTTCGGCTTGAATGTCATGTCTGTCCGATTGTTGATTTAGGTCTGTGTATTATGAGCCATGTTTTCATAATTACTGCCATCACTGTACAATTACCAACATAATTAGCAACTGACACCATCCTTTAGTATGATACCTTCCTCAGAGCTAGTGATCACGTCCAACACTTTATCTAAGACGAGAGGAAGAAGTCTTGAACCACAATAATTCAATCAGTTTCATCACTTCAGAGAGAAATGATTAACTCCCTCTACTAGACCACTGGGTTACCCAATGAAGGAAATTATATGGAAAATTGATACGAAATTTAACTTTCACCCCCAAACCGCACCATCACCACCCCACCATATGAGATTCAACCACTTAGAATTAAAGTTATCTTCAGAATAAAACTAATCTTTGAAGCATTTGTCGATTTTATTTTACTATTTTACTCTTTGACTTATGACTTTGTCTGTTTCTCCCTCCTCGTGTCTCAGGTTTTGAGACAGCCAGGTCTTTTGCTCTTCATGGTGCCCATGTGATCCTGGCGTGTCGAAACCTGTCCCGTGCGAACAAGGCAGTCAGACTCATACAGCAGGAGTGGGTGAGTGTCAGTCGGACCTTCATGAACCTTTTGTTTGTTTCCTGAAAGGTTCACATTCTACAGTACATTTGCCTTTCTGACCACACAAAGAAAACGTGCACAAAACACTCACTGCCTGGAACTGGAAATACACAAATTACTCACCAGCATAATAAATAATCCATTAATAATTCACAGTTGTTTTTTTAGGGATAAATTCTAGCTGTTTTAGTCTTTAAAAAAAAATTAAGTAAGGATCAGTGGACCTGAGAGAGAGTCACAGAAAGTGTAGAAAATAATGACCTCTCATTTACTTAATCTGGAAATCTCATTGAGATTAAGATCAGAGATTAAGACTCTTTCGAGTGATCTGAGAACAACTTACAAAATTACAGCACATGTAGTTTATACATTAAGACCATAATATGCATTTCTGTCAGCCAAACAATCATCACATGAAATCCTTCACATATTTTTCTGTGGGCTTTAGTATCTGTACCACATCCTCAATTCAGATGAAAAAACCTCCCAAAAAATGGAAGAAACAAGAGAGGAAATCTAAATTTTCAAGGACAGACAAACCATTTTCCATAAGCACGTATCATACAAAGGGTGTGTTGAGCAGAAAGCATGACAAACATTTATGATTTTTGGCTATATCAACAAAAAATTCACTTGACCTATTCAGATTTTAATCAATGATCCAAATGTCCCTAGGGCCGACACAGTCAGGTTTTATTTGTTAAAAATAAAACATTCAATATGAGAAAAACATTTAGGTTCTCAAAAACTGCCAACACATTTCCCAGGAAAGGCGAAGAAACCTCTGTATGTGTGTCTCCGTGAAGCGGGAGGGAGTTTAAGGAAGGGAGGGAGAAAAGTGAGAGAGGGCATCTGATAATTACCTGAGATTATTGCTCTAATATCGCTGCGCTTGTGACGCGTCCCCAGATTTACGAGTGTGGGAAAATAAACAAGTGAAATGTGGGTGCTGGAGCAGAAAGAATAAGCCATTAGCACTGGGTTGATTACAGAGAGCAGGACTTGGAGAAGAAGAAGGAGAGTGAGTGCACAGCACAGATATGGAGAGAGAGGCTGAGCGGGAGGAAAAGAGAGAGAGAGAGAGAGAGGGAGACAAACGCCTTTGAGCGAGAGTGGATCTGCAGTGTTTAAACTCACCCTAGTCTCGAATTGAAGTATGCCCCTGGGGCTGTCAGTGCTGCACCACAGTGTGAAATCCCTTGTACAGATCTATTAATGTAGGTGCTTTGTCTAAATGAGTGAGGAAAAGCTCTGATCCAAGCACCAGATTTGTTTTCAGGAAATTGATTCAAGCTTCCCATCTGCCACAGAATTATCCAGGATATTGTTTAAGGTTTGTCTACTACCAAATGGAGGCTACAGCGAAGAGATTAAACAATTGTTGACCTCCGTAGTGCAAATGATAGTCTTCACTGTTTGTGGTACACTGGCATGAGGCATGTGCAGATTGTCAGCACGTTTAATGGTGAGTTAATAGAGTTCTGCATAGTTCAAACAGAGCATGAGTAGTGAATTAGCATTCCCTAAGCCCACTTCATATTCCTTCTCAAGGAATCCCCCTGTTATGGGCTAATGAATAAAAGTCACAATATCAGAATAAATCTTTGCTGCAGATTTTTCCCTCTGGCGACATTATTAATAGATTCAGCAGAAGAATAGAGAGGAGGATTAATCTTTAAGATGATGGATGGGCTCTGCTCGCCTTCCCATGCTCTTACGTTAAGGTCATTTTGATAAGAGGGTATATTTTGGGGTCTTCTGTACAAAAGGTCATCGTATCTACTTCCAGGTCCCTCTCAGAGTTCCGCTGTGGCTGCCAGGAGTGGAACTGCTGTCCCGATTGCACATGACCTCTGACCCCTAACTACCTGCTCACTATTACTCACAACTCTGTCTTTCCCTGCCTCTGTGTGTATGTCTCTGGCTGTGTGGTCTAGAGTTGCAGTTTTGAGGAGCGTGTTGGTTTCTCCACGGCGCAGGGTGCAGGCTCAGTGTAGTGTTGTGTACATACAGCGAGTATGGATAACGGGGAGGTCGGAACAGCCAGTAGCTGGTATGAAGAGCAGGGTCAGAGGGCTTATCCTACCCAGTGCTCTACCAGCTGCAGAATAAACAGAACAATACACTTCATGCAGGATTCTTGGAAGAAATCTCCCCATGTACTTGTTCTTTAACTGACATGATTCTACATGTAATGTTTGACATTACAGAGCGTGTTTGGTCCTTTGGAGATTGTTTGTGTACCTGCTGACATTTTCTCATGAAATTTGTTTCTCGCTGTGTTTATGTTGCGTACTTTTTTCGTGATGGGACTTTAGCTGTGGCTCCACGGCAGGTCTAATCTGTGCAGAATGTGTTGTTTTCTCTTTCTCTATTTGAGCTGTGAGGTGAAACCCCTCCAGGAGGCTCATTAGGGGAGTTTAGAGTGTCGGAGAGGGGATAAAAATCTACCTTATGATTGTGTTTTACAATAAGCCTGATGCTGGTTGCCTTTATGGGGTTCAAAGGGGGCTGTTTTACAGGCTATGATCAAGCCACAGTAAAAGCAGGTAGGGATTAAGCAGCAGATGGGCGCTGAGAGAGATGGAGGGAGAGCAGAATGAGATGAGAAAACAGACAGACAAAGAGAAAATGGAGAGAGTGAATTGTAGATTGTAGATTCCACGTAGATTTCTCAATCCTTTATTATTCATGCACAAATTTAATTTTCTTGATTACTGTAAATTTGCATCCTACTATTGTCCTTCGGGGAGCTCTGAAACTCGGCCTCTGCCCCACACTTTAACTACAAGCTTTTCCCACAGCCCCTTACCTACATTATCTATCACCTATTCTGCTCACAGTACCAGCAGGTTAAGTTGGTGGTTAACAACCAGTGTTGCCTGCATACCAGAGATTTATTTTTCCTGATTGCTTTTAAAATTCTGCTTATCTTTGACTCCAGTGTCTCCCTCAGAGAGCTGTAATGGACTCCCCTGAGATATAACCCTATACTTGGTGGGCTAGCCAAGGCCCTTGGCCCCTGAGTAGAATACAACACATACACAGGCGTGTGTGCCATGGTCTTGTTTTGTAATTTCTTTAAATTTTTTTTTATCCAAAATGCTTACCCCCCCCCCCTGCCCCTTTCTACAACACATGCTAATGAGATGCTTTGTAAAGGCGTTAATTAGCAAGCTAGTCACTGATTGCTGTGCTTGTTTTTGGTTTATGTGTGTGTGTGTGTGTGTGTGTGTGTGTGTGTGGCAGGGGTGCATTATTATGGCTGTGTGCCGCAGAGGAGAGTTCTGTCAGGGTCTGCTCTGGAACCAATTAGGCTAAAGCTTAGTGTCCACTGAGGCTGTTGGGTTGAAAAAAGCCTTCTGTTTGCAATGTCAAACAGCAACATTACCACAGGCCAGAGAAGCAGAGCGAGACAGGCGGACTGAGAGCAGATAAGCAGTGGTCACTCACACAAGCAGACAGACGGTTCCTCCGCTACGTAGGAAAAACAAACAAAGGATGAACTCATACCCTCTGCCACAAACCTTCACCTTCGCACGTGGATACTTTTTCTTGCAATTTCAGACAGTAGGGAAAGAGGTTGGGAAAGACAGACTGTGTTCCTATTCCTTCCTGAAACACGGTCTTTGCAATTCACCGCGGCTTTTATGGCTGATAGCCTGTGATTTAGAATGAGAACACCACATGTTTATGCATGGCATACATACAGCAGTATAAGGTAACAAACCCACATTTCTAGTTGGAAAAACTACTTTTCATGCATGAGATGTGGTCATTAGGACACATTCAGGGATTTGGGCCCCCGCTCTTTGTCAGCCTCACTCTGCATTTAACCTGAATCACACATGTTTCAAAAAGAATGTGTGTGTGCGCGCGCGCACATGAACGCGATGCGCGTATGCCCGTGTTTGTCCGTTTGCCTGGTGCATAACCTTCTGTGTCATTCTGACAGGCCCTGTGCCCCTGCTGGCCATCATGCCACGGCACGCTACTCTAGCTGAGGCCAACAGGAAGTGACACATGTGAAATGCTGACCTGGTCGGTTACAGCCCCCTCCAGGGCCTCAGGATGCTGCTCTTTTAGTCACCCTTCACTTCTCTTCCTTCGCTCCCTGGCTCTTAATGTTTTTTTATCTTTCTGAAAGGCCTCAAAAGACTTCTGTCCCCCTCCGTTCACCCTTGTATTCTGTACCACTTTTTTCCTCTTCGTCTCTCTCCCAAAATGATTAAGGAAATTGCAGCCCATTTCCCAGGTCAGTGAACAGGTCGGTAACACTCTCCTCTGCTGCCAGAGAGACCAGTAGATCATACTTCAGTTTTAGGTATTATACTGTCTTGCAGCATTTGAACTTTAGCTTGTTTTTCTAAATGTGATTTAATGACCACCTTAAATGCTATAACACCACGTACGCACATACTCTTTTTGAACTGAAATGGCCACAACTAAAAGCAAAACAGAAATTCATCTAAATTGCTTTATTAAAACAAACCTATTTATCCTAATTTAGGATGTCTCACATGGTACACAACCTTTCGTTAATAAGCTTAAGCATAATATTTTTTTTACATGTGAATTTGCCGACACAGCAAAGCACAGATAAATCCAGTGGAGATTGTTTTTGGTGATGTTGAAGTTTGCACTTAAGCAGCCTGAGAGCCCTTTTCCAGGTTTTCCCCAGACTATGGCAATATTATACCTGCGTCTCCACTGCCCCCTGCTCTATTAATCCTCCTCTCCAATCTCAGGTGCGCTCACTGAATCACTGAGGGTAAGGTGGCTGTCTCTTATTTCCAGGATGAGGCACTGTGCAAATTGGTTTGTTTCTTCTTATATTAGTAGTATGTTCCCATCTCTCCAGGGAAACCTTCTCATCTTTCTTTATTTACTTAAATATTTCTTTGTTTCCTGCCCGCACTGTGTCTGTAAACTGGGAATAAGAAGGTCCCATGCCCCCAACTACGCTCTACATCAGCTTGGCGCTGCAGAGAGCAGAAGGAATAGATGGAATTAGGGTGGAATTGCGATATGTAAATTTGATGAGGAAACCCCCTTTTTCCACAGATTTATCCATGCTGATTCTTCCAACAAGCGACCACACAAAGCTCAGGAACTACAAAAAGGATCTCTGTAATATACCACTGAGGATTTCTTTGCCTTGCACAGGTGATGGTTAAAATGCTGCTTGTGGGAATACTAAAGGAGGCTTTGTGTAGTATTAACTGTATGTAGCATTAAAGTGTAAGAGTTGAATACCTTGAGGTTTTACAGCAGTAAGCATTTTGTTTGTGTGTGTGTGTGTGTGTGTCACCATGTAAGACACTTCACAAGTACAGTATTACAATTATATATGCACACGTCCATGCATGTGCGTGCACATTACACACACCCATTCACGTTGTGTGTATTTAAATGCTTGATTATGCATTTTGCATAGCTTTGGGACATGCATCACTCTTCCCAGACTGCTAATAAAGTGACCAGGGAGATGGGGAACCTAAATGAATCCTAAAGTGCCTGGCTTGCATTCCTCACTTTCTCACTCTCCCTCACTGCTCTGCTTAGTTATTTCATCCCATCGTGAAAAGCTTTGTGCCACTCAGCTCTCCTCCTCCTTATGTCTGTCTGCTGTAGCCAGGTGCTCTGTCTCCTGAAGAGGTGTGGTCTGCTCCTAATTGCCTGGACCACCGTGAACTATGGGCAAATGCTCCATGTGAAGGAGCACTGTGGAGGAATAATTTTGAATAAATCACATTGTTAGCCGGGTAGTATTTTCTGCTAAATAAGCAGTTCAGCAACCGGCTCACATGGAGGTGTGAGCGTTAGAATGATGGGTCACTTGCCATAGGTCATGTTGGGGAGGATTTAAATGATGTCACTGCCACTGAAGGGGACAGGTTGAGGAAGGATGTGTAAGGCAGCACCTCTTTGTTGTTTGAACCTGACAGACTCTCATCCTTTTACTCTTTCACTCTCTCCTCTGAAGGAGGGCTCATAGCCCTGGGACGGGGAGCTTCTTATGAGGAGAGAGGTGAGAGGTTGCTTGGATCGCTTTCACTCTTTCTCTGTCTTTCTCTCTCTGCCAACAGAGAATGTTTTTATTGAAGTCTGAGAAGTGCTGACCACAGTGAGACAAGTCCAGGACACTCTAATGTTTTAAGTCGGGAGATGAGCCAGCTGTAATAAGCTGCAGCGAAACAGACTCGGGCTTAAATGTCTGCCAAACAAGAAAATCTAACGTAATGTGGAGTGCTGGAACCATCTGGCAACCGGCTATAACATTTATCTGCTATTACCCCAAGCTCTTTTAGCATCTTTAGCATAGTTTGAATAAGCACAGGCTCCCAGTTTGCCGATAAAGTTCACAGGAGATGCAATAGACTAATTAGATGTAATTCTGTGTTTGATGTCTCTGTGAGTTCAAATTGTCTGATGCTGTCTCTCCTCGTCTTTCATAAACCACGGAGAGTGTATTCAGACATGAGATGAGAACTTAATGAGTACACTGTGTGTGTGTGTGTGTGTGTGTGTGTGTGTGTGTGTGTGTGTGTGTGTGTGTGTGTGTGTGTGTGAGTGTGTGTGT
>JAUMTR010000024.1:8910551-9017288 GCA_032270685.1 Microctenopoma stevenorrisi
GTGTGTGTGTGTGTGTGTGTGTGTGTGTGTGTGCGTGTGTGTGCGTGTGTGTGTGTGTGTGTGTGTGTGTGTGTGTGTGGTGCCCTACATGTCTGATTGGGTTTCACATATTAGAAAAAAAAAGGACAGGACTGTGTGTGCAGTTAGCTTGTTGTCAGCTTCTGTTTGTTGTGATAGACAAGAGATTGTCTGCTAATGAACAGACACGTGTGTCAAAACAAGTCAACAGCTGCCATGTCCAGTCATTCGGACAGCGCAAGGCACAAATTTGACTGCAACAAAATAACAAAAACACATGACAAACACTTGACAGCTGTTATTGTTGTCATTTACCCAGTAGCTATGTACTATTTAATTTAATTTAATTGTTTAATTAGTTGAATTTCCCTCCAATTTGGTCGTATCTTGGTGCAGACCGCTGCAAATCATCTTTCTCGACTTTTGCTGATGGCTGTGTCTAGTGCTTATAGGATATCCTCAGTGGTCAGGTCTCATGGAACTGATATCAGTGAACTGCTCCAGGCATCCAAACAAATCCCGCCCCAGGCACAGCTATCATTATTCTCTAGGAAGTTGTGTGTGTATGTGTGTGTGTGTGTGTGGCGGTGTTGGTGCTCATCTAAGACGTATATGTGTGTGTTTGTATGTGCTTTGACACAGAGTTAACACTGGTTTACAGCTTAATCAGTCTGTGTAACTGAATGCATATTTATCAGAGAGAAAAGTCATGCTCAAAGAATCAGTCCTCAGCCCATACATCATTATCAGACGCGCACACACACACGCAGATCCACATTTCATTAGAGAGGCAGATTCAGGCAGCAGTAGATTAAAAACAACGTGTGTTTTTACAGGTCCATAAATCAAGCATGGGACGAGGGGGATTCATTTAGAGAACACCAGAGTTGTAGTTGCCCTCACGTGACTAATGCTTAACTGTGATACTTTGATACACTGCCTTTTTATTAGTTTCATTCTCTCCTGTCCCATATCAATGATTATCTCTCAGCTCACATTTGACTTGCAGAGTAGACTAGTTGTTGTGCTCATTTTGGTTGAACATTTCAGTGATGAAACGGCATCACCGGCTAAGCTGTGATTAAACCTACACGTTGGTGCACGATTAGGCCTCGAGAAGAGTATTAGCAGAGTAATGTATCCTAATCATATACAGCTACAGTACAGAGGATGTTCTCTGTTGTTTACAATGCCATATTTTACAATGTAATACTGTGTTTGGATGATAAAGCCGGGTTGTATTTTTTATCCTTTTCATCCATTGGGCCGGGTTGCCTGATGAATGAGGCAGGTTGTTGTGTTATTGCCATTTGGGCTGCATGCACTTCAAAAATGGTGCCAGTGTGTTAATGGTGTGTGAAGCTCTCCTATAAAATGTTTTGTTGATCAGTGATGCTGGGATAGAAATGCAACATCACACGTTCACACCCACACGTGTACTCCTTCTTATACAGCTGCTGTCTGAAAGCCCATTTTCATCTCTCCCAAACTTTACCCGTGTGTTCATGTGTCTGTGTGTCTGTAATCCCCAGTTTCAGTCGTCTTTGTGTGTCACGGCTGGTCTCAGTCTAGAGAGCAGGTGTAATTTCCTCTGCACTAAAACCCCAACAAGTGGCACCAGGGGAGAGAGGAGCATATTACAGGTTCAAGTGGCTTCGCTCCCTTGGACTGCAGAAAGCTACAGGCTTTCCTGACCTGTGACCGGGCACAGCCCCTGTGTGCTCGTCTGTGTGTATGTTGAGGGAGGCTCTGAGGTGTTGGAGGTGCCTCACTGTGTTTGTTTCATAGTGTAAAGCCTTTATTAGGGTCCGGAGCTGTTTGGGGGCCGCAGGGCAATATTATTTCACATGTTCCAGTTGAGAAATGAGCGTGCGTGTGTGTGTTGGCATGATTACTGTACAACGTTTAGATAACCCGCTCTGTATTGAGGCAGGTTAGAAGGTGAACAGGTTAGGTAAATATATCAAATAGCTCTCTAATAAAACCTGCTGTAAACCAGTAAACATAGTTTGACCTTTCACCTCTAACTCCCTCAGTCACAACGCTGTATGTAGACCACGGGGGCTCAGCTGATTAATTCTGCTGATGACATGATGGCGTGAGGATGAAGCATGATGCCTGATGCAGTTTTCCTTTCACCAGTCCTGTCATAACAGATGGATAGATTTTTTTTTTAGTGGACAGTTTGATTTCGCCACATGAATAAGCAGCGTACACAAGGCTGTAGAAAAACATTAGAACATTTTAGTGTGGCCCACACTGTGCTTTTTACTTGATTTGAGCAGGTTTACACTTGTTATCTGAGAAAGCTTTGTTTTTACTGTACACTTGTTATTTCTCATACTAAAAGCTTCTTGTTTTTCTTGTTAAAAGTGAGACACGGAGCGTTAAACACGAACGGTACAACAATGCTGCTTTTTTTTCATGGGGCACGGCAAATGTTTATCTGAGTCAGAGGTCGTATTGTGAAAATATAGAGGCGGAGAGTTCCTGCGCAAATGCCTGGGAAAGATGTTGGGTCTAATTCTGCTTTACGTGAACCTGAGCCCCGCCCCCTCTGTCATTTAGTGGTGTTCTGTGACACCCAGAGAGCTGCTACAGGACAGAGTAATTTGACAGGCCTTCTCATTCCTACAGGTCTGTCTGTGGCACTGAATAGTGAACCGAGTTAATTGGTGCCTCTCATCTCTACTCTGAAGGGCACCGCTGCCTATTCATACAATGTCATGATAAATTAGTGCAAATAAAACTCTACATACACCAGCGGTGAATGATGAGCTCGTGTCCGTGTGAGTGAATATGGGTACACGTGCACATTCCCTTGAGTGATTCTTCCTTATTAATTTTTGGTAAGCAAATCTCAGTTGGTTGTGAATGAATGACAAGCCAACTAGGGCAAACAAGCCGGACTGGACTGACGGGCAAACGGAGGAAAAACCACGAGGGGATGAATGGAGGCGACTAGAGTATGAGTGAGCTGGGAGGTGGAGGAGGGAGATGGCAGGAGAAGAGAGGGTGAGGTGGGGGTGGGTGGGGGCAGGGATGCTCATCCATTACGTTCCCGCAGTGGCCCAGGGGTCGGCTTCCATAAGACTGATTCAGAGTGATCAGGTTTGGACTCCATCTCCCATAAATCCTGGCATGTGACGCTGATGGATGTGGGCCATAAAGCCTCCTGCTCTGACATGAGGAGAGCAACATGGAGAACCATGGGAAAATGTGAGTGCTCCAGGTTAATGTCAATGAGGCCTGGGAGTGACGATAGGATGATGGAGAGAAGGAAAGACAGGGACGGCGAAAGATCAGAGGTGCAGAGAGGGGGACTGAGAAGAATGAGTGAACTGAGAGCGGACTGTGGAGAAAAAGCAGAGTTTGTGGGAGCAGCGTAACAGAATTTACTGTGACATTGCAATAATTCAGCTGTCATCATACCAGTTTAAACCCATGTTGCTCGGCGTGGGGTGAAATCACACCCCAGTTGTAAGAGATGAAGACATCTAAATATGTTTCCTGACACTCATTTTGTGATTTATTTTCTGACATCTCCAAAGCTTGGTAATAAGCTAGGTCGCTATATCAAGTGTGGCGGGTTTTTGTAGTGTAATTAATTCTGTGTGTCTTTTCATTTATTCTGCATTGTGTTTGATGCATGACCAAGATGAATATAGCTCATTAAAAAAGCCTTGTGTTTATAATAGGGCCAAATACAGGAACTGCCAGCCTGGCTATACAGGAAATGCCGACATGTATGCCTTCTCATTAACAGAGCCCCATTTGGGCAATAAAGTACCATCCCAATGTACTCAAGGAAAATGCCCTGATTAGAGGAATGGAGGGGCCTAGCTGCCCTAATGAAGCCTTCCCCCACAGTCATTTATGATATTGGTATGTGTGCTATGGTGACTATGCCTGTGGGATACGTTGACTTACAGAGAAATGGATGTGAGGTAGTACACGCAGCGTGTTTGTTTGAATGGGAGAGATGAGAGGGTCAAGGGAATGCATATCCACAACTCATTTCCAGGAGTCAGTTTTACTAGTCTGTAGCTAATGGAGATGAGCTTGTGTTAAGAGCCAGGGGAGATGCCAATTTTTACATACAAAAAAAGCTGTCTGGAAGCTCTGAGGCTGTGTGTGCATGTGTGGGGGCAGGTTGTGCACTTGTGCACAAGCTTTCTCAAAAGAACTTTCTCTATCCCGCTGAAAAACTGATGTTGTGCATCATTGTCCTGGTTTGAATTTTCAGTGAAATAATAGGTGACGAATAAAGCTGTATTTGTTTGATCACGAACAGACAGAATTCAGTCTTATGTGGATTTATGATACTTTATTGTTTAATCTATGGTATCGATTTTATGATTATTTTAACTTTTTAATTTTGATGATGTTTTGGTAAACACTTTGTAAACTGTCTTATTATTTGCTAAAAGTCTTAGTAAGGAAAATAAACTTCAATATAAATATATATTTTAAGGCCTAATTACAAACATTTCAGCCAAATCTTATCTTCCTCCCACTACTCTCTCCTCTCTTCTCAGCTTCCTAATATCTCCACTTTTTCATGTCTCACCCCCCACCACTACCACCACCATCACCACAGGAGCTACCTGAGGCCCTTGTGTCCACCTCATTCATCACCTGAGTTTGATTCCTCTGCTTCAAGAGAGGGAGAGAAAAGAGGAATGAGTGGAGGAGGAAGAGTGAAGAGTCATAACAAACTCTCCTCTGTTCTCCCTTCTTCTTTTCTGCCTCCCTTCCTTCAGTGTGTGAGGGAGAGATGAATGCAGCCAGTGGAATTAATTGCTCCCCGTTACTGAAGATCAGCAAGTTTGCACTGTTGGCGTGCTGATCTGCCATATGGTTGCCCACTAGGTGAACACTTTGATTAATGTTGCCCACTCCCCAGTTTTTTTCCCCACTAATATTTGATTCTGATAACTGAAACACAGCTCAGTGGCTTCGGAGTCTCCCGATCCTCGCTCTCCTCTGGTTTCTCTTTTGTTTAGTCTGAGCCATCTGTGTTTGCAAGCAAAGTTTGGTTTCCATTCTCTTTTTTATTGTATTTCTACAAGCCTCGCTTATAAAGTCTCTGAGCCATGTGACTTCAGTGCAGGTTGTGTGGAGTTTAGAGTATCGGGGAGATTAAAGGGAGAAAAGAGGCCACACTGGGTTTGTGTTAGAGAGAGTTTTGGAGCTGTGGGGACATGTCCTTCGCAGTTGATTAGGCCCCTGGTGTGTCAAGGGTTTCTCCATTAGCCTCCTCAGCCTCTCGTCTTCTACTGTGCGCAGTAACTACCTCTACCCCAGAGGTCTGGGATACACACTCTTACACACACACACACAGTTACAGCTGGACATGCGCACACGCACTCTCCATGCAAACCGTCAGATAGGACGCTGTGCTGGTGTGCAGGCAGTAACAAGGAAGTGAAGAGATGCTGGAGTCACAATATCAATAGGGCTGAGTGTAGGTAATAATACCTTAGCAGAGTTCAGCCACAAGACAGTGCTAACTAGAGAGGCAACTCTCAGGTGGAGAATTCACTATCTGCAAATCACTCCATGTAGCTCTGTGTGTGCGTGCGTGCGTGTGTGTGTGTGCATTTGTGTTTGTGGGTGCACGTATTCCCATTACATGTTAGACAGAGTCTGTTTTTGCTGCGGGAGAACAGTGGGATGGTGTCAGGACCATCATCAACTCTGAGATTAAATGTTCTCACCTAAGGTCACAAGTTCAAGTTTGTTTTGTTTTTTCCTCCGCTATAATGAGGCTGCTATACAGAACACTATGCAGACGATGCTGGAACATCTATTACAATCACTCGGGTGCTTTGTTTTCCCTCTGTTTTATAGCTCGTTCCTGCTGCTTGTCTATTTTGGTCTTCCTCAGTCTTGTTAAGTGCTGCCATTCTCCTGTGTTTGGATGTGGCCCAGAGGGCCCTTAGCGAGACCAGGGGATGGGAATGAGCTGCGAGCCCCAGCCAGGGGGTGCCCACGGTAGGCTGCCAGTCCCACTAAATCTCCCTGATTACCTGGGGTGGCTGTGGTGCGATGGGGGTGTTACCAAGGTGGTGGGCTCTCCAAAGAGGCTGATTGAGATGCAAATGGAGGCCATAACTCACAGGTAATGCAGACCTGAATACCCCTTGCCTCATCCGTTCCTGCTCACCTCACCGTCGCATCACTCCCTACTTTCTCCAACATAGAAGGAGGGACTATTATTGTTTCAGGATAAAGTTAGATATTTGTCATAGTGCAAGATGGTGAGCGGAAATAAGGCGGGGGCCAGCGAACATAAGAAAGTACTACACTTGTGTGTTATAATTTGAGGGTGGTTTTCATACTGGACCAGACACGATAGTTGACCCGTGGACACATGCAATCACACCTGAAGATGCTCAACTCTGTCTCTGTTTCTTGGAAAGAACAGATGGATACAATTAGGAGCGAGGGACTTTGCTTGCTCGTAGAAAGGTGGAACGACCAGGGGAAGAGGAGGGGGAGGAGTAATTGCACAGTCCTTTGCTGAATTGTTCTGTGGATGCAAATTTAAATCCCTCCTATTATTTTAATAATCTGCCTTTTACTGCTTGTGCTCGGATCATTTGTTTGCAAACCAGGTTATTTGGAGAGGGAGGCTCGGGGGTAATTTCATGCTTTGGAGCATTTATATCTATAACTTAATGAGGAGAGGGCCTGTTGTTTCCTGGTAATACACTGCTAGAGGGGAGCAAACTTTTTATTCTTCGTTTAGGGTACTGTTAGAGGGCAATAATGTGGGATTACTCTGATGGAATTAAGGAGCAAACTGAGAAGAGACCTAATGCAGCTTTGGGTGATAGACCAAACTTAATACTGATGTTTCATTTAGGCTTTTTTAGGTTCATGGGTGTACCATAGGAGACGGGCCTTCCCATTTGTCCATTACAAAAAGCTTACGCTGATTTCTTTCACAGTCTTTCTTTACCCTCATGTACACATTTTTCTTCTTTAATTATCCCAGCCACTTAAACTGTTTATGCAATATTCAAAGTGTAGTCCGTGTATTAGTTTATAAAATTAAGATCAGTGACAAAATTGGTTATTGTCACTCAGTTCACGCCAGGACAGGAAGTAAGTCTAGTGGCCCAGTCCAACTCAATTTTACACAACCTTATTACATTTAGCTGAGAGATGAAAGGATGATTCGTCATCATACAGGAAGCATCACGCAGTCTTGTGAGATGATCAGCACTGTTAATGTCGTTACCCTTCTTCAGTGGAGCCAAAGACGTTGTGGGACAGAGCGACTGAGGGAGAGAGCGTACGTGTCCACACCGCGCATCTCTCTTCCACCGCCTCCCCTTCTACACTTCTTCGTTCCTTCTCCCTTTCTGCTTTCTTCTCCCCGGTGAAGGACTCTTCTCCCTGCAAATTTAATCAGGCTGCATGAATTAAAGCGATAATTCAATTTGTTTACAAGACATCGTTTATTCTCTGTCAGACCGCCACTCCGTTGACAATTGGTGGCTTGCTGACCCCCGACCTCTGCTGAGGTCACATGATGCATTTATTACAGTGTTCAACAAGAGTCTTTCAGGCTGTTATCAGGCGACAAGAGGCCAAACATGCACGATGAGAATCCTGTTATTCAAATCTGCGTAACGCTGTCACAGAATGCAAAGCCGCGTGACCTTATCAGCAGACACGATGAACCATGAAAAAGTGCTTGAACAACTATAGTTGGTGGTTCTGAATATGTCATAATATTATTATTAATATTATATTTTCCTCACTGTGATGATTTCATTCCAGGGAAAAAAATGACAAATTATCACAGAGAGAGAGAGAGAGAGAGAAAAATCCACCGCCTCTTGTATTTCCAGGCTAAACTATTGTGACAGTGGAAAATAGTAAGCAGTTTAGAATATTGCCAAACAAAAGAGCTTTTAATCAAAGTGCATACCAGACCCTGCGGAGTATAAAACACTCCCTCATCAAAAGGCCTATTATACACTTACTCACATCAAAGGCCTTCATGTTTCCTAATTGCCAGATTCTTTTCTTATTCAATTATGTTATGCTTATGTTTTTATAAAGCTATGACAAAAAGGGCTTGGATAACCAAATGAAAGGTACTTCATCTATCGTCACTGTGCAGAGATGTGTGTGTTCACTACAGCTGTGTACATGGGTGTAAATGTGTGCATTTACCAACCATCCGGTTCCAGAGACGATACAAGGCACAAGTGTTTCAGGAGAAAATAAACGGTGTAAAACTGGCAGGATTAGATAAAGCAATCATATTACTGCTGCACTTGAGCTTTATTGCTGACACCCTGAAATACAAAGTTGTACATACAGTATAAGTGCATAGGGTCTAGGAGATTTTCTACGACTTTATTGTTATCTAACCACGACATAATCAGCATCTAAGTCTGCATGCGCTGTTCATCCACACACTAAAGTCCCTGTGCAGAACTGCAAAATAAGCTGGGTGTAAATATGTAATTGTCTGTGCTTATTCTGAGATCTGAAATATTAGGGAGCGATATGGATCGCATTAAAATCCTGGTTGTTAGGGGTATTGGTTACACTGAAGACATGCAGGAAAATATGCACTGTCTGCGAATCTGGCGGAGATGGAGTGGATGAGATGAGGGAGAGATAGGAGCAGGAGAGGGGTGCGGAAATGGAGAGGAAGAGACAGAGAGGAAGAGGAGAGGAAGATGAAAATCTCCTGATGTCTTTCTGAGAACATAGACACATTATTTAAATCTCCATCACTTTTTAATGTAAATCTGATCAGGCTTTGCGCTGGATGAAGAAGGGGAGAAGTAAAGTAGAGGCGGGAATGGACACGCGCACACACACACACACACACACACACACACACACACACACACACACAAAGACACAAAGACAGAGCAGATTTTTAAAATAACTTTGTTAGGCTCGAAAGCTTCATGTCACCGTCTCACTTTATAAGTTATCTGTTATATACCACAAATCAAAAGTCAGCTGCCCTATGCCTGAATGAAAAAGAACTGCGCACACTGGCTCTGCTGTATTTTGTGTGTGTGTGTGCTGGTATGTACAAATTTGTATGTGTGTGTGTGTTTGTGTGGAATTTGATATCTGCCTCAGGCCCCATGGCCCTGGTCTGTCTGCATCCGAAAAGCAAACTCTGCAATTATGATGACCGCCCTGTCCTTTTCATTTCCCATCTCTGTTTCTCTCTGGCTCTGTCTCTGGCTCTCACACTCTCTTTACCGCTTTCTGCCTTTATTTCACTCTCTCTCTCTGTGAGCAGCCTGTCTCACTTCAGAAACATGAAGAAGTTCTCAATAGCTGGTAGACCATATGAAATCTCGATTACACCTGAGGCTGCACTATAAAGTCCTCACGTGCTCGGCGTGAAACGTATGTAACACAGCATGTTGATTATTAGGAAAAGAGTTTGGTGTTATTTCCTTTAGATGAGGAGAAATGTAATGCCTACAATGCTAAAAAAATATATAATACACATTTGCATGTAGTATAATGTAGTCAGGTACTGGTCCTTGCTGCTGATGTGTCTAATCCACTTTTTACCCAGAAAACCCTGTACTCTTTACTCCACTTAATTTATATGATGGTTAAAGTTAAGCTACATTGCAGATAAAGATTTGTAAAAGCTATAATGAGCATATAAATAGAATTCATTGCTATACAGTAAATTAAATTACACAGCAGTATATAAAGTACTAAAAGTCACTTCACCTTGACCAGCTATAACATTAAAAACCTGCTTACAGTTCATGCCTCTTCATTATCAATCCTGTAATATATGTAATTATCAAACTCCACCGTTTTGTCTGCATAATGAGTACTTTGTGTTCAATTATTGTACATATTAGTGCAAATAGTTCCAATAGTCAGTCGATTTATTGGTAGAGTTTCACCTAAAAGAAACTAAAGCATCCTCTACCATCTGTGTAAGCCTCTTCCCAATATGTGCAATTAATGTCATTCTTTTAAGTCTTTCCTCCTTGTTTGTGTTTTTCTCAGCATGTTCAGTGTTTCGCTGCATCCACTTCTTGTGCGGTTTGATTGAGTGAATGACTGATTTGGCCGCTCATTAATGTGTTTCATTAATTACAGTCATTAATACTGTGTTTACTCTCATGCCTCTGCAGTAACATGAATGTCGCTGAGTGAAAATGTCAGCAAGTACTTAACCATAACCTGGCCTTTACGCCCTTTGTGAGAGTCCCCTGATGTGCATGGTAAGAGTATCAGTATGTATGTCCCTCATTCTCCATGTTTCTCAGCTGGAAAATCATCCCATGTCCTTCCTTCACCTTTCTCATATCTGCCCCTGCATTTGCTTGATTTGTAACTTGATTTCAGGAAAGGGAAAACCTGTAGATTATACAGTTTTCATTAGGGGGGGAAAACCCAGTCCGTGTCAGAGAAAGAAGAAATCAATTTAATACAGACTTAACTGGAGGAAATTGCATATTCTGCCTGTATGTGCTGAACAGGCACTTTCTCTTCCTCACCAGAGACCTGCCTCCCTATTAATTGCAGCGTGTGTTCATGTCAGTGTGTCTGTGTGTGTGTACATGTGTGTGCATTTGTTTGTTTGTGTGTGTGTGTGTGTTTATGTGCAGAGAGCGTATGCATTCATTTGTGTGCTAGGTGCTTGAATGCATGTTGCATAAGTGTGTATTCTGTCTCTTTGTCTGTGTGTGGAGGTCAGTTCTCAGACCTGGGGTAGGGCATCCAGCCAGATACATCTGTTTCTTTATTTGCAGCGTGCATGTGCGTTCGCTGCACGTGGTGTGTGTCCATATTACTTTGTTGGCGTATAAGTGCATGTGACTTAGCCAGGTGGAGAGGAGATTGGTTGGTATTTATGAACAAACGTCATAATTGTGACAGGATGATGTACGACCAATGCATTCTACAGTTTCCCCCCTCCTTCCTTTTCTCTTTTTCTTTCTGCTAAAAATATATATCCATGATAAAATACAGTCTTAAAAGCTGATGACCAATTTAGTGTGGCGTGTTGCGGACAAGGTCATAGAGATCTGAGCTCCTCTGTGTTCCTCCCTCCGAGGCCTGTTTTAATCTACAGAGCAAGAAGAGGGGCTCAAAGTCATTTCTCTAATTGCTTTTATAAGGTGCCCTTTTCACATGGAGTCTCCCCTGCTCATTCACTTTCACCACCATTACAGCACCTTACTTCCGCACCTGCTGGTAAAAATACAGCTATGGAATAGAAGTGTTGCTTTATGCTGATTAAATTGTCTCTTATTTACCGGGAGAAACCACATTCAGCTGTATGAATAGTGCGCTTTTTTCTCCTCCTTTTACAATCTTTTTCCTGAGGTGTTAACTGAGGTCTGCAGGTTAAGTGTTTTGTATATCGGGAGTACTTTTGATTTCCTAAGTGTTGTCCCTGCATTGGTGATCTATAAGGGGAGCTGAGGTGGTGAGGGAGCAGCACAAGGTGACGGAAGATGGAAACAGGGGTTAAAGTGTGAGAAAGGAAGGCTGAGAGGGATAAGGGGAGTGTGGGATGAGATTGAGCCTAGTGCATTAAGACAGTGTATTATTTGGCGGTTCCACTTGCTTGCATCCATTAGGGGTGGCTGCTGTGCTATTAAAGGGGTCAGCAGAGTGTGCGCATGTATGTGCGCATGCCTACATGTGTGAGTTTTAAGAGTTAGTAGAGTGGTCCGCTGTCTTATTGAACAGGATGGAGCTCCTCTGATCTAATATGTCTTCATTTTATTGGATTGGATGGCCCCAGTTATAATTATATTAGATCGCTGCCCCCTGCATCCCCCCACTCTGTGTCCATCTTTCTCCACAGCAATGACTGCATGTCATTCCCCAACACATGTGGAAAACACCGGGAGAGATGAGGAGGCCAGCTTCCTCGACTTAAACAGGCACAGCTGTTCTCATGGGTTGAAGGGCTGTAGGTGGGAGCAGAAGGTGGTGGCAGGGGTGGAGGTATCTGACGCTCATGTTATGATCACCTAGACCTTGCTTTATGTCCAGTTGTGCAGCTGCAAAACATATTTACACGTCATAATTAGCCTTTTGCATTTAGATGTAGTAATAGATTGTGTGTATCTGGGAGCATTAAGCTCTGTCACCCTGAGCCGAGCTCTGTGGTGTTGCACACTCAGCGATTACTCCAGAGTTAACCAGAGAGGCTTCGCTGCCTCTCACTTTTCCTTCGCCCTTGAAGAGACCAGGAGTTGTCAGGGTCCTCATAAAAACCCTGAACGATTGCGTCTGTGCATTCTACCTCTCTTTTTCTGCCCCTTTTTTCCTCTTCTCCTTCCAAAACCTGGCCATCTGTCTAATTGTTCACCTCCATCGCTTTAATGCTTTTTACATGCTTTTCCCACTTCTTTCCAGGCAATAAACTTTATTTTCTTCGCAAGACTTCAATCTGCAGGGGGAGGGTAGGCGGGCAGGCAGGGAGGCAGGCTGCTCACCTTCTCCCCGCTGGACTTGCTCCAGTGGCCCCCCTTCAGTCCCCCTTCATCCTCCCTCTTGTCTCCCATTACTCCATCTCTCCTTCCCTTTTCCCCCCTGTCTCTAGAGAAGAGGGTATGTGTTCGTCAAGCTGACACCTGCTCTCATCTTCTCTGCTGGTCATACACACATAGAGAGCTACCCTGTGGAGGAGGCCGTATCCTGACCTGTTAATTATCACACAGCTCCGTGATCTGACCTTGCTCTATTTCAAATGATTTCTTACACACATTTATGTCCTAAATATGTATATTGCTTCACAAATTGTCCTTTTTGACTTGAACAAATGTTTTTTTTTATTTTTTTCTCCTGCTAATGCCTTTTAACTTTAACTACAGTTGTATGTATGCAGACTGTCCACAGTGGCCAGTAATGTAAATGCACATCACATGTACAAGTCATTAAATTAGACAGTTGTCTCCTCTCACCTGTGATTACTGCTGTGTGCAGATCATATAAGCAGGTACCCTATAATCATATCTATAATAGCCATAATCAGCCCTTTAATGCTTTGTAATAGCATCCATATAATGGTATAGAGTAGCATCAAGAGAATAACTCAGGCATAGATAATGGTGTGGTGGCACGGTTTTACCCTTGAGTCACAACATTGAATTTGTTGTGTGTGTGTGTGCTTGCGTGCGTGCCTGTGTATGCATGTATAAATACACCCCAGGGCAGTTAAGGTGTCTGTATAATGCCTGGAGAATCATATTTCAATCAGAAAGCTCTGTTAACCCTTTGTTGTTTTCATTGTGCTCATTGCTCCACGGAGCATGCTTACTGGGAGCGTCATGTACACTTAGCTCTGCAGAGGAAAGACATTCCCAAATGACACCCGCAGACTAGAGATCAGATCAGTGGAAAAGGCTGACAGGGACGCAGCAGTAGCGCTGGTGGCGGCGGATAGAGTGCAGAACGCTGAACACTCTTCCGGGCTGTAATGTGAGCTGACAGCAGTCCTCGGGGATGGTGGGCAGGATAAGGGGAGATGTAGCATCAGGAATACCTGGCGCTACTGAATCCAAAGCTGGCAGTCTTCCTCCTTTTACTGTTGTAGCACCAGTGATGAGGGTGCTAGTCTGAACGTAGCACCACCTCAGCTTACGCTGCATGTGCTCGTGCCAACACAGCCCAGTGTCCTGCATGAACATGCGTGTTGAAGGGAGAATGAACCTGGGTGGACTGTTGAGAGGATTTGTGCAAATAAAGACGTAGAGGAAGACAAGAGCGAGGATAGACAGGGAGGTGGGGAGAGCGAGATGCATGGTTGTACGCTGTTAATAAAGAGATATGCTCCTTTAGGCCTGCATGCATGTCTGCTGAGATCTTTGCCCCGCAGCAGAATGCTACAGAGGGATGGAGAGGATGATGAATATTTAGCCTGTCTTCCTCTGTGTGTAAATGCAGCTATGCATTCACTTCTTAAGTAATTTATCTTTCTCTGCTCCTCTCCTATCCTCACGCTGTCTCCCGACATATGGTGTAGGATGAAGCACACACACACACACACACACACACACACACACACACACACACACACACACACACACACACACACACACACACAAACATGTGCTCAGACCACACAGTCAAAAGCTATGGAGTCTTTTAGGATGGGGGGACAGGACGGTGTCCATGTGCAAGCACTTTTTTCACATGATTTTGCCAGGCTGAATGAAAGTAAAGTAAAAGTAGTCCTAAGTCACCAATTTGCCCTAAAGATCATCCTTCAAACTCAAGAAGAACAAAATTGGATCCTACTTCCATGATGGACAGACATCCAGTTAAGCACACAATGGAGTCTGCACGTTGAGAAAATTTTGTGGCAGTTGGCAAAGAATCTATAAATAATGGTGCTGACCCTGTTTTTTCCTAATGCTACTAGTTCTTATAATCTTTTGTCTTCTTTCTCAACAGCACAAAGCGAGGGTAGAAACAATGATGTGTGATCTGGCCTCTCTCCAAAGTGTCAGGACATTTGCAGATGCTTTCAAAGCCAAGAAACTGTGAGTATTTCAAGGATTCCTCCACTCTATCTGATATTTTCTGTAGTGCTTGATTTTTTATTTCATTTTTTACTTGCAGATTGTTGTTGTCTTGCTTTAACTGATCCATTGTCTTTATGATGTCTTTTGTTTCTATTTAATTCTGCTTCCTTTCAATGCCCCGTTGACTATAAGCTGAGAAACCTTATGAAAATCAGTGCAGATCCTATGTTTGAATGAACGCATGTTTGGTCCAGTACTTCACGAACTGTTCAGATCTTACTTTTGGATCAACTTAGATAAAAAAGAGAATTAAAAACAAGCAGACTTACATTGTGTGGAGATGGGGCAGAGGTTTGTGCAACAGCACACCCCAGTAACAAATCATGAAACTTGAAATTTTAGTAGGTTCTCTTGAGCTGCCAGGCTTTTTTTTTAATCTTTTATCTTTTTATCAATCAGAAGGAGAGATGGAAAATGAATCGTAATAAAGGAACAAGTAAGAAATAGATAACTATTTAAGTTGATACTATTTGTTCCATGAACACCATATTTAAATGTTGTCTAACCTGTTTCTGATGGACACCATATGGACAGGGCCCCAGGGGTCTCGCCACAGGAGTTTGTGTTGATTTACTTGACATTGGTCAAACTGATGAACAGACTTTATGGCGCTTATTTTGTAGTGGTCAGCTTTTACTGCATGTGTCTTACATATTGTGGATGGTCGCACACCCGCTATTTTGGGGACATGTGTTCTGTCAAGTCATCCATACTGCTCATCCACCACGAGGTCTCTAAGTGTGAGAGAGAGAGAGAGTGTGTGTGTGTGTGTGTGTGTGTTTGTGTGTTTGTGTGCTGGTGTCAGGGGAGCCCCTTGGGGAGAGGCAGGACAGTCATTGCCTGTAGCAGCCCTGGGGCAGGGTATGGCCATCCAGGACACGTGTCTTGGGTCACGGCCAAACCTCACAGTGGCTTTCCTCACTCTGCGTCCTATAGCTCTGTCCCATCTCTTGCATGTACCTGTCCCATCCACAGTGAAGTACTGTATGCTGCCATCTCTTTAACCCCACTGTCCCCAGAATTCCTCTATTTTTACCCCCCTTTTCAAATGGTTATTCTGCCTCGGTTTCTCTCTCTTTTGCTGCCCTTCATGTATATCAGCCTTTCTCTGTCTGCGTCGCTGTCTCTGGCTACCTCAGTATTTTGGCAAGGTTGTATTTCTTCATTAGCTGTGGTGCTGGGGGGAGTGGGGGAGTCCCACGGGACGTCAGAGTACATTAATTCTCATCAGAAGGCGAACAGAGCAGAGTGGAGACTGGGAGCTCTGAGCTGTGAATGGCACTGGGCAGCTGTCTGAGTCTTCCACCACTCTATTACTGCACCTATGTCTTCAGGCACAACACACACTACATGCACATATATGTGCGTACATGCACAGGCACAAACAGATAACATACATGTTGAGAAACACATACATACACTTATGCATGCAACAATAATGCTCTTGCAGCGTGTCACTGACAAGTGAAATGTAATCAGTCTTTTTCTTTTCCTCCTCTTGTTTCTCACTCCCTTGCTTTTAAGTGCTTTAGTCAGTGCCTTTCACGCTGCTTTGTGTTCCATTGACCCCAATTCTGCTTTAATTGCCTGTCCTTTGAAATGAATTTACCTGGATATTGATATTGTTGAATGCAGTGCTATTTTATTGGGATGTAACTGATGGAAAACAGCACTGACAAGATGCCCGGAATACAGTTACTACTCAACAGTCAAACAATTTGTTTTCACAGGTTCTTTTCTATAGTATTAAGAATATTGCATATAACAGGTGGTCTGTAAAAATACAACCTATATCACATCAATCATCGCTATTAGATTGACTTTAACACCTTAGTACTGGGTTGATTTTTACCACTTTGCCCCAATGATAGATCTATGCTTTCATATACTTTATGCCAATCCATCAAGGCAGGAACTGTCCCTTACAGGATATTTTTTTTCTTTTCAGATCTTTCTGTTTAAATGCTGGTGATGGTTCTGCAAGAGCCCAGTAGAGCTGGAGTTTCTGAAATAGCCTGTCTGACATCCACCACTATGTTACACCCCTTTGTTCCTCATTGTGATGCTTGGTTTTATGCATTGAGTTTCTGCCATGTGATTGGCCGATGAGACATTTATGTTAATGAGCAGGTGTGCGTGTACCTATTAAAGTGGTCAGGACATACTGTATGTGTGTGTGTTTGTTGTCAGTGCCAGTTTCCTAGTTGCCAATAAAGTGCAGTGTTAATGACCAGTAGTCTAAGCCCAGCTCACATAGGCAATCTCTTCCTGCTGGCCCACGGTATCATAGAGGTCAGGGGTCATACCCAGGGGGGTTATTTAAAGTAAATATATAAACCAATATCTCCCTGTTTGGTAGTTAACTCCCTCGTTTGACCAGCGCTGAGATTGCACAGCGCACACAGTGTTGTGTGAGGTCTTAATGGGGAGAGAGGGACTTGGGTATGCGGCAATAGGCCTATTAAAGACATTCATTAGACTTGCGCTTATGAGAAAGGGACTAACTGGTGGGCAGTTGAATTAACAGGCCTTTTACAGTACAAGCAGACTCACCAGAGGCCCATGTGAGCTGTGTGGGGGAAATCACTCAGCTGACCAGAGAAAAGTTGGCTACTGGAGTTTTTTTATTACAGATATGTGAAATACTTTGAGTGACATAATTCGTGTTGTTTTTTTTTCAGACTGACATCATTTTTTCAGACTCATGTCTTTGGGATTTAGTGTCACAGCAAAGTATGCGAAGCAAATTTACCTTTTATAAAATGGGACCAACATTAGGATTGGTATAAAACAACAGCTACAGTAAAGGTTGAAAAGTTGGGTCAAGAGTTCATGTCTGTGCTGTTATTGTGCAGCCCCAACCAGTGCAGCGGGGACTGAGCCAAGAGTTTTGCCTGGTATAGCACAATGCTAATGTACTTCACACTCTATTAGACAGGGGAACACTGGGCCAAAAACAACAATGAGTTTTGTCTGTTTTTAAAGCTGTGAGCAATTTCAGAGGAAATCTGTCACCACAGCTTCTGTTGTGTTTCAGCCTTCCAACTTGTTTTATGAAATCAAAGTGCGGGTCACCAAGGCTATTTATTTAGAGCTATTTTTCTGTACCAAGCAATTAAGTTGTACTGTACCTCCTAACCTTGTTATATTTTGGATAAAAATGTGAATATCTCACTGCTGGAGTGTGCTCTGTTGATAAAATGCTGAGGCTGGCATTCTTTAAGTTGACTTGTGACTAGGTTTTGTGATCTATAATGAACCTTATGTGTTCGGAGGCCTGAAGGTGATCGTACAGTACACTCCTATGTAATAGCACGGGATGGCTCATTATAGCAAGGCATAACAATTCACACATTAATTTTCCAGCATCCAGTTTTTAATTAATCCAGTAGGCAGTCTTAAACACAGGGTACACAAATTGCCTTCGGCCTCATAATTAATTCTAATGGAAGAAATTAAAAATTGGTGGGGTGTGTTTGGATTGTTCGTCTGTATTACTGTGGTTTCGAGCTCGCTGGAGCGACGCTGTCACCGACAAGGATCTCTCGCTACCCTGAACAATCGCCATTCACTGGCAGGCAACCCACATGAAGTCTGAACGGATGGAAATGTGTTGTGTGTGTCTGTGTGTGCTAAAGCATATGCTTTTCTACTGGCCCTGAATACATTCAGTTGCTCTTTGAATTATTATGATTTGTGTGCGTGTGTGTTGTATTGTATTCTTCTCAGTCTTTACAAGTCAAGATGTTAGTGAGTTTGGTTACTGGGAGAAGTAGAGCTTATATCAACACCCATTACTCCCACCAAATGTGTGTGTTGAAACAGTTTGAGATTGTTTTTCAATGTGCTGTTGGTCTTGGATTCCAGCCAACTGTTTCTGTATCTACAGTACCTGTTGAGCCACTGGGAGTTACACTGAAAACCTCTGTGTGATATCAGCATTACTGATGCTCTGTCTCTGTAGAGCTCTAAAGTCTTCCTCACTCTGGAATAAGACACCCTGTTTCCTTCCTCTGCCTTTACCTCTCGCTTATCCAGCCTCTCTGTTTATTTCCTTTCATCGTCTCCTTTCCTCTTTTTCAGGCTGATACGATATGAAAATCCCTGCTTTTTGCTGCTGTGACTTATTTGCGTTCGCTGATAATCAATAAACAATCTAACATGTTTTTTTTCTACCTTCCTCACCCCTTAGACCCCTCCACATTCTGGTGTGTAATGCAGCAGTGTGCACTCAGCCCTGGAGCATGACAGAGGACAGCCTGGAGTCCACCTTCCAGATCTGCCACCTAGGGCACTTCCTCCTTGTTCAGTGCCTACAGGAGGTGCTGCGCCGCTCGGCCCCTGCCCGCGTCGTGGTTGTGTCCTCAGAGTCTCACAGGTGAATACAATAAAACACGCAGATGTGTTAGTGTTGCTGCATAAAAAAAAGGAAACTTTACAGACAGGACTGGAAACTTAAAGACTTGGAGGTGGTTCAATAAGTAATATTCAAACTCTTCATTTCATTTATGGATTTATTTATGATTATGAATGGGTTAGAAAATATTTGATATTCTCTGCACCGGTATATAAAGAAATTAAAGGTGAACCCCAGGAGCTAGGGTAACATAACTGTTGCAGACAACCTCCAATGATAGTAAAAGTCGAAATACTAAAGTAATGGAATACTGTATATTATTCTCATTTACCCATTAACGCTTGTGTGGGACTTTTTCAAATATTTGTTTTAGCAAAAGTATGTTCCAAAACTTTTTATCTTCTTAACATTATCAATTAAACATTTTATTGTGGAGAGCTGCTGTTTACACCTGCAGTTAAGTCTGACTCACAGAATTGCCTGCCAGCAGTGCAGGGATATTCGCTTCTAAAAGTTTTTGAGCAAAGTTTGCTCCTCTAACCAGTGAAAGAATTTCAAAGAATTCTGCTTGACTAGTAGGTTTCCAGACATTCTTGCCTACTGTAATGACTAGTACCCGAAGGCCTGTGCAGAGCATGGTGGAGCGTAGCAGAGCATCGTGAAGCAGGGATAGGGAAGACTAGGCAGATCAAAGTGCAGCCTCATGCTACCAGTCGCTTAAGATAACAGAAATCAAATTACCTCGATTCCATCTCAAATATCACTGGTTTTACCATGGAAGTCTAACTAATATAAATAATTAAACCTGCTTACGTTTGCAGTCAACTACTAAACTTTCATTACAACACAGGTGATGTGGTAACAGGTTAACATTTTGATAACATCCACCTTGTTTTATTATACCTTCCAACACAGATAACAATGCAAACTAGCTTCCCTGGCAGAATACATCCACTAGCTGAGATTAAGCAGAAACATCCAGTCTAAACCAACAGTTCTTCAACTCCAGTCATGCTGTTATATTGGCCACATTGGCTAGTTTTCACTAGAAACTGATAGATCAGACTTAATGTGTATTGTCAAACATGACAACCTCACTCACTGAAAATTCATTTCCCTCCACACGCTGTCACTATGAATTAAATGTATCATCAACATGATGGATGGGCTTATCAGCTAAAATTTACTTTGATCAAGTATCCGCTCCTTTCTGTCTGACCCCCTGACTCAGCCTCTTTCTTCTCTCCGTTCACTCCTTCTACCATCTACTGTTTTTTCCAAGTCTGTATTTTTGTTAAGCAACTCTGCCTCATAGCCTTCTGTTTTGCCTGTCATGCAATAGACAAGCATGATGTCTTAGTGTGATGTGGAAGCCCAAGCCCCGAGCCATGTGTTCAGGGTTAGTGTGTGTGTGTGTGTGAGTGTGGGTGTGCGCGCTAGTGTGAGACATTGATCCTGGCTTCAGTCAGTCAGACGGTCAAGCAGAGTGATTGATTGGAACGGCAGAGTGACCTGACACAAGGAGAACATACGCAGAGTTATTCTAGCAGATCAACCAGCAGCGCTATTACCGAGCCGCTCATATGAGTTATGTTATACAGACTGCCATGCATGAGAGGACAGGAGCAGGGGAGGAGATGGTCTGACACTTTTCCTGGGGTCACACTGCTGTTATTTGCCATAGGAAAAAGTAAGAGGCAGAGAAAACGAAGCTCAAGCTTATTGAAAGAAAGCATGTCATGAAGGGAGCATATAGCTGATGCAAGACATACCTACCAAGTATGAAGAATAAGTTTAGACACTTTCTATGATGTTAAAACTGTCAATCTGCTAAAAGAATGGGTAAAAGTTGTTAGAAGATATTCTTTTCACTTTTTGCCCGACAGCTTCATTGCTCCCCTTCTGCCTCCCTAACACGTACGCTCACCTTCCTCTCTCTCCTCTGCAAGCCGCAGTAGCTTTAACCGCTTCAAAGAGGACCTAGTTAGGACCAGAAAGACTCAGTTACACACCGGCAAAGACTAGAGGAAGGGGAAGACGGAGAAAATATAGACAATATCTCGTATTACATCTCCCATTCTCCGCACCTCATTCCAGTCCTATATTACATCTTTTGAAGTCGATCCCTTTTTTGTTTGTGTTATTTTCAGTTTCCGCTGATTTCCTGTTTATTTACTTAGCCTCTTCTCACAAGCAGTGTCTGACCTCTAACCTGGCAACATATTGTATTCCCTAAGCTCCTTGTCCGCTGGTAAAGTATTGACCTATATGGGAGAGGGATGGGAGTGATGGTCACACAAGTAATGGCTGGACACTTTATCAGTTACCACCACAGGGGCTTACTGTGCCTAAGTCCCGCAACAGATCTCATCAAACAAGGAAGAGATAATGTTCCTAATGGCATTACTTCTGACTGAGCTCTGGACATGTGCTTTCATGTACAGACAAGATTTGTTTTTTCTTATATTTTACTATGCGTGTTTGTGTGAATCATCCACGAGTGTAATTCATTGATTGCCATTTGGAAACCTCGTTCAAATGTAACTACTCAACTTCAGTATAATGCAAACATAGAAAAAAGTGAGTTTGTTGGCCGTGCAATTGATTTATCAACCTCTACTTGCTGAAGTAGTTATGAAGCTGCAGCACATGAAATGAAAAGCCTGCAGATGTTGTAATTTAGCCAAGCAAGGATGTTGCGGAAGGCGACAGTAAACAAGAGGCGGTAAGCTTGTAAAATCACAACAAGGAAACCAGGTGACATTTTGATTGGTTGTTTTCTAATGACTGGATTAATATGTAGGATGTGTTCTGCCGGTTTGGATTCTATCGCTCCTTCTTTCTCTCACACACACACACACACACACACACACACACACGCACGCAGACATGATGTTGTTGTGTGACTGCATAATAACACAACGAGTAGTGTAATGTTTAAGGGGCCTTGTCAAACATCTGGGGTTTAACAGCTCTGTCGCAGGCAATTAAAGAACATCATGTCACGTCTTTTGATTTGTATGCAGCCCGCACCACACATCTGCCCATGGAAAGCTTACACAGACACAAGCCTCCGCTCTAACTTTTCTTCATCTGGTTGTTTCAGGTTCACAAATCTGTTAGACTCCTGTGGCAAAGTGGACTTGGCCCTCTTGTCCCCCTCAAAGAAGGACTACTGGTCAATGCTAGCCTACAACCGGGCCAAGCTGTGTAACATCCTCTTCAGCAATGAGCTCCATCGCCGCCTCTCTCCTCATGGTGTCACGTCCAACTCGGTGCATCCAGGGAACATGATGTACACCTCCATTCACCGGAGCTGGTGGCTGATGACCTTCCTCTTCACGCTGGCCAGGCCGTTCACCAAGTCTATGGTAAGGGGAAAAAATGCTATGTAAAAATACAACCACACAAACTGTACCAATACGGGGACAATGGTCACCAAATACCTTTTTCAATACCTTTCATTACAGATTGTAACAACCAGAATTGGTTTTCTGATGGTAGTGATGTAAATTTACACTCCAGAGTAGATATGTAGATATATTCTTTTCAGGCTCCAATGTGTCCCTTATTCAGCCCGTATATTTGTCTTGGCATGTTCCTCGTAGAGAGGAGAGGAAGAGAATAGAAAGTGGTTGAGGGGTCTGCTGAGTGCTGAGGGCTCAGGGAGAAAGTCTGGATTTCACAGATAGAGAGATATTCTGTGGTTTGTTTCTTCCTCCTGTCACTGTTTATTTAACCCTGAGAGGCTTTCCTCCTCTCACCAGGGTAGGTGATATTCCAGATCCAGCGTGCTCTGACAAATAGGTCACAGTAAATGTACTGTGTAAATGAATGTATCTGCCCTTATACAATCATGTACTCGAAGACAACAAGCCTTCTGTCAAATACAGTACAGTATATTTGGAATATTGCAAAGACAAAAGTAACTGGACAGTTTGCAGTTTCCTGGTGTTCTGCCTTATTGGTTGATCATGAATTTGATTTAATCTGAACTTTAAAAGTAAAACATATCTACAAGTATAACATTTATATTCTGATAAAACACTAACATCCTGCTCTAACTAAACACACCAATTAAACTTTGGAAACAAGCAAGTGCTTCCTGTAGCTGTGAATTCGACCTGCATGATGTTCAGGAGGAACTTTGGACCTGAATTTAATGATGATGCCTCATTGCACAGCTGCTTCTTTATGGGCGGAATAAAATAAATTCCGATTAAGGACAATGCAGGTTATGTTGTGTTCTTGGGACACTGCTCCAACGCTCAACACTTTTTGGTGGGTTTTAAAAAGATTTGCAGTCAGGTTACAACACCAGTGCCAACACTAGTTTTTGTGCAGCCAGGTAATGAAAGTACATTTAGGTGACTCTGGATTGCATCTCTTTTTCTTGGTTCCTCTTTTTACCCAATGTGTTTAAAACATTACCAGCTGTATTGCGGTTGTCACATCTCTAAGATTCTGAATATGAATGTAAAGGCGACTGTTCGTCATTTAATACAACACATGCTATACAGTGTTTACTCTGGACTTTCCAGCAAAGAAAGATTCACAGTTATTGCTGTCAGTTACATCCAATTAGAGCCACAGCATGTACGACGACTTCTTCTTCACATAGCACAGCTCAGGGTGTGCGTGGCTGCATCGTACAATAAATGACCGCATGAGAGTGTTCATGGCACATGTGTGCTTACGAAATGATGTTAGGTGCCTGAGGTTAATGTCCTCACACTCTTTTGATATGAACGATAAAATCCAGCACTATGATTTATCTAATCTCTATATTGTGTCCTCTGCTCTGTCAGATTTTTCAGTGGATAGCAGCACTGTACCATCTAGAGACTGTAGTCTCCTAATATATGCTTTAGTTTGACTGTTACATCTTTCTATTAGCTGCTCTTCATACTTTATCAATTTAGTGTGTGCACTGAGGGGAAGACGTGATATGTTGAAGGGTAGCGTGGTGAAACTTTAGTGAAGCGTTATTCTGATCCATCATGTTTGACAGACACGAGGCCTCGGGCCGTCATTTGTCTCTCTTGCTTCTGACATAGGATGAGAGATGAGAGGATCTGCTCCTCAGCACCTTTCACAAAATGTCAAGATGAACATTTCCTCAATTTGACTCTTTTCCCTCTCTCTTTCTATAACATTTTTCTTCCTTCTATTTCATCATTTACTGTCTCATTTACCATCTAGTCTGTGCCAATTGTAGCTGCTTCAGAATGAGTTGAAAGCGCTTTTTATTAATCAGATGATTTGGGAGTTTACCCTGGACTTCTTTCTGTGTTCAAGGGGAGGGGGGGCGAGTTACCATTTTGGATGTGAGCACACAGAGGCAATTAGCAGAATGGTTTGTGCTCCAGAATGGGGCAATGACTTTTCTACACGTGGTTAATTAAACGTAGTGTAGATGTTAGTAAATATTAAAGGACAAAGGTAGAGCTAGTAATTAAATTCTGGTGTGCTGACACAGCAATTAACTAAAACCCGTGTCTGATAAAGGCCACACACAGATACACAGGCACACCCTTAAGCTGAGCATTTGCTCTTTTTTAAATCTAGGCTTGATAAGGCCCCTGAAAGTGTATCCTCTTTAAAATCCCACTCCTCACTCCTTCTGCCCCCACATTAAGGGCTTAATAAAACAGTGATATTATTTCAGTTATTGGTTGCAGGGATATGAAGATGCTATCGCTTTAATTGCTTGCGTACGCTTGCGGGATCCATGGAGATTGTTCTGGGATGCAAACATAAGCAGAATGTTGACTCCAAAAAACAATCACAAAGCCCCTGTGTGTGTTCTCGCGCAAATAACCAGCCTCTCATTTAAAACATAGGTTTGATTTATATGAGCACAGGTGGAGTGATGTACGGTTGCCCTACCGGAGTAGACAAACACACACAGACAAGTGCACACGTGAATTCACAATACGGAGACTAGTGAAACACCTGGAGCTACATGTGGTCCGAACGCTTTCATTTGACCGTAGTAAAGGCGAGGAAATGTCGTGTCAAACCACACACTCGCAGTAATGCAATCCTGCTCACGCCCTCTCGCCTCCTTTATTCACTGCACCATAACAATCTGCTGTTGTCTCTTTGATATCATATTTTGTTCCCGAATCACCAAAATATATTTTGACTTCTTCAATTTTGCATTCTTTGTGTTGTGGGTTTCACTTAAGGGAAAGAAACTTCTCTATTAGCAGAGAGCACAGCCCACTCTGCTATTGATGTACAGCGCTGATTCCATTTTGCTGAGTTGAGAAAGGCATCTATAAAGAGCCATGACATTTTAATCAGCCAAACTATCTCTCACTAACATCATGTTCCCCTCCCCTTGCCTTGATCTACTTATCAGAGATTGTGCGACTAGGCCTGTAACTCCTGTTTCTTTAATTCAGCGTGTTTAGAGTGGGAGTTTTCCCTGTGTCCTTTGGTGTGATTATCAGAATTAAATGATCTGGCCTGCAGTGTGTGTGTCTGGGTGCAGACGCAAAAAAATACTATCGCGTTTTTGCGATTTAGTTTCAACAATTTAATGCTCAAAATGTGACTGACACAGATTTTGGTTGATTTATTTTATCTAGGATTGTGCGATTTTCCTGCCTCTCTAGATCATGTACATGCTGTAAAAGTTATTACATGATACACTTTGAACTTTGATTTCCTGTTTGACACACACTTAAACAGCACATGATGAATTTCAGCCTCTGTTGCATTTATTAGTTGGGCTGTAACCTTTGTGAAGTTGTCATCGTCGTGTCATGCTGTAACGCTGTGACCCTGTGACATTTTGTTGACTGACTGATTGCTCCCCCAAGATCAGTGTACCCTCAGGCTCTGAGCAGCTGGGCTCAGCCTATACTCCTCAAATCTATGCCTTGACTATAGGCACAGACACTGCTGAGCTGCGCGGAGATCAGTGTGGGCAGTAGCTCCAGCGCCTCATCAGCTACTGTATGGATAGTAAGAGGGAAGGGGGTGATGTGGGCATTGGCCTAAGAGGCTCTGCTGGTCCAATCAGACACTTTAGTCCCCCCGGGGGCTGGTTTCATCAGCGCCCTCGCCTAGTCCCATGCTTCTTAGTGTTTTAGCATGATTATTTTACCCAGGATCCTGCCTCGGGCACCAGGCCACCTTTTTACATATGCACAGGCTGAACTTTTGACCAGGCACCAGCAGTCAAGGGTGTATTAGAGAAACGGTTGTTCTGTCAGGAGTAGTGGGAATGCTAGCTGCCCTCTGCTGAGCCTTGCCTACTCTGACCAAGAGCTCTATGCTGTACGTTTGAGTTAACCTCAGACGGATTCTGCAACAAAGACACCGACATTACCATATAATAGACATACAGTGGGATGAGGTGGCTGGTGCTGTATGTGAGTGCCACCGCCACGTCTTTATCAGTCTCCCTTCCACATCCAGACATAAGGTCAGGTGCTCTATCTGTTATCTGGGGTGGCGCACAGCAACAGTGACTCTGCTGTACACACATGCAACCTGTGTGTGTGCCAGTGATTTGTGTGGTGCTCAGCCATGTGGAAAGAAAGAGTAACAGAGGTCCCAATCTCCCTGCCAGCCCCCCTTCTCTTCTGTGGGTTTAAATGAGCTGCCAGGCCCTCGTAATAGAGTCCTCTTGGATGATTAGGAGCTGCACAGAAGGGGGTCAGCCCCAGCCTGACTGGAGACACTGTGTAGGTTTCTCCTCAGCGGTACAGACAGAACATTGCGTATTACGTATGAGGTCTATATACTGAGAGTGATGATGCACTGACTTATTTTGGGGGCGTGTTTAAGATTATTTTTGAGCATCTAGATGTAATCAATGTAATATTCCTGCTGGACCGCTCCTGCTCTGCTGCATGCTATGTACTGTGAGGGGGATAGAAAGAGAGAGAGCGAGAGAGAGACATAGGGAGAGAGAGATGTGTTGGTGTTGGATTGGATAAAAGCATACAATCCTATTTGGCTGTATTGACATGTGTGTTCCTGCCCTATCCTGTTACTGGCATTATTGTCCACGGAGATACCATTTCATTAAAGAAAACACGCACATGCTCAGGCACACACACACACACACACACACACACACACACACACACACACACACACACACACACACACACACACTGGGTGCAAAGAGATGGCCTAAGGCCTGGTTATGTGGTCCATTGCACAGGAAAACTGTGTAAATGGTATTGTGGATGAGTTGATGTGATGGAGAGCGTGTCTGGATCAATAAAGAACCAATCAAACGCTGACAGTCTGCTACTGCATGCAGTCAGTCATTCACCTCTCCTGTGTATACAGTTATAAAAAAATGAGTGTAAAGGAGGCATGATTGGTATCCCTGTTCAAAGTGTTGGAAGGAAGTCATTTTTAAGAATCACACATTTTAAGAGGGATTTTGTGCAGCAGCTAAATGCTTCAAATAGTTTTATCCTGGTGCTTCTTTCTAATACTCTGTTGGATAAGTGCACATTAGCTGATTTAAATGAGTTTCTGTCACAACTTATGTGTGTCCCACTACCACATCCTCCATGTTCCTCCAGCTCCAGACACCTTAGGGAGCCCATTAGGATGTCTCCCCAGCCAGGGATATCTGGGTCTGGGCTGAGTCTGAGTTGGGATTGGGCTAAATTACCCCAGAGCCACGGGTCAGAGCCAGCTACACCCTCGCTGCCGAGGGACTCTCTCTCTCTCTAATAGAAGGGATCAGAACAGGCCAAAGATCCCCAAACTGACCTGGCCAAAGAGAGATCCTTACTCACTTACCTCTACTCTTCCACATTTTCTCTTCAGGGCTTTTCTTCTGTGACCCTCCGAAGGGGACAGATGCAACCTATCACCTTTTCCTCACCCATGTACCTCTACTGCTTTCCTGTCACTAAACCCCCCCCCCCCCACACACACACACACCCAACACACAAACACACAACCACTCCCTCTTCTCTATGTTGTGACATGGAGCTGATGGACTATTTTTCAAATTGATTTCAAAAATGTACATAAGCAGCCGATCCCCTAGCCCAGATTACCTATTGATTTTTAATATGAAAAGCTCATTATATAAGCAGGAACTGCAACACAAAAAGCTAGCCAACCTTTGCATAAATCCTTTAATTGAATTTCCAGAGCCCGTGGTTCTACATTTTTTAATTAAATCCATTTCTTTTTTTAAGGGTTGCTGTGTAATTTGCATGCTGTGAAGTGGGTGCTGTCCCAGATAAAGTGCCATTGATCCTTATTAAGGCTCACCTCTGGGCTCGCTGAAAACCAACCGCAGAAATTAAATGTGCTCATGGTGCATACACTTATTGCCCGCATGATAGGATTACAGGCAGAGGGAGAGAGAAAAGGAGAGAGATAGAGATGGAGAGAAGGAGTGATGGGGTAGGAGGTGGAGGGAAAGAAGGAAGGGGGGGCATTATTAATAGTTGTTCATATTAATGTAATATTTCACCTTTCCTTCTCTGGGGTGAAACAGCGAAGAGCTTGTTTATAAATACAGCTTGGTCGGAGAATTATTTGGGTTTCTAATCAAACGCTCTGGTCTGGTGTGTTGGTCTTTCAGAGACTGCTGTGATTTCAGTTTGTGCGTAGCGCCACAGGGGTGACTGCGTGTTCATGTGTGTTTCCTATAATAAAAAAATTTGTATGAAAACATGCACCTCTTAATTTTGGTTTTGTAAGTGCCTGTGATAATATGAGCAGATGAAGCCAATGATCATATCTCTCTGTGATCGTAAGTAGAGGGTGTTTAACTACCCATTTAGAGATTAAATGATACTTAATTTTCTTGTTCTTATCCTACTTAGCATCAGGTAACACAAACTGTGTGTGTGTGTGTGTGTGTGTGTGTGTGTGAAAGGGATTTTTATCCTGCATTTGATGGCTGGTAAAGTGGGCTTCTCTTTCTCTGTCTTCCTGTGTGGCTATATGCAGACGGTAGAGTAAATCAATAGGGATTAACCTGTGACCCCAGCCACATACTTATAGCCCAGTTCTCGCTGCTCACACATCTCTCATCAGTTTCACTTAAACACTGCACCTCACTCAATAAGGCACCACACGCTAATTTGTTTCAAAGATGGAAAGGCCCCTATCACAGAAATCCCTCTACCATGCAGATACACACTCACATAAACACGCACACACACGCACTTGAAACCGAAAAGAAAAGAAAATAGTGACACTCTCAAGTAACGTAACATCAGATTAAGTGCATGGCTGCAGCATCTTAGACAGTAAAGCAATAGTCACCAGATTTTTCATGTGGATTAGAAAAAAGAAATAGAAAACAATAAAAAAGAAACAAACCTACAGTTACAAATCAAGATTGTCTTCAAGATCTTCAAACATGTTCACAAACGGCCTAATTCAGTCTGCAAAGGTTTCTTAATTGGGCATTGTCTTCTCTTACGCGTAAGAGACCTGCATCCTCTCCTTTTCTCTTTTTCTTGAAATATTGACAGCTGACTGATGTATATGTGTGTGTGTCCGTGTGTGTTTGTCACTTCTCCGTTGACATGTGTTTGTTAAGCGCTGCAGTGTCAGCAGTGTGTGCTGCACGTATTGACCCAGACCTGTCCTCTGCTCGGACTGGCTGTTGTCCCTAACTTGTCATCTCTCTCTCATAGAGGATATTTGATGGATAACTGATCAGCGTTTGCCCTCTTTTTAGGATTTCCTGTAAATTCATTTGTTTTATGTCTTATCCAACAAATGTCAGTATTTGTGTTGGGTAGTTTGCATCCAAACAAATAATTCTCATCGGGGTTAGAGATGTGAATGACCTCAGTATTGTCCTGTACCTGAGAGTTCAGCAATGCTTTTAACCCACAAACGGGTTCACATTATGGTCACCACTGAGTGACGGGGGGAGAACACGGTGCGCTTTTCTCCTGGGACAAACTTAAATATTGTATAAAGAGGGTATGAATTTTTCCCTTGACTGTATAAACAGACTGATTTTTTTGCATTGTATAAAACCCATTACCTTCTTTCACTCTCTCCTCTCTCTCTCTCTCAGGTGAGTAGATAAACACCCACTGTTACTCAGTGGTGTGCGAGTGTCTTGAATGAAGGCAAAAGGTTTTGATTTCACTCATTTCATTTCATAATCCAATCAATCAGGCTAAAACAGCTCGGTTCCTTTTTCTGTCCTCGCCTGAACAATCAGCCACCCCCACACACACACACACACACACACTGACACACTGACCACCTCTTAAATGCATGTGGGGCACGTTGCCCCCCTCCACCCCTCTAGGGTTAGGCCACTCTATGTGTTATTGATTGCATTGCTGTTACATGTTGTGCTCAATCATGTGTTCCATGCGTCTAACGTTGTCCTCTCCCACCTGGTCCATTAGATTAGGCTAATGCATTCCACCATTGATTAGTCATTACACTCAGACCTGATCAGCCAATGGCGTACCTGGTTTGACTCTACTTGACCTGTGATCCCTGGCTCTTGTGTCGTCTCGTCAGCTCTGACACGTTAAACGCACACGTTCACAGCTCTATCTGATATGTATCACATTGTGGTTATGACACTGAGGGCCTGGGTTCACCACCTGTCTGACACTTCATGGGATTTATATAAATTTCCTAATCACATTTAACAGATAACTGATTATTTTACTCAACTTCTCTTCTTGCACAACAGTATATGTTGTGTACGACCACCACAACAGTTTTGTCAGACATTTGAGCAAGTTGTTCTGGCTATGTAGAGATAAGTCACAGGATACACATCTGTAGATGTCTTTTGTTTAGGTTCTTACTCCACTGACTCGACGTAGGTTATTAAAATATGGGTTTATACAACTTTGTTCACATGTGCAGACTTGGAAAGTCAGCAGACTAAAAGTAGCTTTTGCTTCAACATTTTTTAAAACATTAACAACAGGAGCAACAATTATACAACATAAACACTATTCTATTTGTGACGAGGTCCATACTAGTCCATATCACTGCTTTTGCTTTTAGAATTTTGTACCTTACATAAATGCACTTTTGACTCAAAGGCTTTTAATGCGATGGACCACGTTTACATTATGCTACTGCATATATTACAGTACTGCTCACTCCTTCCACACATACAGGACCACAGAACAAAGTTCTATGACCACGCCAGACTTGCTGTGTATACACGGCACACTAAAACATAACGTAATTGTGTCTCTGTTGGCTGACCATCCAATGTCACGACACTCACCTTGACAGTTGCAGTGCTTAAGAAATAATAAGTCCCCTCTCTCCCTCCACTCACATCCTCCTTATTTGCTCGTTTCCTTCTTTCCCACCACTCCACAGTATTGAGTCAATATGTGAGGAATAGCTGTTTTAGGGACAGGCCCATTGATAAGTGTGTGTGTGTGTGTGCGTGATGTGAAGCACTGAGCTGAGTGATTGGGGATAGATGCCCTTATTGGATATGAGCTAGCTACTCCGTGGCTCTGCATTAAATTTGTATTGAATAGGAAATTAATGATTGGATAATTTTATTGATGTTTCTAGTATTGAACATATAAACAAAATGTTCTTTTGAAGCATTGTGTGAGTGTTGCACCCCCGCAGGAGGGAGGGGGTCCCAGTTGTGCTTAAGAAAGAATAAGTCCATGTTAAGTCCATAGTGTATTGGAAAAGAGAGGAAATGGATCGATGGGGACTTGGTGCTTGAGACACACTTTAATTGTATTATTTTCTTTCAGATTTCTGCCCTCCCATATCCATCTCAGCACAGTGACAGATTTGATATGTATTGCCGACATTGTCATGAAGACAGATTTGAATTTATTGAACAGTTTCAGAAAGGAATTTGTTCTGCTTTTATTAGTAGACCCATATGGACTATAAGGGGTTGTACTGACAGTGTAATGTTTGAAAAAAGGACGGTATTTTATGTTTCCTGATTTTTTTTTTGTAAGTGCTCTGATACCTTTCTGTGTACGTTAAATCCGTGTTGTGCCACTGCTGCGTGGAAGTTGCCCGAACCAAACTGTGCTGTGTGTACAACTTTCTCGACGTGGAGATGGACTGTATCTCCTACTGCGAGTCTGATGGTAACAGATCAAAGAGACGAGAGATGGCGGGACTCGGAGTGGAGGAAACTTGTTTAATTAAAATGAAGTGATGAAATGGGGATAGATGGATGTTCTTTGATGCATGTTCGGGATGCACCGTATACGCTGTGCCGTTATCACGCACGGTTTTTGTTTAAGAGGTTCCACCAGAGGGTGGGACAGTAGGAGGTGTTGCAGACACAGGGAAGGAGAGAAGGAATGAGTGAGTCTGATGAAGTTTCTGATTATCCCACCTCCTCTGGCACAGGGAAGAATTACTGAATGCCATTTGGGTCAGTGCTCTTTATGGAACTACATTTATGAAATACATCTCTCCCTCTCATTCTATCTTTCTTTCTGTCTCTACCTCTCTCTGTATCTCTCCCTTTCTCCCTCCCTCTCCTCTAATTGGAGATGCAATAAAGGTGCGTGGGGTCAGTGGTTCTTCAAGGTGAGGCCGCATGTGTGCCTCACTCTAACGTTCTCCTTCACATACACATGGAAACCAAGGCAGAGGTTCCCGCTGCTCCAGTCTCACATTTCTGCCTTGCTCTCAAAAACCACAGGTCTGAAACTGTACCTCAAACATCTGAACTCATACAACTCGCATATTCTGTGATAACTTTGTTTCAGTAATATATAGCTCCATCAGCCTGTAGCTCCACGCTTCCTGCCTTGCCCTCCGCTCTCAAGTCTGCTGCATGTCCTTGTGCCAGCCTGTTAAGCCAGAGGGCACGCTGTGGGTGAATCAGAGACAGAGCACTGCCAACACACCCAGTGGGAGAGGCCCTGCAGAGGGTGCCAAGGCCTCGAGAGAGAGAGAGAGAGAGAGAGAGAGAGAGAGAGAGAGAGAGAGAGAGAGAGAGACAGACAGACAGAGAGGGAAAAAGGGAAGATGTGAAGTGGTGAGGAGAAAAATTTGACATGTGAGAATGGAAGTGAATGTCAAAGATCAAGCAAGAAACTCAAAAAAAAAACTGATGGAGAGTTTTGATATAGAGTTTGGAAGAATTAAATAGTGACATTTCCTGTGAACTCTCCTTCTGCATTTGTTTTTTGTTAAAGAGCCAGAGCTGTTGCAAAGCCACAAGGTCATGATCAAGTGTAACCTCTTTGTCTGAAGAACCCAGTGGCCCAGTACCATTTTAGGCCAGTAGGGGTCATTGTAGTTCAACTGACGGAGCAGGGAGAACCGATCAGCGAACTATAGGCTGCGGGGACAGACAGCTGCGCTTCCCTTGCTCTTGAATCACAACTGTCATTCCAGGCTTTTTTCTTTTAATTTATGGAGTTAAGTTTTATATCAGCAAAGCATTTTTTTTTATTTTTGTCATCCTAGTTCATTCTGTTAAACAATTTTAAAACCATGTGCATTCAGTTGTTGTTGTAGACATCTGCAAGAAGCCTCGGGTCATTTTCTGAAGTGAGGTTGCTAATGGCACAGATCTCACTGGGTCGCCATGTTTCCTGCTAATGTTTTCCCACAATTACCCAAAGTTAGGAGATAAAGGTAAGATATGCGCACACCATTCTTTGCTTCAGCTGCCTCCTATGACTAATTGATTTAGCACTTAAGTTGGTAAGGTAATGTCCAGGAAGAAGAGGCCCTTGCAAAGTATTTGCCTGCAGGTATTGTTTAAAGCACCATTGTTTAGGAAATAATTACAGAGTGTGTTCTCTTTCACGAGGGCTGTTAAAGTTCTGAGGAGGTATGAACTCTTTATTACTCTCTGCATTTCATTCATTTGCTTTTGCTCATATGGGCAAATAGCACGTGTCCCTCTTTGTCAGTGGGATGGAGTGCACAGACAAAGACATTACTTTCCTGGGTTTCCTGTACGAGGGCAACTAAAGTGATCAGGAGCTTTGGGTTTTTGAGGTGTCATCAGTGTATAAACTCTACACAATATTTGTTAAAGTCCGACCCTGTACTCACTTAAATCTCGTTTTCTCCGCCCTTAATTTGTGTATACAAATTAAGCATGCCAGCAGTGCCATTGACCTCCAGTAGATGAATATTAGATGAAGCAGCAGCCAATATGTGAATAGCAGAGTTCAGGACAGCAACGATTTTAATGGCAGCAAGCAGCCATTAACAGTATATCTGAAAATAGACAGAGGATTTTCCATAGATCATTAATGACGGGAAATCTATCCCTCATTCCTTTCCTCCATCCTTCGATATATATCTCTTTTCTTCTCTCTTTCTATTTTTCCACCTTGACTATATTTCACCCATGTCATTTTTTATTTGTGCACAGTATATTTCAGCTTAATCTCTGCTGGTTCCTACACGGCTCCTTCAGGGACAAAGGCCTTTCGGGGCTTCCTATTAAAATGCGGCAGATATTTGAATAGAGCCCACTAATGTCTGTTTAGTATATAATCCACGTCCCCTCCTCCCATATTCCTTGTTATTCTAGTTTAGTGCCGTAATCAAGCAAGGCTTGCCAATAAAGTTTATTGTACGGAGCTAAGTGTCAATATCACACACACACCCAGGGCAGAGAGGTCCCTTTAATTAGAATAGGAGAGAGTGGTGTGTTGTGTGTGTCTGTGCGTATCTGCATGTGTTTATATCTGTGTTTGGGTTTCTTTGTTGATTTTCACTATCAGACTGTAAATGCCATTCAACATTAACCGCAGGCCTGTTTTTGTAAAACTGAGTGCGTCTAGGAATAAAAACTCTTAATTCTGACATCAACATCAAAAATTTCACTGTTTTATGAACAAATCAATTGGAGCTTTACATGACTATTGAGCTTAGATGTTTGAGTCTGTGTTGAGACTGAACAAACAATAATCCCCACTATATGAAGTATTGATTAGTCCTACTCCCTCTCTGTGTGGCTTTATTAAAGGTACAATTGTAAAGGTCTTTATGATGATGGTATAACCTGACGGGAGAAAACCTTCACTTCCACCACTGTGTGCCAGCTCCAGGTGAAAACAGGCATTCACTTTTTCTAGATGAGCCTCATTGACAGTATTTATCAATCTTTTCTTTAGTCTTCTCCAGAATTTTTACAGCGAAACATTTTTTTTTTGTTTGGTAATTTTTTAAAGCCAGTCCAAGTGTAAAAGCATGTTCTCATTTTTCTTCTGGCTCTATATCGGTCGCCACTCTTCCCTATTTTCATATTAGGCCACTTACAAACAGCCTGGTTAATATGTAGAATCAAATTACTGATATGAATTCTTTGATAAAAGACTATTTGAGCAAGGGCAAAATTGAAAATACCTCCCACTCCTAAACACAGAGTCCCGCGGTGGTGAGGGGCGGGCTTGCAGCTTCAATCAAATAGTAAAACACAAAACCATTTCCCATTACAATGCAAAGAGATTAAAGACAGATTAAACGTACTGTATATGAGCCGGGGCCTGTGCCAACCACCAATAGCTGTGTAGACTGACGGGGAGAGCCGAGGAGAAGATGAGGAGTTGATGAGAGGAGAGGAGAGAGAAGGACAGGACGAGAGGAGAGGAAAGAAGGGAGGAGAAGGGTAGATGTGTGATGCGGTGAGGGAGAGCAAATGGAGGAGTAATTTGCGTGGGATGTGGGAGATGGGGGAAACATGGCCGTGTGTCAGTGCTGAGCGATGCCTCCCGTTCTGAAAGAAATCAATTTAGGGCAGGACGGGGACGCTGTGCATACAATAATTGAATATTACTGCTTACTATCTCCTTCACATGCAACTACTCTGCTCTGCACTGTGAACTGTATGGAGAAGTGCATCAGGCGGTGGAGCGGGAGATAGGAGTTAGGGCAAAATATGGAAGAGCTTCAAGTACTGTACAGATAATAAGTTGATACTCCAAATAATCTCTTCAAGTGAGAACATGATTGAGAAGAGGAACTGCATGAGAGTGTGTGAGTGTGTGTGTGTGTGTGTGTGTCTTTCACATTATCTCCTTTCTCTCTGACCAGCTGTCTGTCTGTCTGTGTGAATTTGGACCGTGGACTATCAGATTTGTCGATTTAGTCTGGGCATGGCATGATCAATAATCACAACCGTTCAATCAATGAGCTTTTTTATAAGTTTCGACCCTACTCACGAAGTTAGCCTATTGGTTTACATGAACTAAACTTACATTGGTTTATATATTACCACAATAAACTTATCAGGAATTGCCCCACCCTAGTGCTGTGGTAGCGCAGGTTGTCCTCTGAACACACACTCAGGGCTCACCTGTCGATGTTGTCCAGGGGCTCCAAGTGGCTCCTGGTGTGCCTGTGTTGAGTGGCTCTGGATAAAAGTGATCGCTACCACAGCAAACAGCAGAACTGCTTCTGCCTGTTTAGTCCTGTTTAGAGTGTTTTTAGGGCAACTCCATTTTCTGCTTTGCATAAATTGTTTTACCGCATTATTGCCACTGTCTCCTCAACAGCGCTGTTGATATATTGATTTGGTACAAAGAACTGTAGACGGCCATTTGGCAACAAATAGGTTTGCGTAGGCAGTGCACTTTTTTTTATTTCATTCTTACACAAAAAACCAACAGAGCATACATCCCTGCCTGTGATTAAATGGCACAAAGTTTTCTATTACTGCAGCTCACAATCAGCCCTGAATTGATTAAATCAAAGTTAATTCAATCTTTAATCTGACCCTTATTTCCACGTGGTTCTTCTGTACAAACGCTCATTAATTCTTTGAAATTATATCAGACCGCTCTGTTACACTATCATTTAATCATCTCCGAGCACAATAATCATCCATATATCATAACAGATGAGCAGGAAACATTTAATTAGGATAATTAGTCATTAATCCACCCAAGGAGCTTTCGGGAAGGTGCTTCGGAAGGTGCTTCGCATATTGTTGGCATTCTGCGTGCGGAGGAGTGTGTGTGCGCGTTTCGTCTGTGTGCGCATATGCATGCAGCCTGATCTCGGTAATATTCGTCACTGTCTGATTTACTGTAGCGAGGTTGCTACTGCAAGCTGGGATCCACTGCATTTGTCTCCATATCAACAGCTCCTACATTATCGTCCATTTCTCATTTTAATGACTAAATGACTGTCTGTGCCTGTTTATGTGCGCGCTGGTTTTTTTTCCTCCTGCTGTAGGACTCAAAGATTGGCTACCTGGGCTTGCAGTTTGTAAAGAGAAGATCAACGAAGTTTCTTTTGCTGAGCGGGACTTCTGATTGATATGGTAGCAACTGTTGACTATTGAAGTGACTACTGATGCACTGGTTGATGTGATTGAAATTGGGTTTCTCTTCGTCACACAGATGACCCCCCACACCCCCACCTCTTCTGACACCAACACACACACACGCACACGCGCACACACTCACTCGTACTCAAATGCAGGGATGGTTCCTACAAGATCTGACAATTACAAGAGGGGCTTTTAATCAATCTGGAATGCAGCTCTGAGGGGCGAGTGATGGCAGCGGAGGAGGAAGAAGTGATTACTCCCTGTAAATCTTTATCTCTCGTTCTCTTTCTTTCTCTCCTTTTCTTCCTCTCTCTGTCTCTCTCGCTTCCTCACTTTTTGTTTTTCACGTGGTCCATCCCCTGTGATTTCAGCCAGACTCTATTTAAACAGCCCCTCTCCTCGCTTCTCTCTCTTTCTTCTCCTGTTTCTTTGCCTCCCTCCTAGCGCTTCGTGTTTGACTATTAGCTGACATGCACACAGGGAGCATCGCTCATCTCCCCAATTTCTCCTCCTCCTGCCTCACTCCCACCTCTTTCCTCTCCTCCTCCTTCTTACTTCTTTTTCCTGCTCCATGTATAACTATTAGCAGACATGCTCTCAGGGAGTCTGATGAATATTTTAGCAGCCTCGGGGAGGGGCTCCAAGCCTCCTCCTCAGCTTCCAACACAACTAATGGACCAGAGTCGGTGTTTTCCCTCACACAACTTTACCTTACACTCTAGATTTAGCACTGCACTTGAGCACACTGTGACACGGAGAAAGAGTCACAGAGAAAGTCCTCTTTATATCGCAACCCTTCATCTTATCTAAATGAGCCAATGGAGCTAAAGATCTGCAGGTTTTAGGCAGTTGTATAGAATGGATGACTGTCCTACCGATCAACTTCTCTCTCGTTTTCTGACATGTTAAGTTGAATAGGTTTAGGTTTCAAGCTGTTTAAGCAAGCTAAGGCATTTGAACGCGCAACCTTAGACTCTTGGAAGTTGGAACAGACATTTTCCAAACATTTCTAATACATTTATTGCTCAGGTGAGTAACCGTTGTAACAGAAAATGGGCAGAATTGTGAAGAGTCTCCACAGCTTGAACTGCGAGATTTGAAGCAGTGTGACAGGTCTGTGTGCAACACGTCTGTAAGACATCTCTCACCACATTAACCCTGCACAAGACTTATGACATTACTCGCAAAGAAAGGACTGTGGCTTGTGAATTTCTAATATAAAGGGTGTGACATTATTTGACTGTACTGTAACTTGTCTTTTTCACTACTTCACTGCCCGTTCTTCCCTTTACACCTTCAGTGTCTTGTCTCCCTGTGTGGTACAGTACACGCTGTGTGTGAGTTTGTGTGGAGTGCTTTTACTGTGTGCGTGCGTGTCTGTGTGTGTGTGTGCACTAATCTTTAGATGAGGGGCTGGTGGTTAAATCATGATGCATAGTCCAGGGCTGCTCTGGCCACTGTCATTAATCAGTACAGGGGCGGGGGACGTATCTGCTTTTTATCCATCTCCTAAATCAGTCACTGCAGCTATCGGCAGTCCTCTCTCCTCGCCCCCACCTCCTTCCCTCCTTCGCCGCCCTCCCCCCGGCCCCCTCCCCCATGGGCCGCTGATTGAAGTGGCATTGTTTGGGAGACAAGCGGCGCTCAATCAATAGGCAGTCTCACTAAATTACCGTTTGCATGAAAAATGAAGGGCCGCCCAACCTGACTTCATTCAGCTGGGGATGTGCTGTGTGTGTGGCGTTGTGTGCAGATTGGTGCGGGAGATAGAAATGTGTGTATGGGACGTACTGTACTGTGGGGAAGGGAAGTGTGTGTGTGTGTGGGTTTGTCAGGGGACAGAGAAGACAAAGTGGGCAGGTAATAGAAGCAGGGTGTGCATCTCTCTCTCTGCTACAGAGTAAAATCTTTTTGAGACCACCTACAGCTGTGAAAAGATGCAGAAGAAACAGGAGCTCAGAATGTCTTGCTTATGTATTGGCCATGGTTTGTTAAGGACTTTTGCTCTGAACGAGAGCCAGTGACCCTCACCCTTCACCTTCACCCTTCCACTTTACCTTTCACCCCGACGAACCCGTTCCGTCTGCTCCTTTGTTTGTCTTCTCTACTGTGCTGCTGAGAGGAACTAGGTGCAGACGATGTTTTACGACTTTTCTCTGAGTGTGAGCGTGAACACGCATGGAGACTGGCTGTCAAAAAGGCCACGCAGTGTGTGTTTGTGTGTAGATTTGGATGGCTGAGGTAGGCTGGAGAGAGGTCTCAGCCTCTCTGCCTGTTGTGCTCCACCCTGACCTCTGGCTATTAATCATCTCTAGATCTGTGTTTACCCTCAGTTCAGCTCTCTACCACACAGGCACCTAGAGGGGCAATTAGAGAGGAACCACTGCCCCAGTGCAGAGGATTGCCCCCCTCTTCTAGACTTAACACACACACACACGCACACACACACACACACACACACAGGGTGGGCCTCTGAGAATTTGGCCCAGCATCACCCAGAGATCCAGCTGTAATGTTTTTATTTACTTTAAAAGCATCTTGCTGTTAATTCAAGTGGCATATCACAGTGCCACCATTATATTTGTATGAGAGAGAGTTTGCGCGTCGCATTGTTCAAGCGTGTGTGTGTTTGTGTATCTCGGCGTACATGTGCTTGTATGTCTCCCACCCCCTCAGGGCATACCAAACATGCATTAGTATAAGTTGCGCAGGCTGAGTCTCATCCAGTGTACATATGATAATGGATGGTGTGTGTGGAACATGTCAGCCACCTCATCATGTAAAAGCCTTCGTGTACAGGAGGGAGCATAGAGGGTTGGCAGGTAGGCATTAGGCAATATAATGGCCTCTATTTTTACACTGTGGAACACAGTTGAAGAGGCGACGCTTATGAAGCTTTCAAAAAAGCAGACACACAGATGGGGGGTGTTATAAGTGGGTAAGTGAGAGAATAAAACTGCTTTTCAAATTGCCTGATTGTTGGACCCGTTTGTCTGGGTGCATGTGTGTGTATCTTGTTTGTGTGTGTGCAGATATTTGTATTTTGGGTTTTCGCCCGTTAACAACAGCAGTAACGAGCAGTTAAGTCATTTTCCAGTAATCCATGTGCTTTATACTGCTCAGATTGATTCAGAGGAGTGAGGAGGCCCATTAATGACCTGCTCATTAGAAATACTGACTTCAGTTTAAGCGAAACGGGCCAGTGTAATGCAGAACAGGCCAAGTACCATTAAGAATGATACGTGACTTCCTTAATGTCTCAAGCATCATCCTTTTGTCGTCTCCTTAGGTGCCAGCTAACTTTCATTGAACTTTTGCAGTTAGCTTCAGTGCCTACAGTACAGTCCTCTCACCCCTTCAGCACACCTACAGTTGAAGTTGGAGTACGCCAAGGTGCTGGCTGAGTGGATGTAGGCCTGCCCTGGGCCCAGGGAGGTAGTTAATCTGTGTGTATGACATGTGTGAGCTCAGGGTATTGTACTGTATGTTTCCCTCTCACTCAGCTGTACTTAATGTAGCCCATAAAGGCTACACAACAATAAGCTACGCCTGGCACTCAGGCCACCATTCCGCACTACACTAGCCCGCTGAGCAGGATAAATGACTCCTATAAACCTGTCACACACACACACACACACACACACACTGGAGTGTGCACAGACTATAGAAAGTCATCTCCCTGCCTGTAGAGGATCTACTGTGGATCTCGGTACGGTTGTGTGAAGTTTGTTTCACTTGGTGCGGTGCACAGTAATAACCAGAGTGCTGCTTGTAAAAACCTGAGGTAAGAAATATGGGTGTGAAATGCTTCTTGTTATCTGGAATCCTCACACTCAAAATGTATTAATGGAGCCATGGCATTCATGTGATTGTTCCATTATGCACTGGTGCATCAGTCCCAATTGATGCGATCACTTTCTATTCCTTCACCCCAAACTAGAGTTTAATCAGTGGCTGAAAACGGATCCAACTTCCCTAATGTCCTGGACCTCCCACTGCATCTCACCCAAGAAGACTGATCTACATTAAGAGGGGATAAAATAGCCCTTCCATGTGATGGCTAGCCACCGTGTTCGTAAATGAATGCCATTTAAAATCCATAAAACTGTTATTCTGCATAATACCTTATGAATATATGTGTGTGTGTGCGAAGTAGTTAAGTGTTGGTGGGTGTTGTGTGGCTGGCGATGGATGTTTGCATCTCACACTGTGTTTGATTACACACCGCAGTAATGAGTCTCTGATATTGAGAGGATTTTATCTATCACTTTTACAAAAACACCCACTAACCGTCCTGACTGAGTGCATTGTAGTGGGAGCAGTGAAAGAGCTATTAGTCTATTTATGGATCCAGCGTGGTGTTTATCAGTCACAGCCTGACTGTGGCACAGACAGCATCATCTGGCCCCTCATGTTGCTTTTAATGGTTTTCCTGTTAAAGATGTCAGTGTCATGTTGCTCTTGTTATTTTCACTGTTGTCCTGGCAACCACGGATGAGAACGGTGCATACAGGTTCAGCGGCGCACAACTTGATTTTGATAAAAATGTAAATGCGATGTAAATCCTAATATTTATTCTTTCACTTAAAAAGAAGAAAATGAAAAAGGCTAAACACATTATCTCTGTATTTTTATATCTTGCCTATTTTGGCACCAGCCGTGGTACTCATAAATAAACCACATAGATAATAGTCGTCGACGAGAAATCCATTTTCATTCTTGATATTTATTCAAGCAGTTCTTTCCCATGTTTATACAATCCAGAGTATTAAAAGATTGATTCAATTTTATGTTTTGGAATAATAAAATGCAAACAAAAACAGATGCTTGTGCCCCCCCTCCCTCCTCCTCCAAGCTGAGAAGGTATTGTGGTTTATGTAAACCATAGAGCTCTGAGCCCTATTCTGGGCCCGGAGCTTCCCAGAAGACAGAAAGGGAAGGCAAAGATGGTGAAGGTAGACTGCTGTGCTATACAGCATGAACACTGTGTGGGTGAGAGCACAAGGCTTAAAGATGTTGTCTGTTGGAGGCTTGGTACAGCTGGTATATTATGACCTGATTTTAGTTACTGTACCAACCTGCAGGAGAGACTTTAGATTTCCTGTCAGGTTTTGTTATGTTTAATTTCATTTTTGACTTTATTACCTTGTTATTAAAAACTTTTAATTTGAAAACATTTATCAATCCAGAGTCATATCATCACTCATTCTGATGTATTATGTTCCGCCTTGGATGACATTCAAATGTTAAAACCGAAAGTGAACCAGGGACGTCCCTAAGTATTGTCTGGTTCATGTAAGAATGCAGATATTCTTATATCACCTCCTCTCAAATGTTTCCAATGGCTACTCTCATTGGACTTTTCTAGTATTCACGTGTTCAGTCAAACACGGATGTGGTGAAATGGCTTCTGTTTTTATGGTCTGTGGCTTCTAGTTTGATCTGATTGTTCTAAAATGCCACATATTCTGTAACTTTAGCCAGCTCTATTTGTCTCTGGACCAGGTTTAGTAGAACCCACAACATACCACTGTGAACATTTATACTTGTCTCGGCATTGAGTTGATGAATAGCACAAGTTTTCTCTGCCACTGTGTTGGGTGTTTTTGTGTTTTACTAACAAAGCCAATAGACTAAATCACCTTGGAGTAGGAGCTCATAGATGTTGAACAGATGTCTGAGGACATGGTCTGTACAAGTCGACCAGTCACAGTTTTTGCAGTCTGCATCCCTGCGACATTGAACGCCACAGAATTGAGTCAGAAGCATAACTTGTCCTTTACCTTTCTCTATGAACCATGCTTTTGGCCTTAATGTTCTTCTTTCAGCTCATATAGATACACTTATTACTGAATGCTAATTAAAGGCATAATCTCTGTGTCCTGTATTACTGGATGCTCATGTTTGGGATGAACATGAAGGCATCCTTAGTGAGTGTAGGGAGGAGGGGAGCTGCAGAAGGTGGGATGGGTGGATTTTACATGCACGCAGATATGCAGGGGGGAGTGGCAACTAGACAAGGGAGTAGGCAAAGCATCCTTCATGTAATTTAAATGCAATTATGCATTACCCCATCCTGTTTCTCCGTAGCTGACAGTGCTGGGGGTGAATAACATGGGCGTGTGCGTGCTTCATCTAGTCATGCCCAGAGTACTAGTGTTACTGTCTGGACCCGCTTGACTCTTCTCTGGCTCCAGTCACCTGCTCCTCTTATTATTAGACATTATTCTACTGGCGGAGCAGAAAGGAAGAGAGGAGGGGAACTTTAATAGCACACCTGAATGGAGGGTGTCATATAATCAATGCATACAGGCCTGCATTACAGGCTGCCACGGAGACTCCATCACACGCTAGCAGAGAGGAGGAGGGTGAATGGGATATTAACTCGTGTGAAAGAAGGGATAGGTATCAGCGGCCTGAAATTAAATGGCTTGCTCTAAAGGAGATGAGGCCAGAAATGAAGCACCCGTTTGAGTTGGAGTTCAGTGTACGTGTTTTGCACAATGTTTGCGTCTCTGTAGCAGATCTGTGCCCTCTGCTCTGCCCTTTGTTTCACTTTCTTTCTCTGCCTCTTACCTATGACCTGCTTTCCATCTGATCTCTTTGATGCCTTATGATTTCTCCATTTCCACACGTCTGACATCTACGAAGAACTTCCTCAAACAGAAGTTCTCTTAAGAAGTTTTCTGTGTTTTTATGCCTGTGTGTATTCAATTGCTGTCGTCAGCAGACTGTAATCCCTCTGAGCCCTCCCTGTGTGAGTGTATGTTTGTGTTAGTCCATTTTTTTTCCCAGTATGGAAAATGCTGGACTGCATGTTTGTGTGTGTGTGTGTGTGTGTGTGTGTGTGTGTGTGTGTGTGTGTGAGATGTTCAGCGGAATGTCCTTTGATACACAGAGAGTTTTAGAAATGCAATTTCCTCCCTTTCTGTATATGCGTGTATTCATGTTCGGTTTATTAGAATATGAAAGTGTTGCGCCGCAGTGCCAGGGTTAGCCTCTCCCTTCGTCCGCTGCCGCTCGCTCACTTTCCCCTTTCGCTCGTTCTCCGGCCTCTGCGGTCTCTCTGGCTGGCTCATGCATTAGAGATGAGGGGCTGGAGAGAAGAGAGAGACCAATAGCTTACACCAGGAAACTCGCCATTATAAACAGGATCAACACTCCTTGAATATCAGACACTTTCAAGTCTGTGTGTGTGTGTGTGTATGTGTGCGTGTGTGTGTGTGGGTGTGTGGGTGGGAGGAGATGTAGTAGTTAGGAATAGATGAGTGTATGTTTTTAAGTTTTCTAGTGATTTTTTAAATATTTTTTTCTAATTCTGGATTTGAACTTCTCAGCACTTAACAGGTTGCTCAAAGAGTGACACAGTCAACACAAACCACTCGCAGTCGTCATCATGCATGTTTTAGGTCCCATGTATGCGTGCGTACACATCACAGCTCTGTGTTCTCGCCTCTGTCTGTTTTCAGCTTGCTCACTCATTTTCTTTAACGTTTATGCGTGTTCCCTGTTCATTGAGCTTTTTGATCATTGTCAGGCGATGAGTTGAGCCTCTGTTCTTGGTAGGTGCTCTAGACAGAGGGGATGCTTGTTCAGGGTCTTCCCCTGGAAATGAGAGGAGGAGAGTGGGCACAAAAAGGTGAGCCTACTCCTGGTGCCGGGTCTCTGTTCTTCCATCAGCACGATGGGATGAGGTCAGCCTGGGGAGTGATGGTGAATGGACTTGAGAGCATGGAAGTGGACTCTTGCCATTTTGTCTTTCTAGTTTATGATGTTCATCATGATTGACTGTGTCTGTTTATCCAAATGTATTATTTTCTTGCTGAATCTTACTATGTTAGTACTATAAATAAAGGGTAAGGTAAGTGTGCCAAACCCATCAAGCAGATGTGAATCAAGGCCCATCAGTCCGTCTGTCTAATGATTTCAGGTCCTTTTCTTATTTTAAACCATCCATCTCTAAATACCTGCTCTTTAAAACATTATGCCTCCCTAAAACACTGAAACTTTTTCTTAATGCACATTGTTGTAGCCAAATAAAAGTAAAGTAAATGGCTTGAGTTTGTATAAAATAGCCACACTGAAAGTGAACCAATGGGTGAAACAACCACAGCAATTATGCACAATGCAAACCTTTGTGGAGAATATTCTACACTCCCACTCATCAGTGTTAAAAAGTTTCCCTTTAGGTCTGTTGTAGGTTATTGTATGTGGTACTGCTAGTTTTGTAAATTGGCCACTACAAAGAAATGTAGTTACAAGTAATTTACTTTTATAAAATATACCTGGGAGCCAGAAATTGTGATTGACAGGGCATCAAATACTTATTTCATTAATGAAAATGAAATATTTTGGAATGTTTTAAAAAATGAATTTCTATGGAGTTCCTGGTCATTTTCCCTCTCTGTATTTTCACATCTACTTTTTGGTTCTCTTAGAACTTCTTTTTTCTCTAATCGATGACCTCTCACAGTCAGAATGGGGTGGTCCTTCCACTGCTCCCACTCCACTGACCAGGGGCTAATGTTCACAAGGCCCCCATCCAGACAGGGGCACTCCTCTAGCCTCTGACCCAAAACTCCCCCTCCCTCATCTGGGTCAGCCTGCAGAGGACAGGGCCTGGGAGAAGATTAATGGAAGTCTCTGCTGGAGCAGGTGTCCGTGTGTGTGTGTGTGTGTGTGTGTGTGTGTGTGTGTGTGTGTGTGTGTGTACCTAGGAGAGGAAATGCACTCAGGCCAACGTGTGAAGCAAATCTAAATCAAAAGCGGTTGGAAGTTCACTTTTGAGATTTTTGTCTTGTGTGGCATAGAGCAGTGGTTTTGTCAGCTTCTTATCAATTTTTAAAATAAGTTTATCTGTGTAATTTCTGCTGTTTTAAGTAACAAATATAAGACTTATTTCGCAGGCGATTATGCAGCCCCACGTTGCACAAACTGGCGTACTGTCTTGTCTCATTCTCTCTCACTTACTCTCTCTCTCTCTCTGTCCTCCTGTGTGTGAAGAGTGCTGTTTCAGCAAGGTCTTCTGTTCATTCTCAAGGTGTCCTCTGTGCCGGCTCTTTTCTGAAGGCCCTTTTAATGGATTGGCCTGATATACCTTCCAAATGGAGCACTTTGAGCGTTAATTCGCTTTCTGATAAAGATCCCCCCTTTTTACCTTCCCTTTCTATAAGTCTTCTCCCCGATATGAAGTACACAAGGAAGGGCAGATGAGCACAAAATCCTCTCTCTGTGTCAGGCCGGGTGGGAAAATGGACTCGGGTGAAAAAGAATCAATTGGATCCCCATTCATGTGTTAGTGATGTGGAATGAGGAGAGTGTATTGTGGAGAATGGCTGGAGGTTGTCTCTCCACCCCCCCTGCTGCCTCCACAGACCGGCCCAGTGTCTGGGGGGGGGAAATTGGAGCCTTTCTGTCGGCTTTGTGGCGACAGCAAGGGTTATCGCTAGGATCTGGCCATTGGCAGGTATAGCTGTCAAAGCTTGTCACTACCTCTGAACTCAGGAGCACGTGTGCACATATGCAGCATGTGCACACGCGGACAGACACACGGGAGGATTCCTAGACCCCGTCAATACACGTGCACAAACAAACCAAAACATGCACACACAGACATGCAAACAGCATCTAAATTATGGAAGTATGCTCTATAAGATAAGCGGTACATTTTTGGACAACCTATTACCGCTCCAAAGCTTATTCAATCTGTTAACCCCCACAGTGCTGGAGTCCCACACTGCATTTTGGCTGTTCCTGAAGGAGCACAATGGAGGTGGTTTGACCTGTTTGCCCACTCAAGTGTGACATTATTGTGCTGTATTTGCAGCTGGACTTGAAAACTTCTTTTGCTCTAACTACAAATTAAACATCATGTCTCTACACAAGTGCTTACACGGTCAGATTCTTATGAATAGCTTCCAACCCGCCTTCATTACTCGTCTCTGCAGGAAAGTACTCTATGTCTACTGGCCCTATGATGCAATGTGGTGAGCTAGAAGCCTCTGACTCTTCAAACAGTTTCTCTTGCGCTCAATTATTTATTTCTTTTTTTTCTGTCATCGACTGAGCGGGAGCAGTGCTCTGAGCCGTTTGTGTTTCTTTGTTAATCACTGGGAATGGAAGGTTAAAGCAAAGCTTCTTCTCTTGTCGTCTTGGTTCGTAGTTTATTTGTTTGATCAGTGTGCTATATTGTGTTTTCAGAAGGTGTGTGTGTGTGTGTGTGTGTAAGAGAGTAAGAGAGTGAGAGAGAGATGGAGCAGAGAACTGTTCTCCCACCCTGAGAGAAAAGGATAGAGAGAGCAAACCCATGTTTACAGTGGTGTCCCAGTGGATGAAGGCTCCCTGTGGTTCATCCCAATTATGAGCGAAGAAATTAAAGCAGCCCGAAACATATGCACATCTTGGCTGTGAAGAGGACGAGAAAGAGAGAACAGAACGAGTGGAGGAGAAGGGGAAAAAGTGCAGAGCACAGTACCCAGTGGGCTCTCACTTGGACATTTTGGCAAACACACTAATTAATACACAAGCATATACACACACACACACACACACCTCATGACACTCTTAACTTAATTCAAATATTTTTTATTCGTTTCATTGTTGAGAACACTTTGACTTCTTCATTATCATTTTTGCTCTGTGTAAAAAACGCCAGCATCTGTCTCATTTGGTAAACCCCCCCCCCCTCCCTGTCTCTGAATGGCCTGGTCCTCCCCTATCTCCCCTCAGTGAGTCAGTAAAAGACAGAGACAGAGAGCTAATCCAACAGTGTGTTTGATGCATTTTTAAACAGCTCTGGACTTTTTCAAGTTTCCAGCCAACAGAAGATCTCATCAGCTATAATTTAATCAGCGGGTGGAATCATACTGCATATTTAAGCAACATTAAATATCTCCCGTTCTCCCTTTCCAGCCACTTAACTGAGAACAGAAAAAAAAGGATTTTATTTTATTTCCCCTGTATTTCCCCCCATTTACACTCTTTCATCTGGCACTTAAAAGAGGCAGTGATTTGTCAAGTAATTACCATCTTTTTTTGGAAAGAGAATGTTCAAGTGCCATTGGGAGAGTTGTGGATGTTCTGGCGCACAGGGCGGAAAAAGGTGTAGAAGGACTTTAAAAGGACCGCATGTGCACAGTCAGAAAGCTGCTTTTACACACTACGCATACCTGTTCAAAGAACTGCGCAGTTAAATCATGTTGTTTTTTTCTCCAGTAAATGATCCACATTTGAAATTGCAGTAACTGTGTGATTATCTGTAAAGTACTTTTTAGGGTGTTTTCGTGTTGGTAGTGTGCAGTGTGGGCATTGTTGGGGAGCCTTGACTCTTTTGCCTATTGCTGCTTTTTTTTCTGTAACATAACTATAAAAAATGAATATTTATCAACATTGCAGGGCTGTGGGACACGGAGAGTGGAGAGTAGGCTGTCTGTGTGGATGAGGGGAGGACCAGGGGAATTGATTTTTGACCAAATGTGTTTTGGATTTAATTCAGCTGCTGCATTTTTCTCTGCTGCTGTATTTGCATAGAAATCATTTGAGGTGAGTGAATTTTAGAGGACAGACAATTTGCGAGAAGATACAGTCCTTCTCTGTGCATCCAGTATTGAACGTGTGGGTTTGCGTATGTGTGTCTAAAACACCCATATGCATGTGTCATAAATGTGTTTTCGGATGGATGTGTTTCTTGTGGGTTCTAACCTGTGCTGTTGCAATCCGGTGCCCATGTGAGGCCAGCACTGTGTGAGCAAGAGCTCTGAATCTCTCTTCCACAAGCAGCGTACACTCACACATCAGGTCCGCACAGTTCCTTCTTACACTCAGCTCTGAAGGGAAGCATTCTGATGACAGTCAATATCCCAGACAGCATAGCTCTGTCAATATTTAGACAGTACTATAGTGTAGTAAAATGAACCAATACACAACGGATGAGGTTCCTCACTGGATTAATGATGCCTGACTGAATGATTGGCTGCTGCAGATGCTACTGGAAATGAAGATGTTATTTACTCCTCTCTCTCTCTCTCTCTCTCTCTCTCTCTCTCTCTCTCTCTCTCTCTCTCTCTCTCCAGCTCTCTCTCTCTCCAGCTCTCTCTCTCTCTCTCTCTCTCTCTCTCTGTCTCTCTCTCTCTCTCTCCAGCTCTCTCTCTTTCTGTTTCTCCCAACTCTCTCTCTCGCCCGCCTTTCATTGGAAGCTGCTCTTGTGTAGTTTCACAGTGATCGATAAGTCTATGTTCAGTTAAAGAGGAATCTGATTCCAATAGAATAATGCTGGGCTTTGTTCGTGTCGCATTTGTGCCTCCCTCGACACTGTCTCAGCTACACAGGAATGCTGTTCGTACTGTAGCGCGGCGCAGAGGACTGTAGTTGTGTGGTGGTTTGGATCAGGGCCGAATGTGAGAGAGAAATTCTGTTATTGATCCTTAAAGTGTGTCCAACCCAAATCAGAAGTGATACAGTAATTGGCTCAAAGACCCAAATAATAATTTGGATTTCTTTCTTGACAAGCCTCCTTCACCTCAGAATCACTCTTCTGGTTTTTGTCTCCATTTCTGGTGACGCAATGTCGGCCCTTGTGTGACTTCTTCCAAATGAGCATTAGAATCATCATGCTGCCATTGACTGTAATGGAATGTGACGATTAGCACTCTCGTCGCGGGGCTAATGGGCCTGGCTCCCCTGTCGGGGCCTGTGGGAGGTGCATTGTGGGATAGCCTAAAGGCTATCTGCTGCACAGTGGAGGGGTGTGAAGACGGGGTTAAGCGGCTCTCGTCTCCTTTTAGCATCTCCTGTCTCTTTCCTCATTTCTCACGGAAGAGCTCCGACTGTTAGGGAAAGAAAAAACCCTCTTATTCTAAATGTCAACTCCTTCTGGTGGCTAGTGGGACTGTGCTATAACTGGTGTGTTAGACAGGTGGGTAGAAGTAAAATACAGCCCTGAGGAGGACATTTAAGCACAGCGCTTCACAGGTATAAAAAAGGCCAGGACTGAGTAACTGTGTTTCCATCTGTACACAGATACACTGGAAGGGGGAAAAGGTTAAAGGGATCAGGAGTGAGATGTTTGGGAAAACGCCTAAAAACAGAACTTTCGATATTGTTGTGATGTTGGATGAAACCTTTTGCTTCTCTTCCTTTCCTCCAGGGGCAGCACCCCTCCAGCACCCTTGTGACCTTTAGCAGGAGCTAGTTTAATTCCAAAACAAATAGAACAGCTGTAGCGTTGCTGGTTTGTGTGTCTCCCAGTCTTCCCAAACTCATCCCATTCTTTGATTGCCACTGTGTTGGCTTTAGTGCCTCTTGACACTGGTGGCTCCTGCTCCGTCACTATCTCCAAGTGCTATATACCAGCTTCACTGGAACAGATTAAATGAACACAATGATTCTTTAATCAGATAACCCACGCTCCGAATAGATTAACCTTCCTAACGCAGGTCCTCCTCTCTCTCTCTTCATCTCCTTTCCTCCTTTCTCCTCAATCAGAGAGAGAGTGGAGGTCCACAAACTTTAATCTTCATTACCTGCTTTGATTTCTCTGCTAAAGGAAGAAATGCATAATTTACATCCTTTGAAGTAGCTCTACTATTACTGACAACATGTTACCTTTAATCTTAAGAGCCCCGAAACATTAAATATTTAGTCATTTACCGAACAAAGGAGGAAGGAGGCGATGCCGTCCTACCTCTTTGACTTTCACTGTCATGTGTACTCAATGTCCCCAGTAAGAAGCAATTAATTTTGGGGGGAGAAACAGTTTTTACTGAAGTGCGGGTAACTTTAAGTTGTTTTCACACTTTTACCTTGTTATTTCATCCTGCTGAAAGGAGAGAGCTTTAAAGTAAAGTGCTATCGTTAGCAGAACTGGGTACGGGTGACCAGAAGGCTAACAAGTTAGTGCCAGTCTGTGTCTCTGTCTGTCTGATTTGTCACTTTAGGCCCTTCCTTTTGCTCTTGTCTCTCCCTCCAGTGATGGAGGATATAGTAGTAATACCTCTGATCCATGACGATAATTTCTTTCATCACGAGGCTACACAAACTCCACAACGCCGTGACTGCTACTTTGTGTCTAGCTGCTTCTTTGCTCTCTCTCTCACATCTACATGGCGGCTGGTGGGTACATGCATACGCATTTGTTTGTTTGTGCGAAATCTCCCCTGGTGTGCGTACACATGTAGTTTTATATGCCCTACCAAGGTCTCTGCTAGGAAGAGTGCTCCTGTCTCTCCTCGCTCTGCCTAACCGTGCCTGTGTGAGAATGAGCCAATAACCATGTGGACACAAGGGCCTCGTTGTCTCGGGTAAAATCCTTAACCACAGAGCTGAAAATTGCATAAAATCTTTCATTTAATTTTTTTTTATTTCAGCTGTTCCAGCGAATATAAGGAGCAACAATCGACATCCTCTTGTGTGACTTTAGTGTTACATCAGTGATGAAGAGGAAAACAGTGACTTTTTGTATTTTACTTTACCTCTAGTGAATAGCGGATGCTTTGATGGCTTTGCTCTTCTGAGCAACTGCACTAGCAGTTTGTTTTCCAATTCCTTGTTGGGCTCTCTAAAGGAAAATTAGACAATTATCCAGACTCATAATGTTGTTCCACCCCCCCGCCCGTCTCATCCCCCTCTCTGCCTTTTATGATTAATTACTCTGTGAACATCATATGCCGGTTGAACAGAAACATAAGTGTGGAACTACGTAAATGTTTGTCTCTGTTAATGAGTGTTAATACACGCGTACAGTAGTTGCTCAGCTCTGTTGTCGTTCCCTTTGAACATTTATTCACAAAATGTGCGTTTTCTTGTACACACACAGATTACCGTAGTAATACCTGCTGAGTAGCTTAGGCCTGGAGACTCGTGGTCTTATGCAGCACCTCTGTCTGCCACTTGGTCAGTGAAATTAATATCCACTCCAGTCTAAGCTGGGCTGCAGGCCTGTAGCTGGTGGTATTGTAAGCTTTAGCCCAAGGCTAAGATCTACCTAACTTCCCTTTTGAGCTCTAAGCTCCAGCAGGCACTGGAGAAGCTGCTGCGACTAAAGTCATTGAGGTATAGGCCTGCCTCTTTCTCTCACGTCTTTTCTTCTTTGTTTCCTTCCCTTTTTCGTTTCTTCAAACGTCTCCATGAGGACCTGCAGGAAGAGAAATGCTCTATTGATCAGAATAACTAGTGGAATAATCTTTAGTAATCAGTCTGGGCCCCAGCTTTATTAACAATTGATGTGGTTGGAGTGAAGATCAAGAGAAGCACAACTCAGATGGTCTGCTGTGTATGTGAAGATTGTTTGTGCGCGTGTCTTCTTTTTCGTGCACGGATGTGTTTGTGTCTTGACAATTCATTCAACCGGTTCATCTCCATCTGTAGAAACCTGTCTCTGGGCACCATACATTATTTAACATTTTCTCTCCATGAATCTGGCACATTGTATCTACTCATATGGAATATAGTGTGAAGTATGCATGCACACTGATGAAGGCGTCGATATTAAGACTACACACATGTATCTGAACACCTCGACAGCCCATTTGGCCTCGGCATTGTACTTGAACTTGACATATCACTGACTCATTTTTCAGTATGAAGCCTTTTGTCTTTTTTGCTCATCACACATCACAGTTTGTCTCGTTGTTAAGTCAGTATGTGTGTTTGTGTGCGGGCCCGTGTGCAGCCACCCCTGGGCAGGGAATTTTCTCCTTTCAATACCACATTGATTTCCTGTATGACTTCATCAGACTAATACCCTCTTTGCCTCCGTCTACACTTGCGCGCTCACACACACACATACACACGTGCATCCACTCTCGTTCTCACTCTCACTGACACACACACACACACACACACACACACACACATGGACTCACAGAGATGCCCATAATGCCAGCGTTTCCTCCCAGCAATCAGTCAAGGCAGCTTGTCTCTGGATCAATGGCCTCTATGAGAAGACTTCAACACTGGAAACGGAAAATGGACCATTGAGAAAAGCTGAGCATATAACATAATGACTAGTTAGGCTGTCACTTTAGAGAGAGCACAGGACATCTCTGGATTTCTGTTTGCATTATATGAATTCTCATGAGACATTATTTGTGTTGTTTTGCCCTGTTTGTAATCTCCCTGCAACGTATGAAAAAAAGACCACATAATATCTGCAGATATTTCACTACAAGGTCCTTTAAAAAGACAGATTTCTCCTAAAATAACATATGGCAACACAGAGCAGTAAAGCATTGGAGGGAGCTCGAAAGAAAAAAACTAGCCATGTGAGTTTTGTGAGCCTCTGGTCATCAAATCAAAGCTTGAAGAAGATTGCCTGTTTATGAACCCTACCAACAGAAAAGGTACGGGATGTGCGGAGACAGCCTGTAATACTTCGCACTTTGATAGTACAGCTGTGTAATACACTTAGTGATCCCTATCAGCAGTACACGAAGTGTCAGAAAAGAAAAGGGGGGAGATTGGACATAGAGAGAAAGCTAGTTATCCTTGTGCTGAAATGCAGATTAAAGCCCTGCTGTGTTCACTACATGTAATTGAAGCGAGGCGCTTATCTGTGGAGTCAATGAAGGATATAACTTCCCCAACATTGCAGGGTGTTATTAATAGAATGAATATCTTGAAAATGTAGAGACACACGTGCAGGAGAGTGTGTGTGGAGTGCAGGTTAGGCCATGTGTACAGTGCGTCTGCGTGTGCACCCAGGGATGCAGTTGCGTTATCCGACAGTGATACAGGGATGAGTGGTGGCTGGAAGAACTCAGGAGGAGACCAAGCGGTGTCAGGTGTCAAGCCTTATGAAAAAGCAGGATACCTGGTATTTTTGGCTCCCACGGGCTCCAGGTGACAGGACATGGTGTCAGTGTGTTATCACAGTGTTTGTCTTCACGTTATTGTAGCAGGTGTGAGGAGAACACTTGTAGGATCAGACACCAAAGCCCCCGTCAGGAATAACCCTCATTTTTCTGCTGCTCTGATCGCTGTTTGTGCACAGTTCTCAGATATGTTTTCTCCAACAGTCAAAGACACTCTTTGTATCTGCCTTTTGCGCTCTCACTCTCCTCTGTCAGGAGTGCATCCATCCCAAACCACAAACAAGACTAAACAGTATCATCAGGTGTCTCTGCCCTCTTTGGATTCATCGTCAGTCTAAAAGGGGAAGTAAAACGATATCAGTTATTTTATATAATCATTTTGCCCTTTATTAATGTTGCTCATGATAATATCTTTATAATGTCAATGACAAAGTTCATTGATGCTCCCAGACATTACATGTCAACGCTACTACGGGGGGTTGGTGTCTTGTCCAGACGTTTGACATGTAGCCAGGAGGAACCTGGAATCAAACCACCATCACTGGGGTTCGTAGGTAAATGCTCTACCAGATGAGCTGCTGCTGCCTCAAACAAGATTTATCAGTCTCTGTTGTTGAGATTTGTGGAGGACGTGTATGTGGACTGGGGCAGGAAGCTCAGTCTTTCTTGATCTTTTTAAAACATGTTTTTGGGTGACTAAACATTAATGATGTTAATAATAATAATAATAATAATAATAATGAATACTTTATTGATCCCATGGGGAAATTGTTGTTTGGATACAACAGAAATCTAAATATACACACTACATTAAAATCTACCTCTCATTGTCTTGGTGCTGACCTTCTCTTGGGTTGTGGCTGTTGACGTTGTTTTGGGAGAATCTTCTTTCTCCTCAAAAAGAGATAACATGACCTGGATGACTGAGAACCTTCACAGAATTCTCCTTTCTTAGTCTGAAGTCTGTACAGACACCGTACACTCGCTGTGGCCTGGCAGTGAGCAGAGTGTACGTCAGCTTTTTATGACGCTGCCTCTGTTTCTGGCGCTAAGTTCAGGTTGTAAAAGTTTATCCCCTTTATGTACTTTAACAGCCTTTAATATTAGCTCATAAACTACCACCAAACAGGCCACGGAGACCCAGTCTCCCTCAGATAGATAACACACTGATGAAAGCCCTGCCAATTAATGTGAGCATGGGTTTGTAACCACGTGAATGCTTCAGTGTGAGCACTGGCAACGAATACACACAGATGCAAAAGGATTTTTTCTCTGAGGTAAAACAACTCTTCATCTGTGTGTATGTGTGCGCAAGAGGAGACAGCGTGCATGCATGTGTCTCAGTGGAGTGTGTAATCTCTGCTTTCTCTGTCTCCTGCCTGGCTGTGACGCAGAGGGACGATGTGATGGAAATCTCCCTCTATTTAAATCCACCGCTGGCACATCAAAGCCTGCTGCTGCCGGAATAACAGAAATAATTAGACACAAACACCTCATCTACATAAAAATGTTAATTAATCTCTTCTCTCTTAGCTCAGGGTGGCTGAGATGCCCCTTTGTGCTGTACAGTATATCTGTCTTTGTGATAGGTCAGTTATGAATCAGGACTCCGGGTCTTTTACTGAGACAGTATCTTAACCCTCATAACGGCTGGCTTGTGTGTGTGTGTGTGTGTGTGTGTGTGTGTGTGTGTGTGTGTGTGTGTGATATGACTGACGGGCCTCTTCCTATTTGGCTGTGGCCAAATTAATTGTTCGGTTTCCTTCCTGCTGTCTGAACAGCTTCGTCTTACAGAGGCAAGCTTTCTGCAGTGATTATACAAACTCTCCCAGTCTTTATGTCACAACATCTCAAATGGCTGCTGCAGTTTATTGCTGTCTTTTTATGTGCGTATTTGTGTTATAGCATATAGCAGTTTGCCGCAGTTCAGTTATCCTTAGTATCTTTGTTTCTGTTTGGATGTCTATGTGTTGTCTTATTGTGAAACTCTTCACGACGTCTTACGATGTTTTGGGTAAATTATAGGTACCTACTTATAAAGCTTCCACAGTGTGCATGACTAAATAAACGTGCAGATTAGTAGCCAACTCGTTCGACTAACCAAGAGAGAAGTCCTTGGACACAACTCAACCTCCAGCTGAGTAAGAAAAACTTCTGACCAGACTAACTTCCCCCATATGAGAATTTTCATTAACACAAAACATACTTGAATCTGAATCCATTTAAAAAACTAGAATTATTCTTGACTACGTTTCACCAGACAATAAAACATCTCACTGAAAAGTCAAATGTGCATCAGTGCTTAATATTCTAGGTTACAGTCTGTCTGTAGAGGTGACCTCCTCCTCCTCCTCCTTTCATCTCTGTCTGATTACCCTGAGACAACACTCAGTGACTGGAAAGTACAGACACACCAAGTTGAGCCTGATTATAACAAGCACTTAAATCTGCTTCTGCACACCCCCTAACACCAGGGTTTTATTGGAACAAGCATTTACATCAGCCTCTACGCTGGCTTTATTAGATCTAAGACTTCTTACATCATTCAACATACTGTACGTGCTCAACCGGAAGATTTTTTTCTTTGATAGTTTTTACCAGGTCAAATCTTCCCATTGCTTTTTATTTTGTTTGTAAAACTCATTACAGGAATAACTGGAAAATGGTAACATGAGATTAAAGGGTATATTATGAAAAACACTGTAAATACTTGTCACGTCATCCTGTTTAGATGAATTTAGATGATATTAAATCTATATATGCAGTTGTTGAATGAGTATACATATGACTCTACATTCAGATATGCTGTGAAACTTTGCTTTAAAAAGATCAGGTCTGTTTTACACTCTAGCACCTTGTTGCCACTTCCCTGCTGTTCTTTGTTTTCTATTTTATTATAGCTGTCTTCACCGTAGCGTCAGATAATGTTCTCTGGGATGATAAAATCATCCCTCTGTTACAGAGAATCTTCCACGAAAGCTGTATTTGTAGGAAACTAAAGTGATATTGTTTGCCTTGACCCTTTTCTCTGTGCCTCATCTGTTTTAAAGGTGTTAAATGGTCTATCTGCGCTGCCAGTCAATTACCAATATAGACATTTTGTTTAGTGAGACAGCCTCTCTTCCAGCCTCTACTGCTAAAGCCGCGAGTCTCTAAGCAGCTCAGTACGACTCTCCAGTAGCTCTATCGACTGGCTCTTTGTGCTCCTCCGGTCCAGTCTCGGCTGCTCCTTTCATTTACACAGGCAGCGCACAGCGGCCCTGCTCCAGGGAGAGCTGCTGAAACAAGACTTCATCAATTCCAGATGAAACACCAACATTTCCTCCCATTACACCAAAGCACCGCTCCTGCTCGCTCTCCGCGATCTCTCACTGCTCTACTCCTGGTGTGTGTAATGAGGAATGGGACTGTGTGCGCGCACATGTGAGTGTGTGTGTGTGTGTGAGTGTGTGATTATGGGTTGTGTGTGTAATGAAAAATGGGAGTGTGTGAGTGTATGTTGGAGGCAGGGAGAGTAGGGGCAGTGCTGAGGGGATTGGTCCTCGGAGCAGGTGTGTTTGTTTGATGTCTTCCTGCAGAGAGAGAGAGAGAGAAAGAGTGCAGAAGATTTTCAGGCAAGACTTTCTCCCCTTGAACCCAGTGTCTCCCATTTGCTTCTTGTAAGAAGGCAAAACTAATTTTCTCCTTCTGTGAAGGCGTTTAAGAATGCCACGACAATGCTCAAATTCCAACTGAGATTTGCTTCATTTTGTGTTGGAACCTTGGTTAAAACAAATTTGCTTGTAGTTCAGTTTTAACTGTTTTTAATAGGTTTTAATAGTTAAATTAAATGGTCAGAGCCATAAAACAAATTAGATGACATGTAGAACACGTAGAGGGAGCTCCGTAAACTTTAGGGTGGTTTTGATTTGCTGGCAGTGTTTGTCTCTATAGCCATGTATAACTGTTCATGTGTAAATACAGTATGTATAACTAGATAGATCTGTCCATGCAAATCTATAGAGTCTATTGATATGTATTTGTAAATACGAGTGTCTGGATTTTTCCTCTTTGCAAAGTGACTATCCATTTCTGCCTCTGTGCATGACTGTAGATCGCAGAGCTTATTCTCTCTGTCCTTTCTAATGCTGTTTCAATCATAGCTGTTATCCACTCAATAATGAATTTGACATGATTTCTCATTCTTATGATCTGCAGCCAATCAACCCTGCAGGGCACAAGAGGGAGAGAGCACTCACTTCTCTCCCCGTGCGTTGCTCTAGCTGACTGTCTGACCGATTGCTCAAGACCTGCACTTCTCTGGAGCAAACCTAGTCACATGTGCTGCCTTGATTGTGTTTGAATGTAGTGGAAAAGGGAAGCAACAAGCTTGACTTGGCTACAGTAAAGGAAGGAAGGATGTGGTGGAGGAAGGCAGAGGCTGATACTAGGGGGAGAAACGGGCAGCTGGGGGAAGGCGTGAGTAGGGCTTCTTGTTTGTTTAATATCTTTATCTTAATCTCTGCCCTCGGGACACAAAGGCAAATTCATCCGGAAAACTGGATTATCTCACTTAGATGAGTCAAACACACATTGGGCTGCACTGTGGGAGAGTGTGTGTGTGAGTGGGAAAGAGATGTATGAGGGTGAGTGCTTTTTATTTCGAGGTTATATGGATCTTGTTCCCAGGTTTTCACACTTGAGGTTATTAACTATGAATAAAGTGTTTGAGCTTTGCATTACGCTGCGGATTGGTTTTTACCAATCCGTTTCTTCAGCAGTGATTCAGTGGGATTTGTTCTGCTCATGTCTGGATTGGACCTGGTTTAGCTTAAAATGTAAATGCATAGTTGGTAGAAAATCACAAATGCAACATCCTTAATCACTCCCTTACGTTTTTGAAGGGATATTTGGGATCGGAGAGTTGGGTTTATTACTGAGCGTAAACCACTGCTGACTATGGTAGCATGAGAAAGAAACATGAACCCGAACATACACTTTCTTACACCCATCATATGCTATGAACTTTATCACAACAGCAATTTCAAAGTTGTAGTAATTCTAGTCTTTCTTTAAGCCTCTAACAGAGACGCTAAAGCTACTTTTACATAAAAAACTTTCCTCATAGATGAACCTGATGGTCTCTACACTGTGCTTTACACTGCACGTGCTGCTGGGGTTATGGCCTTTCGTCCCTTCTTGGAACTAGGTGAAGTTGTGCCACATACGCCTCTTATGCATTGGCTTCAACCCCTGCCTGGGCAGGTGGCCTCTTGTTCTGGCCCATGTAGACTTGGTAAGAGGAAATCTAGATGTTTAACTGCAGGGTGTCGGGTTCTTTCCTCTTTCATTAACCTATAATAATGAGTCTAAGCCTTCTGAAATTTGTAGAAGAGCAGTGAATGTGTTAAAAGAGTTGAAAGCACATGGGGGAGACTGAGACATACTTTCATGTACTAATGCATCCTTTAGTTATTAGATTTCATGTCCAAACTAACAAAACACACACCACAGCAGTTCCCGTAGGATTACACTGAGCTTGATATTACATTCAGTGGATGTGTGCATCTTTACATAGATATCTGTGTCTCTCGTGTGTTTAAGAGCTAAATCATTCATATTTCCCCTTGCTTTCACTTTAATTGGCCCTTTTCCACATTTGCCAGGATGCCACCCTCTGCCCTCGTCCCCCCTCTCTGCTTTCTCACATTTTCCTTCCCCACTCTTACCACCCGGCTCTGCTCTCAACTTGACCCTAATTGATTGTAATGAGCAGAAGCTTTTATACCCTCCTTCCATGTAATCCATGTTCAGTCTTCTTCCTGTTTCATTTATTGTGCATGTGTGTAGCACTTTCCCTATGTTTATTGAGTAACTCTAGGAGTCTGTATTAGTCAGGACATCTCTACTAACCAACGAAAAAGCTCATGGAAAGTCCAATTAATTCTGTGATACCTTCAGGATGTGTGAAAGAGTGATGCCCGATTCTTCTCTGCTAGAGGAGTCCGTTTGGTGATCTTTGCAGTGTTGTAGCCTCAGTTAGGATCCAGCTGTGGCATCAGTGTTGGGTTATGCAGAAAGTTACAGCAATGTCCTAAATCTGACACCAGAGAGGTGTTCGGCCAGGAGGTTTCAGACATAGACAACTGTGCAACACTTACTTTTACTGGAAGATACTGGCTGCTTTGTTAGTATTGTGTGGGTTAGTGGGGAAGCAGATTGGTTGTGACTTAGCTTTTGGTGAATCTAAGTTGTGCACATCAAATCCTGTCTTTAAAAAATAGCTTTTTTACTGCCTGTGTGTGCAGATGTGAACCCAACAGACAAAGTGAGCTCGTCAGACAACTCTTCACATCAGAGAATTCATACTGACAGGTTCCTTCAATCCAACCATCCATCCAGCTCCTCAGTGTTTAACCTCTCCTCAGTTTCTGAGCTGCTTCTAATGGATGACCCCAACATGATTTCACCACAGTAATTCATAACAACTGCCATTTTTCTTTGCTTCGAAATGCCAATATGATTAAACACTGTGCCGAGGCCAACTATCAATCTATGGCTTCATAATCAGCAGTAAAGGAATTGTGCAATATATAGCGTAAACAAACACACACATACATGTACAAGACACACATGCACACAGAGGTACGAACTTATTAGTGTGCTGTAGCATTAGCGTTGGGAGGTAGAGTTATGGGGTGTTTTAACAGTGTAATGCATGAGCTTTGACATCCCAGAGATGACAAAGTGCACGGCTGTTAAGTAGAAGGCACCACATACTCTGTGCCACACTATTTACATGCCTGACAATATACTCACATTTGCACACATGCAAGATCAATAACTTCCCATGGCAGGAATATTGCTCTGATAAAGTGCATGTCCTTGTACTGTTGAACCCAACAGCCACCAAAAAACAGGTCAAAAGAATAATCTTAATCTGCATCTGTAGCAGAGGGTTCATTCTTATACACATATAGATAAGACATCATGTGTATAAATCGCTCATTTGACTGATGTTAAGATAGCATTTACATTAAAGTCCAGCGATCACTGGGGTTTCAAATGACAGGTCAATACCGTTGAGAGCTTTCAGCCTCAGTCACATCCTAACATTGATCCATTGACTTATGGATTAATGGGGACACTGATTATAGCCCACAGAGAATGTGGTAGTAAAAAACATCCATGCACATGCATGTACGCAACCACACACAGTCCCAGACAGGCGGGTTCAGGTGACCTCTGTGCTAAGATGAGTCTGTTTGGCCAGAGACGACATCAGCGGTGAGACGCTGTGGTGTGAGACAGAAATCGACCTGCCTGTCGGATGTCTTATCCCTATGTTTCATGCTGCATGTGATATCTGAAGTTACCAGGAAGTGTTTTGTAAAGCTTTGATGCATATGCGCATTACACTGTGGGGTTTTATAGTTTCTGTAGTTTGCTATAAAAGGAAACTTTAATTTGTACTTCTTGTATGTTAAAATACCCTGGCGTCCTGGTAGCTCAATGGGTGAAGCGTCAGACTGAATGCAGAAGGTTGCAGGTTCGAAACCCCGTCTGACTCTTAGTCCATCCTCTACCAGATGTGTCCCGGAGCCAGACACCCAGCGCTAGCTCCCTGAAAGTCACTTTGGATAAAAGCGTCTGCCAAGCAAAGTAAAGTGAATAATCATCAGGAAACAAAATAACATAAAACCATTATAATATGAGGATTTTTGTAAATAATTTCTGGCACCATTCTTTGCCTAAGAATGGAACATGTTCAGTGGAGAGCTTGAGTTGAGCAGGTGGATGTCAAGGCACTCAACACCCATCTGCAAAGCAACACACACACTTGTCTGTGTCTATATATATATGTTACAGCTTGGTCCTGGTGAGAGGTGGGTAAGATCGATAAATCTGAACGAGATGCACGCATCCCCTATTACAAACACTCACCCCACACACATGCATAGACACACACACAGTCAGTCACCCAGCCTTCCCCTTGTCTTCACCTGTCTGTAGAGGTAAACACATGCATTTAAATCAGTTGTGGGGTGCCGTGGTAACAAAGACAAATGATGTTGTATGTAATATTTTTCTATTAACATAAAGTAATATAAAGTGAAGGGCAGCCGTGTATGGAGGGAGTTAAGGGCTAATGTCCCGTATCAGATGTGGACAATGTCAGGGCTGCATACTGAGCAGTCTGTGTCCTTCTCTCCTGCTGTGTGTGTGTGTGTGTGTCCTGCTCTTTCAAGGGGCTAGAAGGCAGTGACACACCAAGCTGCCAACACTCATATTATTCCCACTGCCTTATTAACCCCACTGCCCTCACCCTTCTCTCCTCACTCTCCTCTCTGCTCTCTCAGATGAGCTGAATGTATATCTAAACTAACCTAAGCTCTTCTTCACCCACACCTTGTTTCCCTGTCACATCTGACAACACATACTTAACATTTGTCAAAGAATAAAACAAGTTGCTCACTTTCTCTTGCGCTTTTTCACCCTCTACATATTTCACACAGTGGTGGGAATTAAATAAGAACCAGTATCAGAATCACTTCGCATTTTAATAGTGGTCCCTGTCAGTGTTAAAGTGATGATATATGGAGCGCCCTGATAGCCAAAAAGGTTACAACGCATGACATACAGCTTCCTTGGTCCGGGTCTATCTGGAGACCTTTCCTGCATGTCATATATGTGTTTTTCATATCCTCGTAGTGGGGGTGTGTGGTTGTGTGTTCCACCCTCACCTATCGGCGTGCGAGCTGTGATAAATGCAGTACACATTTAGACTGACAGACTGACAGCCACAGGACTGATAACTGATCTAATATTCACCTCTACGTTGGTTCACACTCTATTGTCAGGCTGTGTTTGTGTCTTTATGCTGTGTGTGTGTGTTTGTAGATGCCCCCCCCCCCCCCCATTATATTTCATTATTATCCTCCTTATGCTTTTGGATACACAGGAATAGAGCGCTGGTCTAGTTGAGCCTGGTGGGCGTATGGTTTGGATCCTCTGTAATCTACTGTAAGACACTACTATCTCTGAGAGGCTCACAGAACGCCAACTCAGCCCTTATTCACACACACTCACAGTCACGCACGTTCCCCTAACACAGGGGGATTTCAGGGGAAGTGAGTGAATAGTTTCAGGTCACCAGCTAGATTCCAGTCGCAGGATGCTGCATCAGCGGGAACAGTAGTGAGGATGTGATCACAGCAGCCTTGACTGTCCCTAACTCTGATGACCCGCGCAGATTCACATACGCAAAAACATGCACGCAAAAAACTTATGGCTCCCAGATATTGTTCGGTGCATCGATGATGCATCGGCGTAAACATCTTCACAGACACAGAGATTATGTGATCTCCGCTGAACAGTGAGATGATTTCTGCAGTAGAAGTAGAGTGATATCTGTGTTAAGGCTTCCCCTGCCTTTGTTCAGCAGTAGTGTCTGGATCCAACATGAATATTCATTAGTCAGACTGAGGAGATGTTTGCACAGGGAGGGAAAAATGTCTACAGGGTTAATTCTTTATCGTTCTCTTTCTCTATCACAGACTTTCTTTCCTCACATCTAATACTTCAAGGACGGCAGTTAATTTGAGATCCATTATAAATGTTTAATTCAATATTTATGAATATTTTAAACTTCCTATAAAATGACTTTGTATCTGTTTAGCATTACATCTTTCCGGATTCTTCATGTATATTCTCTCAAAGAGACAAAACTGTTACTATTACTATACTCTTTCATCCTCCAAGTTGCCTCATGCAAGATGTGTTTTCCTTTGATGTGTTTCACAATTAAACCAATGTTGTTTCTGCCATCATCCTGCAGCAGAGATACAGTATGTGTTTGTGCATGTGTGCAGACATGGGGATGACTTTGTGCGAGCGTGGGAGACTGCTCCGCTGACTGGTAGTGTGAAGAGATAAGAGTGGAGGAAAGTCTCCTTTCTTCCTCTTTCAGGACCATTACCTTTCATTCCAATCACACACAAGAGCCCAGGGGGAGAGGAGAGGGATTGGGGGGTGGAGGCGGGGTGGGCACGAGGGCCGCGGTGAATATGACTCGTCCTGCATGATGCATATGAGAACACTGGGGGAGTAATATACATGACCGGCGCTACTAAGTTGTTGTGGGCAGTGTACCGTTTTCAGTCATTTGCATTGCAAAGACAATTGCTTATAATGGAACTAATGTTTAGTTTGAATTGCAGGACACAGACATCTTAGCTGCACTTTAGACAACATGTAGCTTTAATTTGATTGACTGTGCATATTTCTTATAAATCCAATATCTTGATAAAAATACTGCTGCTTGACCTTTTCTGGGATTGGCTTTTAGTGGTTTTGTACTTTAGCTCAAAATTCTTCAGCTGGATTCTTGCCGCATATTCATGTATGTATATCTACCAACTTAGAAACTTTAGTGGTAAGATTAATTCTTACAAACACATGTAGGCAGCATTTAATGTTCCAGCCTGCACATGTTTATGTCTCACATGAGAGTTACAGCACATGCACTTACTAAAAAAGTCACAAGGTGCTTTTAAAGAAATTACCTTTTTATTTTACCAGACTAAAGACAAAAACAGCAACAGATAAAATGTATAACATAAGACACCAAGTTAAAGGGTAATAACGTTAAAGACTTGATGATAACGTTGATAACTTTAATAATGATAACTTTATTAAAATTTAGTGTTAAAAAAAGCTGTAAGCTTATGTTTTGTGAAAATACCTTAGCCAACTGTAAAAAAAAATCCTAAAACGCAACTTAGTAAAGATGGTTTGATGTTGGTGGCAAATTGTTGTATAACTACATGACTACATTTTTACTATTATGCTGGTTTTGGAATCTGTCTACGCAGGAACAGGTTGCACCACAGTTAAAGGTGGAAAATATGATCATTTGCATCAAGATGTCTGCTCTGATCTAATCTTTCTTTAAAGGAGAGCCACCTTCTCATCTCCTGTACTGAGTAATTGAACTGGCCTCCTCTAGATAGAGATTTGTCGCCGTTCCGCCATTAAATGAACTTGACAGTGATCCTGTATGTTTATTTTGTTTCTGATTATATATTTGGGGTATATCATGGTGTCTTCATTGGGCCTAGTGAGGAGTTAACGTTGTCTAATTTTGATCACAGTGTGAACAGAAGTGAAAACCTTTGTGCACGCATACATGTTGTACAGTCCTCTGTTTTTCATATTCACAAGTAATACAGCAGCCGGAGGTCTGAATCAGGCATCTCACGTTCTCTTCGCCACCGGCTTCTGACTGCAGAACGTGTGATGGTTCTGCAGTAAGGAAGTAGGAAGTGTGGCTTATCACAGAAAGGCTTATCAGTGAGAAATCGATCAGAAAGCAATAGATCTTGGGGGAGGGCGGTATCGATCCCTCTAGCTCCCTCATCTTTGTTATTATCTGCAGCATGAATAGATTACTGATGTTGGAGTACTACTTATTAAGAAGATGGTGATATCTCTGTAATAACTCTGCCACAGATGTTTAAAACTACGGAGCCCAGGAGGTGCCGCGGGGGTGTGTGTGGGCGGGACTAATTATGTTTGCCCATTACTAAATTAAATTCACAAATTCCAAAACTTTGCCCACAGATTACTAAATTGAAAATAACTTGAATAATCAAGTTCTCTTAGCACATGCATCAAACAGCCACGTTCAGGCTCAGTACTTTGGCTGTTTTCTGCGCAGTGGACAACATCTAAACATCAGGCTTTTATATCTTTACATTTTCACAATAATGTCTGTGAGCATTAAAGTCACAGCACACCCCGAAGAGCAAGTGTCAGCCAACCATTAAGTTATGTTTTTAGTTTATAATAATGAATTCCTTAAAAATATGTATGTTTAACACATTTAAAAGTTTTAAAAACCGTGTGGTACCGTTCAGCTGGTCCATGTATCCATCTATTGAAGGCTTACGCTGGAGAATACACCTTTTGTGGTTTCTTAAGTTGTGTCATTGGCTTAAGTAAGGGAAACTGCACAATCTGGTTTTGTGTGTGTGTAGTGCATGTGGGGCTTTTGACATTAATGTAAGGGTGACATCAGTGATGTGTGACCGTGGGTCGCCCAGGTGACAACAGTGAAGGCTGATTTACAGGAGCATCATAGTAGAAGTTGACCGCACATCCTTCACTCTGTCAGACAGATAAAACCCTCTCTCTCCATCTTTGAGCGAGAGGAGCCCTCATCTGTCCTTTTTTTGGTCAAGGTGTAGCTGTCTTTGTCTTTATCTCCGTGTCAACATGTCCTTTCCGTGTCATCTCGCACCGTGTTCAAACACCGGCATAACAGTTTTATGTAGCAGAGCTTCAGTTTCTGTGTGTGTGTCCATACACACACGGGTATTTGTGTTTTTTTTGCATGGTCAGAGGTGAATTCCCTCTTTCTCCATCGTCCTGGTAGGCTCATCTGGAATGTAAGGCTTTGCCCATGTATGTGTTATCAATATGCCCTTGTGCTCTAGATATCCTAATCAATAGCCATATGATTATCCATGTAGGGAAGGTAGAAATTATTTAAATCAGGACGAGGGTGATGGATGTTTGCTTTTCATATCGAAGTTATTGTCAATAATTAATGCATGTGATTAATCTGTCAACAACTTCACATGTTCAGTGTATGAGACGGCCACTGGTTTCCCTTGACCTCCCCTTGGTTCCTGATAAGAGAATGTAGCTCTGGGACCTTATGATACTTGTACCTGTGTGCGTTAATGGCACTGCACAGTAATGTATATGCATATGATTTGTTTTACATTGAAGTCGTTTATTCCTAATCACAACAAGATGGACATGCCTTAAATACCGAGATGACACAGTCAATAAACTGGAAACAGTATCAGCGATGTCATACTGTTTTTGTTTATTAGCTTGTTTTTATTATTTCCAGATATTTTGAATGTGGCATCATGTTTACTAGCTTTGTTACCAACATTATTGCTTTTGGTAAACTATAAATATTGCCTTATAGCACTAGCTGTCAACAACTCACAGCAGTTAACACCTGTAGCACACAATGAACCCATCACATTTCATTTTGATGAACCTCGCAAAGTGAACAGTAAGTACAGTTTTTGTATTCCTATTTACTCTTTTGGGGGAAAAAAAAACATGTTAGAGTAGGGAATCTGAAAATAAACAATCCGTATCAGGTGTTGTGGTGGGAGTGGGCCAGAAGCTTAACATCATACCCAGCCTTAACCATGTGTATAGAATCCACATGCTCATGTACTTCCTTCAGCTTCCTCGTACCATCTCTTACGTACCAAAGTCAAAGAAACAAGGGGAAACATTTAGGGATTCAAGGATCCTATGCCCCCCATGTTTCTATATTCTCCTTACACACATTCTTCCCTTCTGTGTGTGTGTGTGTGTATGAAGGAGAAGCCTATCTTGCCTGCTATCATTTCTAGAATGACCTCTGCTTTCAGCCTATGATGGATTGTATTGCGCTCATAGACATTAATTTTCCTGAACCAGGCAAAAAAAAAAAGCTTTACTCACAGGAAGAGCATGTTGGTACAAGGGTAATTTCATAAAACAACAACTAAGATACAGCTGAGAATCAGTGGTATCAGCAGCAAGCCTGGGAGACTTTCTTTCATCTCCATCTTACTGACTTGAGTCTTTATCTCTCTGAGGTGTAATCAAGTACATTTACTTGTCTCAGTAGTTAGGCACATGTATTCCTATGCATCCTCCTGTGATCGAGTGTATGTGTGTGCAGTGATCAGGTAAGTTGCAGCTGCTGCCTCAGTTGTGCTGTCTTCTCATTAAGGCGGGTAATGAGCTCAGTCACATCCACCTCTGCAGGTCAACCCACGAGAGAGAGAGCAAGAGAAGATTAGAAACAACAGAGGGAGTGTAAAAGGAAAGAGGTGCTCTGTGTGTGCACGAGGGAGAAAGGGGATGTCTTAATCATGTCACCTGCTTGCTGTTCCACCCGACTGCACCGCCTTTGGGTTCCTCCCTGTTTACACTGCCATCCTCCTTGCTCCATGTGTTGCAGTGAGACTGGAGAAGCGTGATGGGCATGTAGGAGAGGAGTAGAAATGAATCAGGATAACACAGAGACAGAGCGAGTCGTTGGGGTGGACGTAGAGGCGTAGACAGAATGAGGTTGCGGAAAGGAAAGGGAGAAAGAGTTAAAAACAAGCAGGAAACTGGAGGGAGAAGAAAGTGTTAAAGAAGAAGGCGAAGGAGTGGAGAATAGAAGGAGTGTGTCTTCCCAGGAGTGAGCAGGCTGTCTTGTCGAGTAGTTCATCATTGTGTCCCCAGTGACTGTGTCTGTGGCCTGGCCCCGCTGTAGCTATAATAAGACATAAATAAGGAACAAGTCTGCCTTATCTACACTGTGGCCCCCAACTCTCGCTCGCTCGCTCTCTTCTCCATTCCCGTCTTCTTACACACACACTGCAGTAGAGGCAGGGTTGTGCTTTTAAGAAGTATTCACCGACCATTGCCTCTATCTGATGACCCGTGGCCACGATGAACCCAGAGCTCACAAACGGCAAACTATAGTACAACACACAACATGTCCATTGCTCTTTGCAGCAGGTTTAAATAGGCCTGTGCAGTGAGATTCATTATACAGAGCCACGTTGAATAGTTACACACAAGGCTCATGTTTTACGATTATCTGTTCAGGACTTACTTATGTTAGTTCTTTGTAATGACTGCAGTATTGGTAATAAGTGCATCCACCTATGTGTGTCAATTTGCAGTTCTGACTTATGTTAGATTTTCCACCAAGTGCCAGACTTCTAAAGGAGTGAAACCGAAACACAAACAAACAATGAGAAAAGTGTGAAAAAAACTTTCTTAGAGTTAAAAACAAGCAGGAAACTGGAGGGAGGATGTTTGGAGCGAGATATCAGTAGTTTACATTAAATACATGTACAAAATATTCTGACTCATCATGACTCACAAAGCTGATTAAACACTTGTTTCAACTTCGTCAATTATTTTATTGATTTAAATGTCTTGGATTAAAACACGCATCACATTACTCTTCTATATTTGACTTATTTCCAACATATGAAATCCCTCAACTGTTGTCCTTCCACTGTGCTGTTTTCTTGGCCACCGTGTGTGTGTGTGTGTGTGTGTGTGTGTGTGTGTGTGTGTGTGTGTGGTGATAAATGTGCTATATCGAGCCAAGTTATTAATGTGTGTGTTTATTAGTTGGATGCGCAGCTTCTTTGGGGAGTTGGATCTCGGTTGATGTCTCACTTTTGTTTACACAACTTAACGCTGCTTGACTCTGTGTCAGGCATGTGTACATTGGTGTGTGTGTGTATGTGTGTGTGTGTGTGTGGGTGGGTGAGCTAAGCAGGGAGAGAGTAGAATCAGAGCCAGAAAGAGAGAAAGACCCCAGGAGAATGGGGTTTTTGCTGGGGCTTTGGTTGTTCCTGCATCATTACCCTGACTGCAGACAAAGCCTACTTATGTCTCTCTTTCCCCTCCCCATCCATACACTCGCTCACTCGTACACACACGTACACACGCATACAGTGTGCTGTGTGTGTCAGCAGAGGCTGAGGGAGTCCTGGGGAGAATAGAGGAAATACGAGAGTGGAGGAAAAGGAGGGGATGCAGAGGAAGGAGAATGGAGAATAGATTTATGAAATGAAGCATTCCAAACAGCACTAGGTGTTTCTCAATGCTGTGAGAAACGCCTTTCATAAATCACTACACAGCGGCAGAAAATAGAGCATTTGGTATGGCTCGTCTGTGTTTGTGTTACTGTTGGTTAGTGTGCATCTTTGTGCATAAAGTGAGAGAGAGAGAGAACGGAAAGAGTGCGAGAGTCTTTTATTCCCATCACTGGTCTCGGTGAAAACTAGAGGGGAGGGTAGCGATGCAGGTGATGCTTATATGTGTGCACACGCAAGCACGTCAGTGTCTGTGCAACCATATACAGTCTGTGTGTGGTTGTGTTTGTTAGATACTGCCCTCCCACAGGGTATCTTTACAGAGAGCATGATATAAAAAGAGACAGATAGAGTTGGGGAACAAAAACTAAAAAAGAAAAGGGGAGAAGGAGAGCTGCGTACAGTAGCTCAAGGGGATCTCTGTCTGGGTCAGAGACAGAGAAAAAGAGAGAGAAAGAGCAAAGGCGTAAAAAGGCAGAAAGAGAAAAGGGCGGCGTGCTGCAAGGAGAGTTTTTCCTCAGGTGAGTTGTTCTGTAAGTGAGCGCTGATCTGCCCCGATCCTGTCACAGAAAAGAACGCCGGGTCGACTGCTCTGAGAATACAAACAGCACCTTACTGAACGCACGCACACACACACACACAAACACGCACTCATGAGCACAGACTCTGTGCAGCATTTTTCAGAGCAATTCAAATTCAACAGTGGAACCAGTGAACTATTCTCCTAGCTGTTGAACACATTGAGAGCTTATTAAGTGTCCATGCCAACCATAGAAAGGCCAGGGATGTAATTTGCCAGTCACACACTGGTTTCACAGTCTGTCTCTTTAACACATCTAGTGCCCATCTAGCATCCTTAAGTCCTCAGAATGAGACAATTAGCACTCAGAGACAAGGCCAGTTCACTCAATGGACGGGAAATGGCAATGTGCACAGAGACAATTTAGCAGAGGAACACACTGAGAGACAAAGGAAGAAGAGGAGAAAAATGAAGGAGAGAAACAGATAGTCAGGGAATGGTCTTTTTTTAGAAGCTCCAAGAAGCTAGAGGACATACAGGAGGAGCAGGAAAAGACTTTTATGAGTCTCACAATGAAAGGCAATCAGATGGGAGTGATAGGAAATAAGAAAAAGCTAGAGCATGTGTTCAACAGCAGAATAATTTCATGAAACTGTTCTACTGATTGCTGGTGAAGGGGTGAGGAGAAGGAGTGTAACGGAGGAGGAGGAGTAAGGGATTTCAATGAGTGGGAGAACAAGTACTTACTGTGCAAGATGCTGATGAAAAGAAAACATCAGTAGTGACGTTATCTTTTATTTCACATTCTAAAACAGAAAACTAATGCTCTTTGATGGGTGTTTTTAATGCAGTGTTAATGAACACGGATGCTTGTTCTCATCTGGTATCAACATATGACAATAACACTTACATTTCAAATAAATATAAAAACATTTAATTGTGCTCTGAAAATATCCTCGGGTAATGAATTATTGTGAGCCTCTTGTATGGAAAATGAAAAAATAAAACTTAAACCACATGTTAAGTGTAACTAACTCTGCTGTACTTTACCAATCCTGTAACTGGTCTACAGGGCTTTGGACAGAGGCTGGTAATGTGGCATGCAGCTGAATTAAAGGGGTGGGTATTTAATTGTGGCCCACAGATGGCCTCATACATCTTTGGATCATTTAAAGTGGTGGTGGGCTAAGTAATGTGTGTGTGACACGGTGCTGTGTTTTATAAGGGAGCCCCTATTACGCAGACTGCTCTATAAAGAGACACAGTCAGCGGGGGAGAGGTGTGGTTAAAGCCCCAGTTTGTAATTATAGTGTGACACCCTCCGCCTAAACGCTTTAACTTTGTTTACATGGAGATTTATTAAAGAGATTGAAGTAATATTTTTTTCATCAAGGATCAGACCTGAGCAGAAAGGGGACGAATATGTTAGTGGAAATGTTTTAAATGCAATGATGTAAATTAAGCTGCAATTGACGAAAGAGGGTTTTTCATGTCAGTCTAAAAGAAAAAAGAAAACAAACGTATGCAAAGGGACGAGTGGAGAGCGCATCATAGGCTGAAAGAAAAGCAGTAGAGAGGTTTGAGCAGGGGAATCAGAATGAAATGAGAGAAAAAGAGAAGCTGGAGGAGAAGATGAGGCCAGGGATGGAGGCATACGGAGGTAGTTAAAGAGAAATGAAGTGAGGGATATGTAGAAGAGTGTGTGTTTGTGGTGGAGTCCCAGCTGTTATCTCTCTGGGGGTTCAAACAGCTGTCATGCTCGGTAAAAACACACACATACACACACTTGCTTTGTCCTCTTTCCCCATATCTATACCCCAATTTTTTCTTCAGTTTTCCTTTTTTTTATTTGCTGATTTTTTTAACCTCGTCTTGGATTTAGCCTGCTCTGTATATGTTCATTTTTTCTGTCCACATTTCTCTCTTTCCTTCTTCTGCACCCTTCCCTTTTAAAGAGATAAAGAGAAAAAAGAGAGCAGGAATGATGGCAGGGAAGAGGGAAGGAAAGAGAAAAGAGGCATGGGATGCAGGACAGGCCTTTCATGTGTCCATATCCTCTGGTCTGCATAGTCCAGATTAGATTCCCTTTCCTAGGCCAGACATCTTTTCCAATTTCTCCCAACTGAGGGAAGACAGGTTGAGAAGAAGGGACTGGTTAACTGCATTAACTCATTTTGGTCTCCTCAATATGTCTGGTAGCCTAATCCCTCGTTGTTGACATGGCAGGACGAGGGAGTGTGGTGCTGGTTGATAGGGAAGTCCTCCTACCGCTCTGGAAGACACTTGCCCTCCCACCTTCTTCTCATCGTGTACTCTTCTTCTCTTTCTTCAGCATTACATGGCCCCAACTCAGAAAAATTCAAACAGACAAATTGGAAATGTATCTTTAGCTGCTGCTTTGCCTCTGTAGTCCCAGCCCAACACTGGGAAATTAAATGGGAGGAGAAGGAAAGGGATCTTCTAGCTAGACGCGAAGACAGAGAGGAGTGAGTCGAGCGGACAAAGTGGATGGAGTGGGTGCAGGTCGGATAGAGGCAGGTAGAGGGGTGGATAGGCATGTACATGCACCGCCATATTGACTTTGGTGTTGGGGGATGGAGAGCATTGTTGTAGGGGTGGATACGGAGGAGATCTAGAGGGATAGAGGGGGATCAGCAGAGGAAAAGGAGGAGGGGTAAAAGAAGAGTGATTATGGAGGGTCTGGGCTGCCAGGCCTGATAAATGACTAATCAGGAGAACAGGGCCTTAGGTCCCTCACAGGACCACTACTACCACAGGCTTATCACATGCACGGGGAGCAGATACACACACACACACACACACGCTGCACTCATACAGCTGAACACAAAAGGAGAGAGTAAGAGAAAAGAGAGACATGGGTTGAATCTATACCTACCACTCCTGGAGCAGAGCTCTGTTTGGAAAGCTGTTATGGATCCACCTCTGCCTCCTCCTCGCGCCTGCTTCACCTCTCTGACTCCTTGCTCCAGGTCTAATAGTCTGCCAAAGCTGGGACAAAGAGCAGGTCACACACCGACAGGCTATAGTGTTCTGTTACACATATCCACTTCATGCATGTGACCTGTCATTAAAACACCAGCTCACATGATGGATTGATATTAACCTGTTACTTAAATGATTTCTAATTCACTTTTCATAAGATATTTATCTAGCGTCTCACATGCTGAACTGCTACAGAGCGTAGCTCAGGATACGTTGAAAAAATACAGTTAGTCTGGCTACATCCAGTCTGGCTGCATTCCAAGCTAATGATCAGGAAGGGATGGGAAAAGGCAGGAAAGAGAATTATTGAGAGGAGGGAGTAGGATGAATCAGTGGTGATGGGGGTATGTGGACGTCTGTCTGTGCCACGCTCCATTGAGTCTGCCTCCATACCTCAACAAACATGATCCCAGTGAGGTGCTGCTAATAGTGACACCAGCGGGGTCGAGCACGAGTGAAAGGGTGGGACAAAAGGGGAGGGGGGGGGACAGACAACACGAGGTGAGAGAGTGAGGATGGAAAAAAGGAACCGGAAAAAGGTGGTGAAAAAAGAAGAGAGCGAGGAATTCTAAGAGCAAGAGTGGAAATGGAGAAGGGGAGACGGATGGGACTGGGGTCTCTGTGGGATTGTGTGCAAGGGCAGCCAAGTTGGTTTCTCCGTCCCTGTGTACCTTTATGTCCCCTCATGTCCCTTTATGTCCAGCAATGTCCCTGGACACAAAGTCACTTGCACTGCCAGATCACCTCTGTAACTTATATACCTGAATGAGCTAACTGCGTTTTCACTCCTGTGGCTGCTTGTGATATGGCCCCGTCTCTCTGTGTGTGTGTGTGTGTGTGTCTGTGTGTGTGTGTGTGTGCTGAAAGTTAGACATTAACCTACACAAGCAAGGTTTGTCTGCCTCCCATTGGGGCTAAAGGACATATATGTAGACCGGTTTTTATACCTGTTCATTTGTTTCAGACGGAACTTTTTATTTCAAGGTGTCTTTTTGTTTTAGGTGATTCACCTTAAGTTTTTGTTTTCTAAGAATTTAGCTTTCATTCTTTAGTTTTTTTGCTACTGGGGCTGAAATACACCTGCCCCCCATAAATTTAGTTTGTCTGTTAATGTTAAACATCTACTTTTCCAAATAGATCTTGATAGTAATGTGATGTTCATACACCACGCTTTCTACTCGCTCTCTACTCGGTAGTAGATAAAGATGAAATCCTACTGGTCTAATTCGTATTTCACACCCAATATGTATCTGTGCCGTTCCTGGGGCAGCAGTCATAACATGGGAAGTGTTGGTTAAGCTCTCCATGCTCCCTGACTGTCACTCCTGGCTAACTTAGAGCCTCGTTGAAGCCTTGTGATGCCTACTTCCCTCTGACTCTGTCCCCACCAATCACAACCAGCAGCCCCATGATGCCCTGTGATGCGGTTCCTGCAGATGCCAGTGTCTGTGCCGATAAGGCCACGCAGATGAGCAATCTGATTGGATTAGCAGGCTCTTTGAACAAGCTCTGACTGGCTGTTTGCCGGCGGGATGCAAATGAGCTTTTTAAGAGGGAGGCAGAGTCTTGACCTTTATTGGGCCTGGCAGTATGGGAGAAAGGAGGGGTAAAGTGTGGCCACGGAAAGCTGGATTGTGGGAAGTTAGGAGGTAAACATACATCATTGGCAGACAATCCCCCTTTTCTGTCCCTCTATCTTTATCTCTTTCTCTGGCTTTATGGTGCCACTGTCCTGCATGGCTGGTTGGTCTTCTGGCTGGCGCTGCTCATTTGTATCTGTGTGTCAGAGCCACTGGACTCTATGTTTCACCCTCTCTGACAGCTACTTAACCTCTGGGCCTGGCAGCATCCACCGTTAAGATTCTTGTCCCCACACAGTGAAGCTCAGCATATTTAACATCAGTGTTGTAACAAGGCCAATACAAGACAATGAGTGTTTTTACTTGGTAAAGTGATGGATAAACATGTTTGAAAAAATGGATTTAAGTCGAGAAAGATAATATCAAGGCTGAAAACTAACATGTGTGCATCAGGTACTGTAGAGCAGAGGCTTAGGGTGATATTGTATTTGTTCCTATCAATGTACAGTACTCACTCACATATGACCTTATACAGCCAACAGAGGAAGAAAATCAGTCGGGAGATTGTAAGCTATGCTTGATAAATCCTGCTTTTCCAGCGAGGCAAGGTTGTTTTGGATGTGGAGTGACGAAGGACTGAATGATGCCCATGCAGTTTTAAGAGCAGGTCCCACTATTAAAGGCTTTGTAGGCAATGTGGCCCTTCTCTCACCCCCTCCTCTCCCCTGGGGGGTTTTATCTGCCCATTTCCTTCTCTTGTGCCGGGCCCTCAGGACGCCTTAATGGCGCCATGTTCCCTGTCAGTCAGATATTTAAATGGAAACCGACCATGAAAATATGGCTGCTCAGGGCTGACTTGCTATGTCACGTCCTTGTTCTCAGCAGCTAGAGTCAAATGCAGAGGCCCAAACCTCAGCCCCGCGCTCCAGACAAGCCTGGGGGGGAGGTTGGGCTCAGTCTGCAAGTTTAATATCCCCCATCAGGTTTTAAACCTGTTTACCTTGCAGATTTGATCAAGGATACTAATGCAAATGGAGGGAAAGTCTCTTCGCTCTGGAAACCTTCTGTTCAGAGGTTCATTGATTCATGCTAAATGGGTTCAAGCATCATTCTTAGTCAGTCACCTGACCAATTTATATTGTCCTTAACAAAAAAACATCAGGAACTATGGACTATGTTTATGTGGCTGGTGTTTTCTTTCTCTAAAGTTATAATAATCACAGACAATTGACAGCTGCAGGTGGTCTTACCAACTCTCACCAGACAACCTAATTTAACCCAGTAATAAATCTCTGTGCCCAGTTGGCCATTTTAGCTGTTTGGCACAGGGCACTGTATATCCACCCTAATTAGATCCTCCCTCTACTCCTCCCACTCTCTTCCCCGGACTTCTCTCTCGTCTTTCACTCCCTCCCTTCCACCCATCTCCTCCCCTGCTCATTGGTACATATGCTCATACACCTGGCCTGCATCGTTACCTGTTTACAAATGACCAGGCAGGTTCTGCTGGCTTCAGCATCCACTCCACCACGCAGCACTGAATTTCTCTCTCTCTCTCACTCTCTAACCTCCCCTGTGTCATAATTAGACCTCAGAGCTCATGTTTGCTTAATATTATAATCCAGTACACCTGCATTTCTCTCTCTTTAGTGCTTAGGTGTACCACCCACCCCCATCGGCACCCCCACTCCCACACCACTGACCTCATGCAGATACATTTAGAACATATGTTGGCGTGTGTTTGCATTTTGTTTTCACTTTTTTTCCACCACCAACTCAGTAGCACTAAAAGGCCAGCAGTACACCCCGTCTGGTGTCAGTGTCAGGGTAATGGTCGCTAGCATGGGCATCGGTCTGAGGATTTATGCCACAAACTAGTCAAATGTGAACAAACAGTAATCCAGTTAATCATGCTGGACCCACGTTTCTCCCTGCTTTATCTACAGGCATAACTATGGACACCCATTCCTGTGACAGGCTTCCGCAGACTGATACTGGGGGCCGCCATGTAACATTGTCATGGTGTGAATTTCTCAGGTGTGCAGGGGGAGTTTAAACATGTCTATACTTAACACCCCCTTGTGAATGCTGTGATCGAAGGCACGGCTCCAGCAGAACTCGAACTGTTGGACGAAAATCGGTTTCCGAAATTAATATTAGTGTGACTGAGTTGGGTGCCCCTTCCCTCCCCAGTTAGACAATTTGTATCACTTCTGCTATTAAGAACAAGCGCTGCAATAAATCCAATTCATCATATGACTCCCAATTCATTATGTGTTAAGTGTTGACTGCTTAAAGCGAGCTCTATCACTCACTCCGTCCCATTTCGGCTGACTTTTCTGTAGCTTCACACAACTTGGGATGTGGGAATGGGAATCATCCGGCAGTATTCTGTTATTCCAGGCCATTACCATGTGCCAAGCTGGGAAAGAGATCCAGTGATGTGTGTTGCAGTTTGTGATTGGAGTGGATCCTCTCTCTCCCCCTGTGACAGCCATTTTAAACACTCGTTTATGCAGCGCTTTTAATATCAATAAGAGAAGTAGGCAGGCAGGCGGACAGGCGGCAGTTTCTTACACACACACACACACACACACACAGAGTGACATACACGGCCTGGCTGGGAATCAGCAGCCTCTATCTCCCTAGTATGACAGGGTGTGGTAATTATGTCTCTGTGAGAGTGTGTGCTGTTTGCTGGGTGAAAAATGATAATGGGGTGATTTTTAAGTGCCATATCTCCCGCACGGGTAATGAAAAGTACTTTTAATCCAGTTCGGAGGAACGGAGGGGTGGAGGAGAGGAGTGGCTGGGGAGAGGAAGCAGAAGGGTCTGTTGTGATGGGAGGAGAGGAGGAGGAGTGGAGGAATAAGCGGGTGCTCTGAGGGTGGAGGGATTCTGATAGAGGGAACTGACGAAAAGAGAGAGCTGGGGGAGTGTGGAGATGAGGGAGAGGGACTAAATGAGGAATGAGGAGAGGTTTCAAGGCGATGCAGTGGCTGAATCGTGTGTGTGTGTGTGTGTGTGTGTGTGTGTGTGTGTGTGTGTGTGTGTGATGGTAGGCTTGTGGTGTTGTGCCAGGGGAATGCCTAAGCCTTGGCATGAAGCTCAAGCTCAGCAATTAGAATAATTAGGCAGGACTGACAAGCTTTTAGAGTGTCTCTTCCTTCCCCTTTCTCCCTTCTCATTCCTGTGCCAGTTGTAAATGTATGTCAGAAAAAGTTATGTTAGTAATGTCACGTTAACACACACACACACGTGTTCCTGAAAAGTGTGTGTGCGAGTGTCAGGTGCATCAGTACTTTGTGACCCAATCCTCTCACCCTTTCACCCTCGTAATAAAACTGGTGTTAACGCAGCCCATGCAGAATACACTCGAGCTGTGGACATCTCGTTTGAGAAGCTGATTACGCTGGTTAAAAAATAGTTCACCAATGTTGGCCAGGAGTCGCGGTTGCTTAAAGAGGTTATCACAATCACACATCACAAGAGAGGAGTAAACGTATAGGTGCGTTGTTATGCACACACAAGTCGTGTGTGTGTGTGTGTGTGTGTGTGTGTGTGTGTGTGTGTGTGAGAGAGAGACAGAGAGAAAGAGTTCACTAATGACTTTACACCTCATTAGCGCCTTTGCTTGATATGTCACACTTCATTATGTACTTAGATCAGTGGTGCATGAACTTGGAAAAGTGTGTGTGCACATATGATGCATTAGGAGTGTGCGGCTACGCCAACTTTTGCCATAACTCTCTATGCACTATACACCAGTGAGTATTAGTGTTTTTCATTTTTTATATATCAGGTTGCCTTCTTGCTAAACTTCAAACTAACTACAGCCCTTGTTATTGTATTAGACATATATGTATGCCTGTATAACATATCTGTTATGTAACATATCTGATGCCTTCTTTACGTGAAGAGGCTACAGAAATGAATGATCTTTCAAACTACACTAGACATTTTACAACACGTCATGTTCAGGCTAATTAATCCAGAATAATTTTGGGACCAATTTTATTATCGGTGTGCCTTTAAATGCAGAAGAGTTTCTCTAAGCACATATGTTTCTATGCGTTTAAATCTGCTTAACATTTTATATTCGGAGCCTGATATATAGAGAGTTTATTTATCTTCACAATTTACCAGACCTCTTGAGTGTGATTCATAGATCAATTAAAGAGCCACCTCTGTCCAGCATTTATGCCACTGTTTCACTATGCCTAAGTATACAAAGTGTAAACTATCGGTGTGTATTTGCATGTGTGTGTACGCTCGTATTGTATGTGCATGCAGCATATGCAATATGTTTTAATTCATGGTGAACAGACAGCACTGCGCCCATGCAAGTTTGTTTTATTAGAGTGTGTTTATCTTAATTCCCCTCAGTCTCTTTCAGTCCTACCATCCATTACCTGTCTGAGGAGACAGCGTGCTCTCCTGGGCCTCCCACACTAATACAGTTACTTTGGTACTTAAAATATGATGACATGAGAGTATGCATGTATTGCTCAGCGTGTGTGACTAACTGTCGGTTTCATATGCATTGTTGCCTTGGCTCATGAAGAATATGATGTTTTCATAGTGTTCCTTTGTGACCTTGACTGTGTAAACGGGTTTGTAATGTAATCACGAGCGGAGGAGAGGAGCTGCTCTGACGAGGAATCGTAAACAGGCAGATAGACGCACGCCATGCTAACATGACACCTCTCACACATCCTATCACAGCGAATGTCACGGCGCATACCTGTATGATACTTGTGGTTAAGTGTGAGAAGAATGGGCGTCTGTGTGTGAATATTAGGGGTTCATACACACACTGTATGTATGCTCACTCTACATTACCCCCTGTGTGGAGAATGACAGTCTCTTTCAGGGGTATGACTCTTTCCCCATGCTGTTTGTCTTTGGGGTCACGTCCTGCCCTCTTACTCCTCACCTCTGACCTTTGATCTTAGTGCGTCAGCCAGCAGACACCAGCACTGAGCTGACAGCTCCCAAAGCCCACTGACCCCAAAAGCAGAGAGACGGAGACGCAGAGAGGGAGACGGAGCTTTGACTGCTGACCCCTCTTCGAGTGAGCGCGGCGTACACCCAGCTAGTGACAGTTTACCTGTTCAAGGGGTTAAGAGGAGAGAGAAATAAAAAACAGGGAGATCTCCTTTATGAAATATGAAAAGCAAAGTGAGAGGGAATGAAAAAAGAAAGCGATGTGAGAATTGAGGAGGGGGGGGGGGTTTGGTGAAGTATGGGATAGGAGGACAAACGTGGGTGAACCTGGCTAGTGGAGGTCACACTCTGCCCGAGGAGACAGGTACCTCAAGATTAGTCTCCGCATTAGTGGCTTGTACTTTACTACACTCACACACATGCATACACAGTGCTGGAGAACTCCTATACCACAGGGACGCGGAACTAGTGAGAACACAGCTCTGACTCTCATATCCTATTTATACACCCTTTCCTGTACATTACAATCCTATTTAGCTTGCCCTGCTTCCTACACAATCCTATTTATGGACTCCCCCCCTCCTCCCGCCATCACCACACACTCGCCTTCCACTCTCAAATCCCATTTGTGTGCCCTCTCCTTCTGTATGCAGGTGCCATCTATCCAAAAGGCTGCCTATTGGGCGTGTAAGCTGTGATTCAAATGAGCGTGTGGTGTGTGTGTGTGTGTGTGTTCGCCAGTGATTTGTGTGTTAATGTAACACTGAAATTGGAGTGTTCCACCAAGGAATAAGAAACTGTTCTTGGACTCTTGTGCTAACAAACATCAGTCAGTTCTGGGGTTTCTGTTCTCTAAAGGCAGAGCAGATTTAAATTTGCTTTTACCCGGCATTGCTATACTACCTGCTGTCTTTGTTCAGAAGATGAGAAAGACTTAGGTGTTGAGGGGAGATTGGTGTTGCTTGACCTCTACCACAACCTCTGCTATCGGACATATTACACTATGTACTCTTATCTTTGCATTCACATTTTTTTTAAATGTAAAGATGAGTGTCTGTGTCTTTTGTCTTATCCTATCTCCACCTGTCCCTGTGGCAGGCCTCTTACCCTCCATTAGTATATTTAAACAGGACAAAGTGCCTGTCCCTATCAAGGAACTGTCTCCACCTGACTCCCCCGTCTGTCACTCACCCAGTGTTATGAAAGTATCTTTATTCTGTTTGAAGGTGGGAGATGAAAGAAGAACTGCAGTCACGGACCTGGTTGGCCTGACAGACCTGATTAGAGTAGGCACAGTCCTGGAGAAAGAGGGACGAGAGAGAAAAGCGAACATGTTCCTGTCCGACTGGATTAGGGAAGGGGTTGGAGAAATCAGATATGTACAGGAAGACTAGGAAGACTGTGCTGGTCTTTATTAGTGGGAGGAAGGTGTAGCAAAGTGGGCGTGGAGGCCGCTGTGTCTTTCCATATTAGAAAGACAGGTGCTAGTTGGCTCTCTCTTTGCACTTCAGTTTGAGTTGAAGGAGTCGTGTCTTACAAACGGAGGTAACGATGAGCCAGCAACAAAAACCTTCACATACCAAAAACACCGTCTGATGATGAAACAAGGCAGAAGACAGACAGGCCACCGGAGCACAAGGTTAAACAACTCGCCGCTTGCTGGGGCTGTATCCCCACTACTCTGAATACAGCTGAACTAGTTTGAGTTATATCGATGCTCATTGTGCGTCATATGCAAAGGATTTTAAACAAGTGATGTATGATGTTTCGCATTTGGCAGACATTTTTATCCAAAGCCAACACCCGAGTGAAATAGTGTGACTGAGCTGAATTTATTAATCATTCAATTAACTAAATGTTCTTTCTTGGTAAGGTTCAGATGAATGGACTGTCAGTCTTTAATGCAATCTAATTCTCAGTACACCTCAGGAGAGATGCTGAGAACTTAACTGTTCTGCAGCTCATTCATTTCTCTCACCCTGCGACTGCCTTTCACCACCATTATTTATACAATTATTTTTCCACATCTTGTAGTTTAAATACAGGTTTTTCTCTCTAGCAGTGAGAGTCTACATTGTGTTGTAGCTTACTATCTTCATCTCAGTCCCTCTGTTATACTGCCTTACCTTCCCCCCCTCAGATAGAGTCTTCCTGTGTGTCTTTGGGGCCGGCTGGTAAAGACAGTCGGGGCAGTCGATCGTATCAGACTATAAGGCCAGTTCAACCATAAATTACCTGCAGCTAACAAAGCGTGCTGCTGTAACTATTACACAGGCAGTCAAAGTCACCCCAGCCTGCACGGCTGGACTACACACTCTCACACACTGAATGATTGCAAACCAAAGAGGGTGCAGTGTTTGTGTGAATCTGGTCAGTCGCACAGTTGCACACTGAGATTTCTATATTCACATGATACATGATACATAGTAATATATCACAGTCAGAGGCAAAGGGTTTCTTAATATGATCGGGATAGTTGTAAAAACAATTTAAATAAAGCAAGAATTGCTATTAACAGATACAGGACATTCATACTTAAAAAACAAACAAAAAAAACCCATAACTCTATGATAAAACAAAACAAAACACTTATTATTTATAATCTCAACTATTTTAAATTTGACTGTTTAACTTTCCTGTGCTGGGAGTATGTGTACGTGAACATAAAAAACTTTATTAAAATATATCTACGTACTTGAGGCAGAAAAACTCACATATATGTAGTGATTTAATTTGTAGGTGCTTCTCAGTCCAGATGATGTCATCCTGAGGAACAGGTCGGGCAATACCACAATCTGCGTGAGTGAAAAGATGACATGCATAATCGGTTTTACGGCTAGAAACAGAGACATTTTAATGCAGAGGGAAGGGGAGGGGAGTTAAATGCCATTTATGAACAGTTCATGTGCCATAAGAAACCTTTTGAAAATCAGTGAAGTCACCCTTTAAGAGGCAAGGCAGGAAGTTTGTCATTCTCTGTTAAACATTTGAAACGTGCCACCTTGAATGATACAATCGGACTAATTATGAGGTGGTGTCTTCGTTCAGCCAGCATTGCGGCAGTGCCCACTCTTCCTGTATCTTTAACCATTTAGTGTAAAGAGACGGAGCAGTTGCACTCCCTGCTGTATGCACAGGTCTGTGTTATTGGCTAATTGAGAGCGTGTTCTGTGCTGCAGCTCTGCCCTGGAGGTTACTGTTAGCACACACACACACACTGTAGCAGGACAAATGAGAATACACCCCTGCCATCTGCCCAGGAGAGACACTCCCTCACCCTCTCCTTGTCTCTCTAACCTTGTCCTCCCTTCTCCGTTCACTGTGTTCGTCTTATTTTTATTCCTTCCTACCTTCCTCCCACCTCTTGCCCTCCTTTCCCCATATCTTATCTTATCTTCCCACAGTTTGATCCAGCTCTCGCTCATCCTGCATCGCATGGCTTTCCTACCACTTGTTTCCTGTGTTCTCTTTTCTGCCACCTGCCTCTCTCCGTCCTGAGTAAATCAGTGGGAGGTGTGTTTGTGTTGTGAAGTGGGGGTTCAGGCTGTCATGTTAAGATGTTACCATACTCTGACCGCAGACTTTCACACTTTGTGTGGGCACGATCCATAGGGGCTGACACTGAAGGTGACCCCTGGTTGGTAACCTTGGAGACCAACTTTATTAAAATGAATTTGAGTAGAGGGACCATCCTGACAGCAGCATAATTACATAGCAGAGCATCAGCACTAATTTATGCAGCCTGCATTCAACCGGTCAGGAGTGCCGAGATGGGGTCAGCGTGGACACACTTAGATAAACACACACACAGACATGCACACACATAAATACTCACAGCAGCATACTGGGACACACACTTTCACACTGACTCGCAAACGCACACATACACCTCGATCAGCATACCAATAAAAATAGGTTCAGTTCGTTCTTACGCTGCACAAAGCCCTGGCTCACTCCTGTGCTGCGTTAGTAGTGCTTTGAGGGGACAGTATGAATGCATGTGAGTAGGTGTTCATAAATGGCCTGTGTATGTTTCTGTGCTAGAGAATATTTAGCTTAAGAGAGGTGCTGGACAAGATTAGTGTCAGAATCTGAAAATCTAAATTCTCTACTTGATCTCGTGTGTATTGGTGCCAATTTCTACTTTACAGAGTGACAATAATTGTATTAATTAAACATCAAGGTTTCAGTCCTTAAGAGTAACGTCTTATTCTAAACAACCCATTCCTCTTAAGAGGCTATTAAATCACTAATCTCATTCTCAGTTTCACATTCTCTCACTTGCAAAAAACCCCACAAACAATTCATGCATTTACTTCTACCCATATAGATTTAAATATTGAGCTGCAAACAGACTTGCAACAAAAGTTTGCGGACGTTTGAGGTTTATGGACGTTTCAGTTATGTGGCAGGCACGAACACTTTGTGGTTTCAATCATATCAGTCAATCAAATAGGCTCCAATAACAATGATTCATAATGAGAGAAAAGCAATATTGATGTGTTGGTACTGTATTAGAATCAGCCACCCCCCCCCCTAATGACAACACACTTTGTCTCTTTCTGCCACGTTTCCAGCGATGAACCTCGTTATCGGCTGGTTTTAGTGAAGGAAGAAGAGCGAGACATGGACTGAAATATGTAGCTGAGAGTGGAGGGACCAGAGGAAGAAGAAAGGGTAGCAAAACAAAGTGCAGTGGAGGAGAGTAAAAGGGGGTGAACAAGGGGGTGATCAACGGGGTGGGAGGGTAACATGGATATAAGTCACAGCTTCAATCATTCCGTTGTAGCCGTTGTGACCAAGGGCACACTAATCTATCCCATTAGCAAATCTCTCGGACTCTTTCATAATGTTACCGCTAGCTGCTCTCCTGTGACATGTTCCTGGTTTGAGTGTGTATGTGGAAGAGAGGCAGTGAGAGGGGATGAGTTCCAGTGTGTAGGGACAGTGGGAATGAGATGGAGTGCGTCTGTGTGTGCGTGCACGTAATGACAGTTCAGCTAGTTGCTCTCCTGTGAAAATGACACGTTCCTGCCAAATTAATATCATTACTATCAGGGCTTAATGGGCCAGTGCTGCCTTCTTATTTAAAACGGAACACCTCTCTCTCGACCTCCACCGTGAGGGGGAAGGGAGGCTGCAGGAGTCTGGATGAGAGTGAATGGACAGACGATGTGAACAGACGTTTTTTTTTTCCCTACCTCTAAGAATAAGACGAGGTTAGGTTATGGTTAGGATGAGCGGGAAAACAAGCAAACTAAATAATAAGCATAATAACAGCTCTGCGGGACGGACCTCAAAAGAAATGAAACTGAACATTTTTATTTGTGGCCCCCTTAAAACCCCCTTTATTGTGCATTCAACTGGACTAGACAACTAGTTCACAGTCGTTTTTTCAACTGTGCCAGTCGCTTGCTGTACTGAGCAAACTTCAAAATGTGTCTCTGCTCTGCTGAACAATAGGGTTCCCCTCTGTGTTGTAATGTTGCATTTTGGGATTCGTGTTCTTAGTAATTGTTCCAGCTATATGCATGTCTGCGATTGGAGTGATGGCTGCAATCATCAGTATTTACCATAAGCAAAAAAAACGATTATGTCTGAAATGTATTCGCTGTGTTCGGAGGCTTCTGCTTTTTCTGTGGTGGAGATATCAGGAAGCAGTGGTTTTCAGAAGCACTAAATTGTCTTTAATTTCATTTTACTGTATGTTTCCTGGTCGTTGGTTCTCGTTTTCTTTTACGGGACTTTACAGTAGGTGTGTGTACAGTATGAGCAGTCTGTTAGTGTGTCATTCTTCACTCGGAGTCAGCACTGTGATAATGAGTTCATTTGGAAATACACTCTGTGGGCAGCCAGTGCGTGTGGGCGTGTGCACGGTGGTGTTTGCACATATGTGCATATTTGCACAGTCTGTGTACATGTGAATATGGCTGTTGCACGCGACGCTGCGTGCGAGTGTTTAGGTATGTGCATACACCTAAATGTGTGTGCAAAAATTCTGGGTATGTGAATATGTCAGGTTGCCGCAGGAGACCAATTAGCTGGTGCATCAGTGAGGAGGTGAGCATACACACACCTGTGTGTGGCCCTATTACACCAACTCATCACATACTCACATAGCGACACAGAGACAGCATTGCTCTGCTCATAATAGAAACATACTGACACTTACAGTACATTGACCATATGGAATAATGACTTCACTGTGTCAACCTGTCAGGCGTGAGTCACCAGCATGCGTTATTTCAACCAGGTGTTACTAACTTAACCAACTCTTGTGAATTAAGGGTTATCTTACTACTCCTGAATGGTTGTCATTAGAAATATGTACTTTACATTTGAGCATTTCTCCGCTCACTGTGCTCGTGCTGTACGGCATGCGTACAACGTAGACGGGATCAAAGACAGAGGTGCTGTCCAAACTTTGCCGTATTGTGAACTGATGCAATCAAGTAAGAGTGAAAAAGCAGATCACAGCCAATAAAGCAGCCAGGTCTCTTCATGTATAATTCAGATCTTTTATGGTGGGCTATGCACCCATATGTGCGTGCTAAAGGAAGACTAAGGCTATTTCCAGGCAGAGAAAAGCCCTTTTAAAAGCTAATCCCTGTGCCAGAGTCCTGCTCCTTTTACTGCTCCTCTTTAATGAATAGGTGTCCAATAAGGCCTTTTATTGTCTTAGCATATGTTGCTTTTATTAGGGGAAAATAATTAGGTTGTGCGGATCACTTCGGAAGTCCTCTCGCAGGATAAAAATGAGATAGTTTCACAGTCGTTGCGCAAGTCCTTCTGACTCCCCATCGTTTTCCCCTTGGGTGCCTTGTGTCCTAGCTCCCCCATCTTCTGTTTTCCTTCCTTTCCTACTCCTTCTCCTAGTCCCTTCTATCGTGTTTGTGCCTCCCCTCCTCCCCCTCCCCTTATCTTTTTCTTCCCCTCCACTTCATTCCCCCTCTTTTTTTTCTGTTGTTCCTTTGAATGTGTGGGCATTAAATATAAGCAGTGATGTTACATTGGGCTGCACGCACACACACACACACACACACACGCACACACACACACACACACACACTACACCAAACGAACCGTCAGTATGACAGGAGGTTGCTGACGACTGACACTTGATGGTTGATCTTATCATGTGAAGAAGGGTAAAGTCAGGGGGTGCAGAGAGAGACATAGTGCTGGACAGAGGGGTAGAATCTCCTGTTCTTTAGTGTTGTGTTGCTGTCATTCCCTCACACTCTGTCCCTCTGTTCCTTTCACTCTGACTTTTCATCTTCTACTTCAACACTTATATAGATTGAAAGAATATCAGCCGGGTTCATCGCTGATCTGGGACTCCAGGGAAAGTGATCCATTTACCTCAAAGTGGTCCTACTATGACCGCTGAGACCCATGAACGCTTAGCTACAGCAGCATTGTGTGCCCAGTCTTGTAAGTTATGAGGCCAGAGGGGGATTGGGCTGCTAGGGAAAAGGGATCTGCAGAGGGCTGATGGAAAAGAAGGAGCTGAGGAAGGAGCAGAGGGCAAGGCAGACAGAGAGAGATTGAGTGGGCATGATGAATAAAGAGAAAGAGAAGGATGGGGAGGAGGCTGGTCCTTCCATCCTGTCCTTAATGCCCCTCAGGGGAACGTGCTGCCCATAGGTGAGTATATGCCATCAGCCTGTGGGCTAATGGAGGTTATGAAATAGAGTTTAGTACATACAGATGACCTGGGGCAGACTAATCACTGGAGAGACCAGTAATGAGACGTGCTGGCTATTCTCTGGAGAGCTAAACATGCTTTTCAGATTATGGACATTACTCCTGCTCAGATAAATGCTTTAACATTCTGTGTTTAATTTGTTTCTGTCATAATATTGTTCTGCTGAAATTGTTTTATTGCGCTAGTCCCGGCAAAGCGCGCGGCATCTCTGCTTGCTTTTGTTCTACCTTTAGCGTAACTCAGGCAGAGTGACAGAGGTCAACACGGGGTCAAGAGAGTGAATGGGTGTCAGGGTGCTTTCTGAAGTGTGCGCTGAGGTGTTTGAGGTGCTAATCTCCTCCCCTCTTGGTTGAGTGGTCAAGCTGAATGGAAGGACAGCTTTGTTATCTGAGGGGACCGCAATACCCAGGATTCCCTCTACGACTGGACCTGGCACGCTCAGCTGAGCTGTCGGCTCACAGTGGTCTCCTCGGCTGAGGGCAGATTGTGCACACACACACACACACTCACGTTTGCACATAAACTACAGACATACACAAAGGCAGCTTTTGATTTCAGTGGTTATTTATTAAATGTAAAATATCTTTAGCACAGATTAAAAATCAGACACCTCCATTTATTTAACATCAAAGGTTGGAAAAAAAGTTCCTGAAACAGAATCACAATCCCTTTAGAGTCCCACTTTCAGAATAGCTAGTCCATGAGGCTGCGCAGAGGGCTGAGGCTAAAGCTGCACTCCTCCTGATCCCATTACTGGGGCTACAAGCCAGGAAATACTGTCCAAATGCATGCTGTAGCCTTATTACAGTAGAAAACTGCAGTATTTAATTTTACCACCTATAGTTGAGAGAATCTGTAGTTCACACGTCCCTGTTATTTATACTATAGAACAACACACTGGGCACCTCGAGGCAAAGAATATTGTATATGTGACTTAGAGCACGTTAAAGTCATACAAACATTTTTCTTTAATCAAATGTTTGGTTCTGTCCAAAAATGTTTTCTGGATCTACTGCATATCCAGTGGACGTTCATATGACGGACATGGACATATGCTGGAACGATCTGTGGATCATGCCAGGACCCTGACTCCTCACATTGTTTCCCAGGCCTAAGTAGCTTTGTCCATTTGGCCAACACCCCTGCTGAACTGGAGCACCATCACAGCGGTGGGCTGGTGAAGGCTCCCCCTTCTCGTCTCCGCTCTGCCTCAACCCTCGCTGCTGTACAACTGCCAACTGACAACAACTGACACAGATGGTGAGCAGAAACACAGGACAGGCAAAGGAAGACAACCACCCACAGCAGTAAGAAAACAGGAAGACTCTACACACACTGTCCAAGAGAGGATATTGCCTGACAATATTATCAACTCATTTATTTTGAAGGTTTTTTTTGTTTTTTTTATTTAATCTTTTCTTTCTTTTTCTACTTTTTAAAATTATCCTTTTTTTTTCAACACATGCCATATGAGAATTCGGGGATTATAAAAGTACCTGAAAGAATCGCTAGGTTTTCATCATGCATAGCTGCTTGTATTTACAGGTTTGTATATACAGGAATGGGCCAAAAACAGACTGCTCTACAGTACTGGGTTTATTTACATCCAGGTCAGAGGAAGAGGTCCATGTGGTAACTACAGATGTGTGGGTGAAGGGTACCATGCATAGGGTCAGAGAAAGCTCATATGACTGAGTACACCTCGGACGTGGAAGACACAGAACAGAACACGGCAAAGTAACAGTATTGTTAATTTAACAACATCACATCTCTCCCATAAACCCTTTTTGCTTTTGAATACGCTCAATAAGGAATCTTCAGCAATTGATTATTGCGTAACATGTATACAAGGTCATTTATATTGCAAGTCCATAAGATCCTTGGGCTCTGAGTCAATACCCAAGGATTGGAAGACTTGGATCTGATCCCAGAGCAGTTTCAGAGCCATAGTGGTGTAAGTAAGTTCAGGTTCACTATTCTTGTCAACAGTCAGCTTAATGCTGGGTGTTCTGTAGCGTTCTCAGTATTTGGGTTTGTTTGTCATCACCCATAAAAGCAGATCTATTCTGTATGAAAGTAAGTTGAATCTGCTCGTACACAGTATTGTCCTGTTGCTTTGGTTTTTTATATTGCTGTGATACTGTCATCTTATTGTCTTGCGTTTACCATTTTAGATTTAGGCCGGTGTAGGTGCCCCTCATCTGTCCCATTTTCTCCCCTCCCCAAATCAGTCTAGTATTTACAGAGCTTAGACTTCTATAATGATCTCAGATCATTCAAAACAAGTCCTGCTCTCAAGTCTCAAGTTGTCGTTGGAGTCTTTCAGCTCTCTGAATTTCTGTAAATCTAAATGGTGTCTGTTGTCACTAGTGATAAAGCACATAGCTTTCATATCAAAGCCAGGGCCATTTGTTTAATGCAATTTATTAGATCTTTGTTTTTCAATGCTGAATTTCTGCCCGTTTCTCTTACTGAGATGACTGACGGCTCTGAATAAAACAATTCCTGCGGATCCATGCGTGTGGCTCTCTGAACAGACCAGTTGCACTGCAGTAGGTATGGTAACACGCTCTGTGTAATGATAAATGAAATAAATGAGACTTTACTGCACAATCTTTGCAGTAATCTAGAACGTGCTCCAAATGTCCTGCATATCTTCATCACTGTTGACTTCACAGAGGAGTCAAGTCTCACATCCTTTTTTTTGCCTACAGTTTAGGGTAGCAGAGAACAGCTCTAAAACACCACAGATGTTTCTCTGAAAACTACTGTACACAAGAGAATGAATCATATTTAGTTACAGAAGATAGAAAGACACAGCAAAAACCATCATTTCTTTGTAGATATAAATTTACAGGCATAATCTACAGTTTCACATGGATTAGAAATGGTTATTACACCAGAGATGTGTATAATGCACACTGGTTCAGTGATATAAACTTTCATGTAGGTTGTCCCAGGTGTTCATTTGCAAAACTGTTCGTGCTCATGTGCAGGCGCATGCTTATGTTCAGACATGCACATATGAATATGTGTATGTGTTTGTGGCTGGTTGCGTCACGCAAGTGTATCCACGTTGTTGTGCACCCTCTCTCGCTCTGCTTTCCACTACCTCACACACGGTTGCCTTCCTCCTACGAACACGCGTACACACACACACACACACACACACACACACACACACACAGTGATAGATGGCTGTGGTAGGTGGTTGAGCATGTTAATGCCTAAACTCGTCAGCTTTATCTTCTACGTAGGTCACAAGGTCAGGTGGTAAGGGGGATGAGCTAAACTCCAATAAGATAACAGATAGCTGGAGACGTAGCACAAACAGTCTGAATGCCACTCCACGTACCACTAACTGGACTGCTGCAGCCTGGAGTACAGACGCCTGGGAAACTTAAGTTTTCATTATAAACTCAGCAAAATATCTGGATTTTAGGTATGAAAGACCAGAGTTTGGTTACTGGACAGAAACAAACTGTTCTGAGAGTTGACCAAGTCAGAATCTGCAGCACTGGAATCTTTAGTGGAGTTTAAATGGCATTTAGCTTTCAGACGAGGTAAATCAGATGCCCTAAGCGAGGGGGTGTGTTAAACTGAGCCCGTGTGAACCTGCAACTCGGAGACACTGCTTGGCATTTGTCTGCCTTTGATATGGCGACATGTGATGTGGATGAAGTTATCGCCCCACTGGCAGGTGAGTCAGACAGCGGCACACAGAGAGATGCTGCCTTTTCATCTGCTGTTTACCAGCTCTCTCATCACACTGCACTTCAAACACACTCAATCTGCTGCTGCAACGTTACACACCGGGACTCTTCCTGGCAGAAGTTTACTTAGAGCTTAGAGGGAGTTGTGTGTGTGTGTGTGTGTTGATGAGAAAATATTTCTTGGAATCTGATTTGTGTGTTTTCTTTTAGTTATATTTGCATTTCTGTGCATAATTTTGTACATGCAAAAGTATAGATGTTAGAGCTCAGTGGAGGCCTGAACATTTTACTTTCCCTCACTTCATGTGTGTTGCCCTCACAGCTGCTTTAGGAAGCTGTTCAAACAGTTGGCATGTAATGTGTTCCCATTATGCATATGTGTATGGTGGTGTGCCTCGCCTGTGTTTGATTACGGCATATATGGGGCTGTCTCAGTATAAGCCAGGACTCTCTGCTAAACACTGGTCCTCAGTCATCACATCAGTGTTCCCTCTCACTCTCTACCCCCCCCCCTCACTCTGGCTCCCTCTCATTGGGAGATAAAGAGGCAAGCCATTTCATGTGACGCATAGAAGTCGTCTCCAGCCTCGGAGTTCGCAGGGAAGCTGTCACAGCAGCTTTTAGCTGGAACGGCAACATGAAATATCCTTCTTTGAACAGTTGGGTTATGTGTGTAATTCTCTCTGACGTGTTTATTCTGCTGCCGTTATAACTTTCATTTTCAAATGTCAGAGAAATCTCAGTCCTCCAAGAATATCCCCACTAATTACTGCCTGATGAGGCAGGGTGTGTTAGAGAACGTAGCAGGTCGCGTCCAAATAGAGTTTTTCTTCACAGTGTGTGTGAGATGACATGAAACATTTTGTGGGTTTAGACTTGAGTGATCTTCAGATTTAAAGTCGCCTATAAAATGAGAGAGGACTTGCTAAGAAAGAGCTGGAGGGAATGCCATCTGTGTGTGTTTGTGTACAACACGCCTATGACCAACCGACTTCTGATTTAAACAAATACATACAGGACTGTGATGCACATTCATCCTGGCTGAACCCATATACACATCATGTGAAAATATACATATTCGTAACTGTAACATTAAAACCTGCTCTTTTATATTCTACTTAAAATGTATGGTTTGCTTAGTTATGTCCATTCAGACGAGAACGGGTGTATTGTTCCCTCTTCTTCCAGTGTGAGTCTGCTCGTTTGTGGCGTTCACGTGGTTCCATATAGCCAGAGGTTCTGAGAAATAAATAAATAAAGATATGTATATAAATATATGTACAGTAAGGGTTATGCTGTTCCCATGGTATCATGAGTTTCAGGGACAAGAAGAGACAGCGTGTAGAGTCGTTACTTTTTTTTTTTCCTGTGGACGTTCTGTCCGGCTGCCTCTTTTTGTTTGTGTGTGTCTCTATATGTGTCTGTCTCAGAAAGGACATGATGATATAATCGTGATGCAGTGTTCGCTTTGGACAGGACCTGTCCTAATGTCCATGTGTAGATTAGTTCTGTGTCCTCCTGCAGACTCACGCTGTTTTGTCGTCACAGTCTCATGATTTGCCCACTGAACCTCTGCCTCCTCCCGTGTGTCTCTCTGTCCACAGCAACAAGGCGCGGCCACCACCGTGTACTGCGCCGTAACTCCGGAGCTGGAGGGGTTAGGCGGCATGTACTTCAACAACTGCTTCCGCTGCCTGCCGTCCATGCAGGCCCAGGACCAGAGCAGCGCTGTCAGCCTGTGGGAGCTGAGTGAACGCCTGGTTGCAGAGAGGTCAGCTGGTATACAGGCCCTCTGATGGCCAGAGGAGGAGGAGGAGGAGCCAAACAGGAATCATGGAAGAGGGATTGGCGGCCCATGGTAATGTCCATTTAGGCATGAACTGAATAGAAGTTAACTGTACTCTGACTGCACTATACAAGAGAGCTGCCAAACCACTGATGTCCATATGTCATGTCACAGGGGCTAAAACACACTAGATATACACTCTATTGAATTAATCATAGGTTGGAGTTGAGTTCAGAGCTGTGAGGGGAGATCAAGGGACAGAAGAAGATTTAAGACTAAATCAGGGATGTCCTACAGTTTGTTCTTTCCATTCCTGCTTTTTTGAATTTCAGCACGGTCTATTTTAATGTAATGTAAAATAAACAAATAGACCAGTCTTGCTAAAAACACAGGGTTATCTTATGCGCATACACTGTCTGGGTATGCATTTGATTTATGCAATAGTGCACTATATGGCAAATATTCTGTCTTCCCGATTATGGTGTGTATAATCACGATGTGCTGGTCTAGTACTAGTAGATGATGTTGCGTCCTGCTGCGACACAAAGAGTGCTAAATCTTTTAGGGTACAGAAGAAATAAGGATTCAAGGGCATGTGACACTTATGGGTATATAAACACACTTAAAGTATGATTCTTATGGCTATATACATTATTCTGCAAAGGTTTATTTCTTATCAATGTCCCTATTCATCTTCTGTACAATATTTACACCATTCTGATTTCTGAGTATGTGCTCAAACGGGTGTGGACATCATCATTTGTTCAGTTTGTTATTGGATTCAACCTACATATTAATAATATACTGTATATTCTTGTAAGTCTTAAAGTACAATTTGGAGGTATTTGTGGGAGGATCCAAGTCCATTTGAATAGCAAATACAGATGGTGGAAAATCTTATTTCTAGAGTCTGTGTTTGTTTCTTCCCTTTTTGTTTTAACCAGAAGAATGAGTGATTTCCGTCTCCTGTGTTTTTCCTAATCGTTATTTTAATATTGAACTCTGGCTTTGGGTTCTGCTGTGGATTAGTGGCCTGCTGGGACACTTCTGAGACATTGTGCTTTATGGCAGTCTGGTTGCCGTCGGTTGCTCTTGAAACATCAACGTTCCAGTGTCATGATATCTGTAAGAAAGCAAAACAAACAAGAGAAAACATTTTATGAAAACAGCAAAAATGTGTGTGAAAACCTTCTAAGCACAGAAAGTGAAAGTCAGTAGCAGACCATTAGGGGGAGATATTTATGTATCTGACAAATCAGCAACACTGACTGTCTGACTTTATAGGTAAACTGTTTCTGGGAAGAAAAATGTGTCTTTTATCCACATGTATGTGTGTTTCTTTCAATAAAAACTCTTTGCTTTGGATATATTTTTGAGTCGCAGCAGGAGGCATTAAGGTTCATCCGATCGCACAGATGACCAGCACACAGCTGCCTGTTAATATCATTTAAATAAGGAAAAGCAGCACAAAACACAATCATACATACACTACAGTTACTTTTCTTTGTATTTTTTCACCTGCCACCTCTCTTTAATTTTTTTATTTTTTGTGTCTGTTTCTGGTCTGTCGCTGCTTTGCCTTCAGTTAAAAACATGCTGTACATGTAACACGGACGTGGTCTACGCAGAAACTGATATACTGCTATAATCTGTACTGCACCCAGAGTGCAGGTGTCTTATCGCTGTCCTTTCCCAGCACAGGACATACCTGGAACAGAGATACGGTACAGACACGCACACACTTTCAGGAGAGCTCGCTGTCTCACAGTGAGAAAACGTGAAGATAGTTTTTATGAAAGTATCCAATAAAGGAATCAATAATAAAAAACAGTTGTGTGTCGCAGTGCCCCCTGAAGAAAACTATATGCATCTAATACATGCCGAGTGATGTCGGAAAAGCTAAGCAGGACTAAAGAACAATGTTAAATGATATTTCCAGCCTCGGTCTGTCTGCTGACCACACTCTGACTGGTTCATGCTGCTGGTACCATACTAACCCAGGGGAAATGTGGGACCCAAGTGAATTTGTCTCTGTGTTAATCAATTGTAGAGCATGTTTTTTCAGCTGTTCGCTTTCCCTGTACCTGTTATTAGGCTGCAGAAAGTTGGGCTTACAATATATAGCACTCCTTAACAGAAATTCCAGTTTCAAACTTATTCACCGGAATAAGGCCCTCTGTCTGTCAGTGTATCAGGGAGCTGAGGGAAAATGTGCAGGCGCTGTCGTTAATACACGTTTCCTGTATGCTGGAAACGTGTATTAACGACTATATGAAAGTGGAGCTATAGAGATCTGACGCACTGGTAGAAGCCTTCGATTGGAGGGGCCGACTCGAGACACAAAGGGGACTCTTTGGGGGAACAACAAACAACCAGATGTCTGTGTCTGGGCACTGCAGTGGTTGATCCATGGGTGTGTGCCTGAGCGAAGAGGGAGGATCCTGCCTGGCTTTAATACAGAGTCCTATTGATCAGGTGCTATCGGAATCATCTGATAGCTAATCAATAAGCTACACTTCCTCTCAGCAAGCGGGGAGAAGAGAGAAGCACTGGCTCTCACAAGAAGAGGACCTTGATCCTTTGACCCAACAGTCAAGGCCTGCACACACACACACACACACACACACACTTTGTCTCTTTATTTCTCTCATGTAACAACAGAACAGGAAAAAATAGTAAAGAAAGCCCGGTGTAAACCAAATAACCAATATACCGGAATGTTTTTTTAATTAGTAGGAGTTACTGTAGGTTTTTTCTGTTCAGAGTTTATTTCAATTTGGGCAGTAATTGTTTATGACTGACCACTTCATTTTCCATTATTGTTTTTTTTTCTTCTCGTGATTAATTTCTCCTCTCAAAGAATAATTATGAGAGGATTGATTTGATTATGCCTTTGTTCTGCTCCTATTGGCTCCATTGACTGAGGGAATGCCATGTTGCCATTTCGAGCGGATATATTTAATGATCACAATCAATGTTAAAGCTCTCTCTAGACTCAACTAACTCAATAAATATCTGCCAGGAGGAAATTTACCATCTAACTACAGCAGGCAATAAAGACGTACTCCCTGGTTCTCCTCCCTCCCTTTCCATCTCCCTCTTTTGAAGATGACACTGTGATTAAAACTTCTGATCAATTTTCATAAGGTAACACTATATAATCGATATAAATATTATTTCCTTTCAATATCTGTACGAGTGCTTTGCTTGCATACTTTTTTCTAGATGGAACTTGAGATTATATACAAATATATATATATATATATATATATATATATACATACAAATATATATATAATATGCAAATCAATTTGTTAAATAAAATCTCTGTTTTGCTCTTTTTTAGGAAATCGTATTTATGTACACATTTTAAAATTGTTGTGCAGAGATGAAAAACCACTACTCCTTTTGGGTGGGTGTGTGTGTCTAAGAAGGTAAATGGCGCCGTGGGGCTGTCCCTCTTGCTGTGCTGGATGCATTTCTATCTGAAAGCAGTAGCACTAAAACAGACATCCTTTACTGTTTGGTACACTATTAAAACGGCTCAAACTGAAAACACGATATGAACGTTCTGCATGTCAGGAAGTCTCCTGTAGTAACTAGTTTTCTCTTACAAATGCAGTAAGCTGGAGTTGCACATGTAACAAAGAAGACGTTCCTCTCCATTTATGTGCTGTAGAATTCTAGAAGAGGAATTTTTATTGAAGGCTCAACACGGCACCTTTGAGGAAATCCTTCCAGTCTCAAATCCCCAGTGTGTCCTCACCACTAGACAGCATGACCTTGTAAACCCTGAGTTATTTTACTCACCTATTGTGTGAGGATAGAAAGAAAAGAGAGCGAGGGAGGGTAAGAGGAGGAGAGGAGGGACAGGGGGATAGAGAAAAAAGAGCTCCTGCCTGTCACAGCTTTCAAACACAAAGAAAAATGAGCACTTGGGCTGAAGTACAATTATTAGCCCCTGTCTACAAATTCATCACACTATAGAGGGAGAGGGAGGAGGGAGATAGAGGGAGGAGCGGAGCAAGAGGTGGTGTGGAGGAAAGTAGGAAAAACTGTATAGGTATGGGCAGAATTGTATAGAAGATGGAAAGACAATGAGGAGAAACCAGAGAAAATAGAAATAGGGCTGTTACGCTGTGAGGGCGGGGTGTAAGGTGAAGCACGAGGAAGCCGGCGTAGAGCCAGGGGAACGGAGGGGTAGGGAGGTTTTAGGGAAATAAAAGAGTGAGGAAGAGTGTACGAGCACGGCAGAGGTAAAGGAAGGTAAAATGAAATAAGAGGATTTGTCAGGCCAGTGGTTGGTAGCAGTAATAAAGCCTGCTAATCTGAGGAGGAACGCTTGGCTGCTCACACACTGATTCTTGACGCCACACTCTTCCACCAGGCCAAGCCAAGGTCACGCACACGCTCATGCCAGTCCAAACACAGCCATACACACAGTTCCAACATGTTTTCAATCCGTATCACTTCCTTTTCTGCGAGTCAAGTGTGTGTTTTCTGTGTGTACCACCAGACATCCTTTCTTCAAAGGTTCTGACATCACGGCTCACCTCACTACTCTCCACCTGGTTCGTCTGCCTCTTCCTTTCTCTATGGATCACTTGCCACCTTGTTAGACATCATCTCCACCAAACACGCCTCGCAGCCATGTTGATTTTGAAATCTCATTTTTCTCAGTTTCGTAACTGGCTCCGCTGTGTGAATCAATATCTATCAAAACCATTACATAAATACATCTGTCACAAGTAGATAGTTGAGTGGGGATGTAATGTGTCTGGTTAAGGTCACCGTAGGGTGAAAGGAGATCTGTTGTGTGTGTGTGTGTGTGTGTGTGTGTGTGTGTACTCTCAGAGGATAGAGAGTGTCATTTTGTGTGACCAGGTGTGTCGGGCAGAGAGAAAGGTTGTTATTGAGCCCTGGGAAATGACGCATAACCTGGAGCATCGCTTACTTAGGCCCAGACTCCTGCTCTATGTCTCTTTTTTGTCAGCTGCTGTGTGTGTGTGTGTGTGTGTGTGAAGACACATGCATGGCTGTATGATCTCCTATGGTCTGAACTGAGGGCACAGTGAGCAATAAAATATAGGTATGTGTCTGCATGGAGCAGTGTTTGTGTGTCTGTGTTTCATTTCCTTCTTTGTGTTTTGATGTGCTGTGCTTTGAACACACAGTAAAAAGTATTGTTGCTGGATACTTACGACACACTCGTTGCGAGCATGCAGCTTGCATGGTGCATAAACCCAGGAAACTTCACTGGTTATACTGAATAGTTTGGGGATTTACAGTAACACAGAGTGCAAGTAAAGAGAGGTGGAAGAAGGAAAATAGATTGAGAAAGGAATAAAAAAGTGCCCTCTGTTTTTAATTGTAACCTTCCAGACGTAGCTAAATTGTATTTTATTGTACAACATTTCTATTTCTCTCTTGAATACACAAATTGTATTACTTCCTCTATGCCAGCCCCCCACCCACCCCTCGTCATACCTTGGCACTGTCATTGGCTTTTTCACACATCCCTTTGCTGACGGCGTTCACTGTGATTGACGGTGCAATGCAGATTTACGTGTCATGCTGAAATTGCACAATAACCTGCTCGCAGATAATCACCTCATTGAGAAACGCTCCGGCCTCTCTCCGCTCACAATTACTATTGTGTATTTGATCATACGGTATAACCACTCTCAAACAATGCATTTAATGGTCTTATTGGCAGCAGACCAGAACCTGCTTGTAAATATGCCTGATGGTGTTTGATTCTAATAAATTGGGCTCATTTATGCAAACACAGTAAAATTATAATAATATCCAAATGTACGTAGGCAGGGGTGGTGGGGTGACAAGAAGAGATTTATGCCTCCACCAACTGCTCGGCCTCATCACTCACTCGGCTATCTTCAACTTTCTTATTTGTTTAATTTTGAAATTGTGATTGCCACACCACTCATGCTGATAAATGCAAAGAATTATGGTTAAAGGAGACCGAGATAAATATGCATAATTTTTCAACTGGACAAAAAAAAAAGAAAAGATTGTGCTAAGAGCTCTTTGAAGCCATTCCTGTCAGGACATGATGTAACTAAATAGGTAGATAAATGTAAGATCCCACGGTGCATTTTCTCTCTCTCTCTCTCTCTCGCTCCTTAATCAGAGTTGTCCGGGTAAATACCCTTTTAACCAAATACAAAAACAAAGCCAAATAAACAGTGCTGAAACAGCTTGCAGCATCAAATAATAATAATGATGACATACTTTATTGATCCTCTTGGGGAAATTGTTGTTTGGACAGCTGCTGTCGATGACTGTGCAGGGTTTCGCTGTGTTGTCCAAGGACACCTGGACATGTGGCCTGGAGGAGCAGGGGGTCGAACCTCTAACACGACTACTCCACCAACTCATGATGCACTTTTGTCAATTATTTTCCTGCACAGTATTAGTTTTGACAGATTTTTTGTTCTTTGATTTAACCTTTCTTTACGCTATAATCTTTCAGTTTTTTATAGAACATGAAATTAAAACAAACACTGTGTTTCAAAAACAGCTCAGTGACAAAACAACGAGACTGATATTAAGATATCATATTTAAAACTCTGGTTAGTAACTCGGAAAGAGGGAAAACGGGTGCGATCGCTGGAAAAGCAGCTCTCTGTGTGCAATGGGAGAAGGATTACCTCTCAAAACACACTCACATACCTACGAGATTAATTACAAGTAACGTGAATCACTGTGCCATTAATTAACTCATCCTTGGTAATGAGTGTGTGAGTGTGTGAGCTGTGCACACCGCGTGTCACACAGACAGCCTCTCCATCTCTCCACCTCTTGCCCTGTCCCCTCTCTAATTGCTTCCCTCTCTATTAAAATGCTGTGACATCACTCAACCCTCTGTTAGAGCAAGGCAGGGCACCGGGCAACCTACACACACACACACACACACACACACACACGGTTTATTTGCATTGATAGTGTGGATTTTAACATAGAGAGAACATGAGACATTTTCTCTCACTGGGAGTAAAACGGGAGCCGCTGTGAGTTGAAAATCAGAGTCGAAGCAGCGTTCAGGTCCATCAGGAAACAACTGTAGTCCTGATCATGCATTAAATATATTGTGTCACCCCTGGAAAGCTACTTACATCTAATATCTCATTTGTTTTTTTGTGTTATAGAAACACTCCCTGCACAACACAAGTGGCTGTTGTGTATTGAAGGCTTGGACTGTTTATCAGCGTTCAACAATATCATATTGTGACATACTGTGTGCGCATTGTGTAACTGATTTGCTGATAAAAAATTCTAAATAAATTCAACCTGCAATTATAAACAGAGAGAAATTCATAACCGGGGGACACAGCTCTCAATGAACGTTAATTTGATTATTCAATATTATATTACACATGTTTTCATCTTACAACTTTACTATTTTTTTTACATTGCTTGTCTGTTTAGTTTGGCATTGGACTGTCTCATATATTAAAATCATTATCAGAAACTATCACATTGCACATAAACACTGCAAACCAACACAGAGCTACAAAAGTTTTTGTATTATTTAAACGAGTATCTTTGTTTGAAAGGGACAGAATTTACCTTTGTCCTAACTTTACATATATATATATATACACACACTGCAGTTCACAATAGAGAACGGGCTGCACTGCATAAATACTATATGCACACACAATATATACATATTTGGTAAAGTACCAAACTGCATCAATAAAAGTGATTTTTAGCTGCTTTTGTAGATCTTGATTCTGATTCACCCAAGAACATGATGAAAAACACAACAATAAACCAGCAAGTAATGTCTGACGCCCCCTCCCCACTCTCGTTCCCTCTCTCAGAGCTAATCTGATTGGTGCATAAATCATGCTGACATCAGCACGGGTGGAAGTTGGCCTACTCCGACACACACATATGGGCACACACACTCACGCACAGACCAAAGCTCCTCAGTAAGGAGAGAGCAGCGGCACGCTCCACGGTGATCATGAGGACAGTGGATAACAGATCTCTCTTTTATCATTCCCTGACTTTCCCTGACATTTAAAAAGCCATTAACACCACTGAGATTCACCCTCGTGTACATTTCATATGTAACGCTCCCTCCAACACACACATGCTTGCCATTCACTCAGAGGGGTTTTTACACTCGTGTGTGTGGAAATGATCTCAGCGATAACATGAAGCCCAAATGACACAGACAGAGCAGTGAATTATACCTTAATAAGCCTCTCACACCTGACCCTCTTTTCTGTGAGATCCAGCCCACCGCCGTTGTATTTTGATGGCAGTAAGACACGGGTAGAGATACACGATGATCTGTTGTTGAGGTTTTGGGGCATTGATATGCTTAATCAGAATGCAGTCCCTCCCACTCTGAACCCTGACATAGTGACAAACAGACAGTAAGTGGCTCTTGTATTGGACTAACTGCCTTTGTGAATGGTAATCATCAACGAATTTGGCCTTATATACTGTAAACACTAACAGCATAATAGCATTTACTGCTGAGCACTGTATTAATTTATGACCCATTATTGTAAACTCATTGTTACAATGTGAGGGCGCATTTATTGTAATCAGAGAACTGATAGAGAATGGAAACACTGCTAATGTATGTAATGTGCTCATACTCGGCCTGCCTGACAAAACGGCACCGTTGCTAATGCAGGAAATGACATACGGCCTCACTCTCTGTTGTTAGCATTTATTAGCAGCAAGCAGGGGGATGAGTGTAAAACAGCTATGGACTAATTATATTCCATTGTGTCTGTGCGGAAAACAAGAAGGAAACATGCTCCGCTGCGATACAATGGTCACCCCACCATTTAATCTGCAGGACGTTAGCATGAAACATAGACTAAGTGCGCTGGGCCTGCAGTGTGAGTCATGACTAGCAGTGATATACAGCAGATAGCGATATTAAGCTCGTCATTCAAATGCATGTTATTGTAATTCTGCAGATGGCAAAGGCACTTTTGGTGATTATGGATTGGACCTTTTTAAACTCCTCTGAAAACAGCTCTAAATCTTATGGCCCAGGGGGCATACCGAGTAGTTTAGAAGGCAGCAGATGCATTTGCGTTTGGAAAGTCATGAAGGGAAGAGGAGAGACAAAGTCAGCGAGGGCTTTGGGGAAGGGTTGACTCTTGGTTTAAGGTAGTAGGGGTCATGGGCGTGAAATAACTGACATACTGAAACATAAAAGGAAGAAGAATTACATGAGGGAAGAGGTGAGACTTCAAATATTCACACAGAACCAGTGTTGAGGGGAGAAGCAAAAATACTGGACTTTTAAAGAGAGAGTAAGGTTTGATGTTCAAAAATATTCTCCTGGAGCAGAGTTTTTGTTTTTCATTCTGTGTACAGTATGTGAATCTGCTCTTGAGAAAGGGTTGCAGATTTTTTATTTTGTTTAGGGCAGCTAAGGCTTGGAGCATGTGTTGGAAACAGCAGCTGGATTCTGGGTAAATACTTAACTGAGTGAGGGGTAGGAGGTGGTTGAGAAGAAAAGGATCTAAACAAAGTAAGTCCCATTCTCTTTATTATCTCCTGAAGGTCTGCTCAGCTGAAGATACGGGTCTGACAGAGCCTCACTCCCTCTTAGCTGCACTTTTAATGCTGCAGGCTAAACAGCCTGTGACTCCAGATAGGTGTGTTTTCGTCACATCTGTTTTGTGACCCGTATGAGAAAGTTTCGCATTAAATCTTATCTCCGCTATTAGAATTTCCACTCACGCTCATATGTGTCTGTGCTTATCTCACAAACATAATGAGCTCAAAGACTGAAGATGTTCCCCCAGAGTGATGTGTTGTTTATCATTCCTTCGCCACTGTGAGTTTTATTTTGTCCATCATCCTCCTCTGTGCATCATTTTGTATTCAGCGCAGTGTTATACAGTAGTATCTAGTCTCTGTTGTGCTGTGATGCAGAAGAGTGTAATGCACTGGGTCTCACCCTGTGTCCATCACTCTGCCTGCTGTAAGTCAGGCAGCCAGCCAGACAACCTCCCACCAGAGAGAAAGAGATGAATGGTGAGATTTGGAAGAGACGTAGAATAAGAAGGAGGGGCAGTGCTATGACTCAGTGCAACAGTTTTATGACAAAAATGGATTTGAAAATTGTTTGGAGAAAAAAAAAAAGAATAAACAGGAAGTGAAAAGGGGAGAGAAGTAGGAGTGAAGTGCTCCATAGATATAATCATGAAAGGCTGTGAGAGAGGAGTGAGTGAGCAGGTTAAAGATGGAGAGAGACCAAGTGAGTTATGGGGGAGGCAGCATGAGTGAGAGGGTGAAGAGAGAGAAAAGGAGAGCAGTGAGAAAGACGGCGTGAGTTATAGACCCAGAGAAGGAGAGAGAGCTTTCACACACACGCAGACAGCCTGGTGATTTAGGGCTAAAGGACACTGAGACCAGCTCTGCTGCGAAAGGTGATAGACCTAATGAGTAGACAGTAAGAGATCTACTGCAACACCACAGAGTTGACTGTGTAATCACTGGAGCACCTGTGCCTCCTCTCTTATCTAATCTACGCAAACGTTCACGCACCGCGTGTTGTGAAGAAAAGATCATCTGGAGAGTACTTCACTATTCAAAAGAGACACTTTAGCAGCAAGCACATGTTTATCTTGTCTATCAGGATTCCTCCTAGTGCAGTATAAAAGTAATATCTAGACTCTAGATGCAACCCTGTCACTTAATGTAATCACATTATAGTTGTATTTGGGTCCAATGCATTTTCTGAATGAATGAAGTTTTATATAACACTATTGTACATGTATTGGATATTTTGGCAGAAAAAATACGTTGGCTGGAAAATTATTGACTGATGTCAGCAGCAACAGTTTTGAACTATGGCCAACAAAGTCAACATATTCTCATTGCGTTCACAGAAAATGTAATTAAAATTATTGTAAGCAGACACCACACAGTGTTTCTGCTGGTTCTTTTAAGTGGTTTGGCGCTTACTATCCTGGCAGAGTTGTGCGTGGTAGCTAGTGGTAATTTCTCCCAGCTTACAGTACATTGTCAGTTGTGTTGGCTTTAGGCCACTAGCTAGTTGCTATAGTTTTATTGCTCTGAGTTGCTCGGACAGTCTGTCTGTGCTGATGCTTTTAAATGATTAAACAGCTCTATAGTGAATAATTAAAAATTAAAAATTATCTAGATGTATTGTTGTATTGATGTATATATTGTATTTGTTATATATATTTTGAATAATGTATCAGTGTGTTAAAATGTTTTATTCACTCATATTTTATTCGTCTTCATATTTGATTCATTGTAGGCATTTTCGTCTTTACTGTATTTCAGCTTGTTCTTATCATGATGAGTAAAATAAAGTAAAGTGCTCTTTTATGGTAAAAGAAACCATTATTGATTATGAAACAGGATGTGAACTGTGGCCTTCAATACTACAGTCATCCGCTGTGTACGCCTGCCTACTGCAGCCCTTATGAGACATTTGTGCCCATAACCAATCTGTATATTTTTCTGCTTGGGACCGTCCCAAAAATGAATCTTATGAAATTTCCAGAGCACATGGTCAGTAAGCTCACTGGGCTGGCACTAGCATTGTTTATCCATAAACACCATTATAGTTGAGTAAACCAGTCATATTTATCTCAGTGTGTGAGTGTGTTGGTTGGTCGGTCGGGGGTGTTGGTACAGAGACGGCACTTTAATAGCTGCAGGTATTTGTATGGCAGCGTAGTCGTGTCCATATTGGGGCGGTGTAAGGCGGTCACTAATCCAGCTGACCTTCTGGCTCATTTGCATGCTATGCCCCCCCCTGACTGAGAGATGCCATGACCTTTATTAGCTAATTAAGAAACATAACAGAAATAAACCTGACAGAATGGGAATGGACACACAACACACACACACACACACACACACACACATACACTCTCACCGTGGCTGCTGACAGAATGAGGATGGGGAAAAGGGAGCAGACAGGGGCAGACTGCAAAAATGACAAGAGGGGAAAGAAATTTGGCATTCATCAAACGGAAACAGCCACAGCGACACGTCCAAACACAACTGTGTGCAAATATTCTGTAAAATTCTCAATAACAGACTTTTGGAAAATGTATTGCCACACACACACACACACACACACACACACACAAACACACACACAAACACACACACACTCTTAATCGTTACACTTGCCAGAAGACATTCAAGCATTATAGTATTATAGAAGTAGTTTCTCTTAATCACATATTGAGCTCCTCTAAATCTCTGTGTGCTGGAATAACAGAAGTAAATCTCTCTGTCTCTGCCGTTTGCTGCCACTTAAATGTAGACGGCCTCTTGTTCTCTCCTCCCTCTCACACTAAGGACTCATAATAAGCTGCCAGGCCCCTCAGGCTATAGGAGGAAGTGTGTGTGTGTGTGTGTGTGTGTGCGTATGTGAGTGTGTTCCCCCGTACCACCGACCGACAACAGTAAGGCAAGAGCGTATAAATACATACAATACCTGTACAGTACACAAGTACAGCGTGCACAAAAAAACAGAAAACATTTCAAAATGTGACATTTGTGCACAGACACAAACAGAACCAGAAATTGGGTTTTTTATCTTCCACACCTTCTAGTCTTCGTTGTGTCTTAATCTGAGTGGTAATCTGCAGAGTGCGCAGATTACCATCTGACAAGTACCATTTGATGTTTATAGGATTATGCAATCGGCTCCCCTCCTACAGTAAACCACAGGACTCAAGGTACAAAGGAAACACACTCATTCTCAGACACATATACATATTGTACATGTTCATTTTATGTCGTTGCTGCTAAATGTTTATTTATGTATGTTTTCTTAAGCAATTTTACAGTTTGTTTGTTTGTTTTCCCAAATCACATAATTCATTATTACATTCCTTAAATTAAAAAGGTATTTTGATAAGATGACCCTGGAGAATAAAAACCATCAGAAACATTTATTAATTTCAGAACACCCACAGTCTGTTTCCATGACACCTTCAAGGAAAATTAACAACACAAAGGCAGAAAGATGAGACACACTGTGATCTGGTTAATGAGAAATAGAAAAACATGAATGGACGAATGAAAAAAACAGGCACATTGAGAGCTACGATGTCTCAGTGCTACAGTATGTCAGTCTTTGTCACCGTGACAGGTCAACAACAACAGTGGGGATTCCTGAACAGCACGCTCCACGAGGCTGCACACAGGGGCTTCACATGCTGACAGAGCCAAGGGCTGTGCTGTCCACAGCATATCACAGTCTGCAGTGAAGCCTATCTAAGTCAAAAAAGCCCACTGTTCTGTCTGCTTCCCTTCTATGTACACATGAAAACGTTTTGTTGCAGAATGACAGCCTGCACCAGAACTTCAAATGTCAAATTAAAAGTTGAGCTTGGAATCAGAAACTAAGCTGTTTAACTTGGACTTTCCCTGAATGCCGAGCGGGACAGAATTCAGTATGTCTGTGCATCGTTTTTGAAACATGAGTGTGCAGTGAATTCGGTGTAAGAAGCCACAACAGACTGTCTGGTTAAAGTCTGTTTCCCACTGCTGATTCACATTAAATCCAGATTTGCCTCTGTAAGGGACTGTGGCTTGTTTATTTGTAAGCCTGCCAATAACACAGCTCTGCCTGTGTTAAGTCTTTTCAGTTTTGTTGAAACTGTCACAAAGGTATTGATCCAGCTCTATGATCCATCCATCCATCCATCCATCCATCCATTATCTTCCGCTTGGTCCAGGGTCGGGTCGCAGGGGCAGTAGCCTAAGTAGGGAAACCCAGACCTCCCTATCCCCGGCCACCTCCTCCAGCTCACCTGG
>JAUMTR010000024.1:9017359-9047806 GCA_032270685.1 Microctenopoma stevenorrisi
CTCCCGACAACATAGCTCTGAGGATCACTAGACCACGCAAGCCCTTCTGCCACGTCAAGGCCTCGATCCCAGAAGGGATGCTCTATGATCATTCAACGTCTTTTCTGTGGTCTGTGTTTCTGTTAAACTGCATTTCCAATCGTACTGTCCCTGTGTAACGCTACAGATCATTCCCACAGAGCACGAGACGACATTAGCTTGTACAGCGCAACTTCCTAAGAATACAGATATTTTTCATAGTTACAGTTTTTAATTAGACCAAAAATGCTGGAGACAACAAACACCATTGACCCCAAAAATGTTGTTAAGCAGCCGCTTGACTTGTTTTTAAGTTTAAGAATTTTTTGACCTGGAAAATCTTCAGACAAAACACTACTGAGCTGTGATAAATTAATTTCTTATCACAGCTCCATATGATGGAGGACAGAAATTATAAAAAGTAAGGTATGTGTACTATGCAGTTATACATATTAGCTTTCTTGTGTGTGGCTTGTGCTAATACTTACAAACTTTTCGCTCTGACTGTGCATCACATCAAAAGGAGGAAAATGTGATGTGAAACTAAAGATGAATATGACTTATCAAAGACTGGTGTTAAACATAACACTGTATGTTGCTATAATTAATTAAGAAGAACCTTGTTAGAGGTATGAGTTGCAGTTGCAATTTTCCTGCACCAATAAGTCAAACTATGTGCAGCGAAAAAGTGATGTAAATCTATTTAGTTCTCTCTCTCTCAGATACTTATTTAGATCTGGGTTAACTGTTGTCTGTGTGGGCTTGTTCTGCCTTTCTGTTTGTTTTTGCCACTTTGCCTCTGTAGTCAGATGACTGAGGCTGTGATTTTTATCCTCTCAACATTTCAGTAAATACTCAGACAAAACGCAGCACACTCCAAGGAGCCTTAGGCCAGGGCAATCAATCAGGGAGAAAACAACACAGAGATCAGGCTGTTTCTGCTCCATAAAACAGCCTTCAGAACAACAGCAGCCATTCAGTGGCTCGGATGTAAAATTAATACTCTCTGTGTATTTTTCCGCCGTCCTCTCTCTCAATCACTAAATCAAAAAGTGTCACAGATCCTGCAGTGAGAACTGTAGACATTTGTGGGCGAGCATCTTTTCTAGTGTTGTTGGCACGAGTGTTCCCCAAGAAAATGACTGAAAGGCAATTCATCTGTAAGTCAAAAGACAAGAGCTCCTCAACCCCTGTACTGCAACAGAAAGTCAGCAGCGTTTACTTTACTTACACGCTATAGGATCAGGGATAATGTTGTATAAATATTTGATGGTTTCCTAGCAGGGTCTTATATGGCTGAGGGAGTGCAGCATTAAGCTTGATGATCAAGGCATCCTTTCAACACGCAAACACAAAGACGCATGCACACACAATCACACATAAACAGCGGTACCTCCATGCCGTCCTTTATGCCCACACACACACACACGCACACGCACACAGCGCACAGCACAGCACAGCACAATGCTCTGACTGCACTGCATTGGGTTTCACTTTGTGTGTGTGCTTAGTTTAGAGATGTTGATCATGTCTCGCTGAGCTTGCAGTAAACAGACAGATTCTTTACATTTTTGAGATCATTCCCGCACAGCAACTTGTTACGCTTGTGTTAGAAACTGTATAAAAGCTTCGACTGTAGCAGCAGCAAACGTCACATGTTGTTTGTTAAGTTGAGTAAATACACAGGGATTTTTAACTCTGACTTTGTAGCAGACTCTTAGAAAACGTCTCAAATATCACAGTGCATTGCTTCTAGAATAGAGAGTGATTAGCACTGCCAGAGACGCTGTGTTAAATTGCTGAGCTGTTATGGCTGCCCCCTTTACACCACTAAAAGTGTCCGGATTTTTCTCCGTCTAGCAAGTGTGAAATGTCAGTCGGCGTATAATCTTACAGCAATCAACCCCACCAGAAGCAGGGAGATAAAGAGTGTTTTTCTCCTTCAGAGGCGTATGCAGATGACAGCTGATGTATGATATTAACCTTTGCTATTCTAACTCCTGTCTGTACTACCCCCACTCTATCTCAACCGCACACACACACACACACACACACACACACACACGCACACACATGAGTGGCATACTAATCATATCGATCCACCTTTGGAAAGACGTTTTTTTTTCCCCCCGCTTTGTCAAAATGTGTGTGTGAGTTGTTAGGAAATGATGCAAAATTGCCACATACAGTACTTTATTTAGAAAGCCAAGATATACTATAAGTGTGTAATAACTTTTCCCCAGCATCCCAAAGTAAGTAAACCTGCCATATCTGCAGTATATTTTACACAAATTAATTTGATGAATGTGTCAGTCCTTGAATATTTTCCTTGGATTGGATTGCTTGTCAGTGGCAACATTTTAGAGATAAATGGGCTCCTCGGTTTTAGTGTCGCTTCTCTCTTTGTCTACTGAATCGTCAGTTTTAGCAAGGAGGAAAACAAAGTGCAGAGGGAGGATGAGACAGGAGGCAAAGTATAAAAACAAATTGGCGCAGAGGGATGAGAGTGAGATATCAAAAGAGTGGATGGTGAGGGATGAATGAAATAGAGAATCAGACGTACTGTGGTCTCTGAGGTCAGGGTCTATATCACTCTCAGTCTCTGAAACAACAACCATCACAACATGCACGAGGGAGCTAACCAATCTGGGCTACAGCATTGTTCGCTATCTGCTGAAGAGAACAGCTTGGTCTCTCTCTTCCTCTCTCCTTTTTTCTTACACGCATACACACTCTCGCACAATCGCTCCTCACTGTTCATATCTGGAGAGAGAGAGAGAATAGCGCGTGTTCCTTATTGTCCCCTTAGTGGTGATGTGGGGGTGTGTGTTAGGGCTTGATTGTTACTGGTTTACATAAGGGTATTAAACTCTAGCATAGCCCTATCTATCTGAGCCAGGCAGATATATTTGTGTTGTGGTTCCTTTATGCATTTGTTATTTCCAAAGAGGATTGGGATGCACCAGTGGAAGAGAGGATAGATAGCCTGCTGATATTACCCTCTTTCCTCTCTCCTTCGCTTCCTCTTTTTTCCTCTAAAAACCAAACTCTTGTGTGTTTGCGAGTGTGTACACGTGTGTGATTATCTGTGTGTGTGTTTGTGTATTGCCTCCAGAAACAAAGATGGGTAATTAATTAAAGAGAAGTGCACTTTGGCACCATTGTTCTGTTCAACAACTCTAACAGTGCTCAGCAAAACAGCATTCAGTGATATTACTTGTAATAATAGCTGTTGTTTCAATCTGAAATTAGGGATGTATTAGCTAAACATTGTGTAGATGCATTTAGCTAAGCCAACATAATGCGCAGAGAAAGGTTTACTGTCTAATCAAAAGTCAAACAAAAATGTAGCTACTGTATTGTACATTTTGTTCACATACTGTGCAGTTTCATGGTGCTTGGGATAAGTATTTGCATCTCTTACTCTCTACTTGTACTCTAATGCAGTAGGATCATTTTTGGAGTTTAAAAATAACTTCTTGATCATTCTGGTAATGAATGTTGGACAGTAACCCACTGTGTACAGTAGCGTGAGGGACATCTTAATTATTATTACTTCCACATGTTGATGGTGAGCTTGTTTGCTGACCTAAATATTTTTAACTTTTTAACAGGTACGGGTTAGCTTGGGGCTGTGGTTGCGGTGTGAACTATGTCAAAGGAGGAGAAATGCTCTTTCATGTAACCTCAGATCGCAGAAATGAGCAGTGTTTCATCATAATGCAAACTTTGCAGTTATTTAAAGGCACGTTTTACAAACAAAATGGATCATTCTGAAATCATTCCTTTTGATGCTGATACTGTTGAAGAATCCAATTATGATTCTGATAGTCTGTAATGAGCTGCTGCTTATATTTTTGATATATCTTGCCCAACAGTTAGTGATGGCCAAACAGTACTAATAATAAAATAGATACACTGCAGCTATCCATTATTAATTAAGTTTTCCCTGTAACTCGTGGGCACTCACGACTAGATGCTTGTGCATAATGAATGACATTATAGTGAAACACAGAACCTTACACACATTACAGTGTATTATAAACCATTTATTAAATGCTTATAAATGCTTATAAATGCCTCATAGGGCATTGTTAAGTAAATTACTATGAATAAACAGTGAAGTAACCAGTCTGCACAGTGATTTACTTTTAGTTTTGAATCTTAAATACTTAAAAACATCTGTAACTTAAGTAAAACTTTCAAAACTCAACCTTTCCTTCTTTATATTGTGGTACTTCCTACATAGTCAAATATCTGTAATATAAGATATTCTTACACAATATACACAAAATATTCAAGCCTGATAAAAATTGTGAATGCACGAGAGGGAAGCTGTTGTTTTGAGGATTGTCTGATCTGCATGTGCCTGTGCACTTCTGAGGATCAGGCAGGAGAGGTTAAATCAAAGGGGAGTCAATAACTCCGTCCCTCCCTCCTGTCTGCGCTGGTGTGCTGCTGGGAATGCCTGGTGCTTGGTCTCTGACTTGTGAAAGAGGAGGGACAGAATGGGAACACTTTTACAAACACTATTGGAGGGACGAGTCGTGCAGCTTCTGCAGAGGATCTAAAACTCTGCCACACACATATAGAGACACACGGACACAGAGACAAAGACTTCCTCACTGTGTCTGGGAATGATAATGAGCTGAATTCTCTTTTCTCCCAACCTGAGAGCATGAGTCCAGTCATGGCTACAGCCTTGGGTAAATCAATATCATCATCCATAATCTTTATTGTGGGATGAAACGCAGCATAAATCAGCACAAAGACGCCCCTCTCTTTAGCAGCCTCCAATTGCGTGCAGCTCTCTCCTGGGCCAACAACACTTTCTTTTCAGAACAGAGAGGTTTGTCTTCCAGTGTCTCCGGTCTCTGCAGCACCTTCTCAAGCATCATATCAGATGCTTGTTTGGTGCTTGCAATTGTGCTCTGTCTGCAGTAGGTGTGAAAGGTGATCCGAGCGAGTGGCGCAGGTATCTGTCGGTGAGGAATGAACTGTCTTCTAGTTGAGTGAGATGATTTTGAAGTTGTTAAATCTGTCTTTCTAAGGTGTGTCTTTAAGCAGAACAGAAATGTCTGCGCGTACGACTTCTAGCTCGGCTTTCTTTGAGTGTGAGTGTGAGTAATGAGGTTTGGAGAAGAAAGCTTAGCCAAATCCTCTCATCAGTCTTCACTCCTTCAATACCCAATCAGCAGGCTAATTCAATACCCAATCACGGGGCTAATAGCATTCAGCTGAGAGGAGAACCAATGAGAACTCCCCTAATGGGCCTTGGGGAATAACTAGCTGGACAAAATGTTAGTGCAAAAAGAAGGCAGAATTTCCTTTTCTGTAAAGAAAATGTACTGTCTAATGATCTCAGTTTGGTTTCCAATTGCCTGTCACTGTAGCTGTGAAACAAGAAAAATCTTTCATTAAACTGTCTCAGACATTCATGTCTACTCAACCACGTCAAAGGAATGAGCGCAACGTTACATTCAAATTAGCATTTAAGATTCAAAAAGAGATTCATCCAGTGTTTCAGCACTGTTGAATTAAAACCTAGATTCAGTCTCATGCTACATGCAGCTCTATGACATTTAACATGCAAACAGATTCACATCTACCTCGTTTATTTTTCCCCCTGGAGCTGTGAGTGCTCGGTGGATAAGTGCACGGGGCTGAAGGAGTGTCTCAGCCATTGTAGTGTCACAAATCCCCTCTTCCTGACATGCACTGAATAAACTGTCACGGGCGTTACATAGTGTCTCCATAAAGCCTGCCACCAAACAGTTACTACCTCCACAGCCTCAGTCCACTGCACCAACAACACAAACAAATCACACTGTGATGCGTTCCAGTGTTTTCAGGTGAGTGTGTTTGTATATGTGATAAACTGTAAAGTGGGCTGCACACATGACTGTGTTTTCTGATATGATCATACACCATATAACCTTATATGTCGTGCTCACTCTCAGCCCATATTGGCCTCCCTTCCTCCATCTCCCTTGCTAAAAGCTTTCCAGTGTGTTGCATATAGAGTTTTGTGCTCGGCCATTAAAGTATACATCAGCATTCGTTACATTTATTTTGGTGATATGATTGCAAGGTTGATTTAGTGTGAGCACTAGTGCCCATCACAAAGACAGAAGATATCTAAATAGGAAATCTGCCTCTAAAGTTACCAGCAGGTGCAAAGTGAATGTGTCTGTTTTATGTGTTTTTTTTACTGGTCTTCCACCAACAATAGGAATTCAGCTACAAGAGATTAGAATTTTTTATTTGCAAAATGTTGAGCTTTAGAGCATAATTCTGGGATATGTACGATATCACATACTGAAATCCACAGCATACCATGGAAACAAATTTCCGCATGTCATCATTGTAACCTAACAGCCTTAACGCACTGAACTCTATAACTAATGAAATACTGTACAGAACTGTGAGGAGGGCATTTCCCTTTCTTCTTGGCTACATCTTTTATCGGTGGACAAAGTGGAACTCAGCCTCCAGCCTCGGTCCTCTAGAAATGACAATTGATTTGCAGGTTATTTCCTGCTTCCTGTGAGCTAATTGAAATAAAGTGGGACAGTAGACTTTAGGTTCTGCAGCATCTATCAATACTGCAGTGGTACAGTAGCGAGAGCCTTGTGCCTCTACTGCTGTGTCCTAACCACTCCTACAGAATATTTATTTCATTGGTTAGCTCATCACCATGCCAATATTTTATGTGTGTTTTTATCTATATAATGAAACAGTGTGTGTGTCTGTCTGTGTACTAGTGTTGGCTGGGTTACATTGAGTAGTAGTGACATGATATTCTTGAACGCATAGGGTATGTTAATTCTCTTTACAATATAAAACTAATTTACCACAAACACTGAATCTTACTGCGTTTCTGACAATACAACAGTAGAAAAGAGAGAAAGGAACAACTCGTAGCTAAAGTACGCAACACAGGAGCAGTGTATTATTTGCTTCCCAGCTGTTGTGAACGGCTGGACTCTACTCAGGATGAACTGGTGAGTGTATGTAGTATTATTATTATATATGTATACGATTTTTTCGAGACTATATCTTGACTTGCACTGCTCCAAAATCTGACACTTTGCATGATTTAAGATCCAGAATAACCCAATGTTTTAAACAATGCATTCATTTTGCAGCATTTACCCTAATAAACATTAATATATAATAATAATACAATAAGAAGATGTTGATGCAAATTTGATTTGGACTGTGCATAAACATAGGGTTAGGGTTAGGGCTGGATTGTTACATCCTTTTTTTTGGGACAGAATGATTTCTCACTGAAATCACTGAAATGTACATTTTGACTAAACTAAACTACAAAACTCCAAATGTATGCACATTTAAATGCGTTCAAAGAACAGGTCATCCCTTTGCTTCTGTTCTCTTAAACCACAGTAATGAGTTCAGCTAGTGTCTTAAAATGGTCTAATCAAACTCTCGTTAGACGGCAAGATACTCTGAATCACCATTAAATCTATCTGCATATTACCTGTGCTGCTATAATTAGCTATGAATCTCATTTGAATCTCATTTAAATTCCTCCTATGAATCTCAATTAAACAAAGAGATTCAAACAAACAGACATAGCATTGAAAATGGGATGTATACACATAGTGACTCTCTCACACACACACACACGCACACAAACACGCACACTGCACCTGCTGTTATCATTGCTGTTGTTTAAATGTGTTCAGTTTAATTAATTTGTTTTGATACTCAAGACAAATCCTTTACAAATCCTCATGTGGTAATTATCGTACATTTAATAAGCACACTGAGATAATGAAACAATTAGAGAGAAACAAGCTGTTTAAAGACTGAAGCAGTGCTTTGAACTGGTGTATATGCTTTAATTGTCTTTTAGTGACTTCAATAAGCTGGCAGATCATAGGAAATGTCCTCACAACTTACAAATCAAACACCCTTCAAAGCAGCATTACGAACCAATAAATTATTACTTGTGGAAATTATAAGTTTTCAATGGCGCTCTAATGGCAAAACACAAACATGCACGTGTACGCACACACACATACACACACACACACACACACACACACACACACACAGACCCTCTTTCTCTGTGGTGTTATCACAGGGGCCAATTAGCGGCCCCAGCTTTCTGCTCATGAATGCGCCAGGGGACCTATAGGCAGCCCGCGAGGCTGCGAGAGGCCTCGGGGTAGCAGGAGAATTATCACTCTTTTCATCTCTCCGTCTCTCACACATCCTTGCATACACATATCCACGTTCTGCTCCGAGCTAGAGCATTTCCTTTCTTTTTCTCCATCATTTTCTTGCTAAGCAGGCCCTAAGAACAGGGAACAAAGGATGACCCTGAATATTATGACACGCAAATACTTCAAGGTAATTTATCCAAGTGAGGCGAAAGAATTGGACGAGGTTCAATAAACACACGCATAGAACCGCCTCCTACGGATGAATCAGTCGATGGAGTTTACTCATAACCTTTGATCTGTGCAGCCAGGGCAACTTTGTGTGTGTGCACTTTTAGGTAATGGAAAGGCAAAGTCATCACAATATATGCTGACCAGAATCTGCATCTGTGCTGCACTCTGTAACGTGACTATTAGCGATTGAGTGTTTAGGGAGACCTGGCAGGTTGCTGGAGCATGTGCTAGGCTGTGCGTGTGTACGTGTGGAAGGTGATTACTCTGTGTTTGTTCTTATCCCTATCACACTTCTGCGCACCCCCTCATCTTTCTTCCCTTCCTCTCGTCCCTCTGTGGCCCCCTGCTGATTGCCTGGTAGGTGGCTCACACACACACATAAACACAGTAAGCCCTCTGCCGGCTGTGGATAACTGTAGATCCCCCTCTCTCCTCTTCACATCAGAGAAGAGAGAAGAGGAAGGTGGCAGGGGAGGAATAGAAAAAAGGGTTGGGGGGGTGGCAGAGCAGAATGAGTGGACACCTGTCCTGTGTCAAACCTGCGTCTACCTGTCTGTCTTCCAAACCGTGGGCTGATATGTCTTTGTTTCTTGCAGGTGGCAAGACTGGGGTTGGTACAACAAGCTGAAATGTTGTTGAATCAGAGTCAATCTTCTGTCTGAGGGAAATAACTAAGGCACTGCTGGTTGAGAAAGTTAAAGCATATTTAAAAGGCACACGTAGATGCGCGCAAGTGTATTTTTCTGCGTGTGTATTTCTATGTGACATCGGTATGGATGGAGAAAGCAGAATGTAGGCAGTAGATAAGATAAGTGGTCTTTATTTCTGACAGAGTCATTTAGCTGTGGATGAAGAGAAGAGAGGAGGAGAGGATGTGGAGGAGAGAGTTATAGTTATGGAGCTGTCAGAGGTTTGGTAATGTTGAATGAAATGAGGTCCAGCGTAGCAGAAGGAAAAACAAAGGTGGAGAAAGAGAGATAGAGGGAAGCGTGACCTTGCAGACAGAAAAACAGATGACGGAGGAGGAGAACCTGTTTCTTTTTAACCATGCACTGCGCTGCTTTCTACCTCTCATTGTACCTCTGTTAACATGTCAGCTTACAGGCCACTTCCTATATTTTCTCCTCACCAGGCCACATCTCTGAATCACTGTCTGCCTCACCCTTATTCCCCTCAGTGACTGAGGATATACCTGCATTTTAGCCCTAAATTGCACCACACTCACTCGTTCCCTCAGACACATTGGTGCAGTTATAGAAACATTCTCTTTGTCATATATTTGCTCGTATTGATGCATCAAACTGTCAGAGACCTCCTGTCACTTCTGCCATTTTCTTCTATCCCCTTCTGTTCCTTGTATAAGGAAAAGTATTTATTTTCATTTATCAAAGCTTTTTACCCCAGAGAGAAAGAAAATTTGCTGTGTCTGCAATACAGAGAGCGTGTGTGTGTGTGTGTGTGTGTGTCGGGGGAATGTGGAGCAATGCTAGAGGTTATTATGAAGAGACTGAGATGCGACAGGAGACTCCTCTGATTGGGAATAAAACACCATCTTATCTATTTAAATAAACCCCACTGCAACTTCATCTACACAGTCACGTACACACACACACACACACACACATTAAAAATAAGAAGGCATGTAAAGAAAGACACAATGAAGTAAAGACATTGACTGAAGCAAAAAGAAAAAAATGCAAAAGCTGGCAAATCTATGCTTGTAAACAAACACAAGAGCAAATTCACAAAGGGATTTGTAGTAATTAATTTGCAATGATCGCCCTATTTTAGGTTTCACTTTGAAGATGAAAAAACTGTGTTTGAGCATAGACATAAGGAAAAACAGCCCTAATAGAACATGAAAAGAACATCTAATTATTCAAAGGAGAGTAGTTACTGTAGGAAACAAATAAAAATGTTTCATGCTGAATAACACAGAATCATTCAAAGTTCCACAAAGCATTGTAAACTGTAATTTCTGAATCACCTAAGTGGTTTACTGGTGAGCTGCATCATAAACGGTCAGCTGTGACCACCCCAGCCTCCGACACTAACCTGGTGACCTCTGACCTCTGCCTGACCAGAAAAGCAGAACCTGTACTTGACCTATGAACTTGTGGCTTCTTAATAACCGTGCTGTAGGAACACAGAACTGTGCACATGTCAATAAGACAAAAGACATGCAAAGTATGGATGCAAGAGTGTGTGAGTGTGTGTGTGTGTGTCTGTGTGACAGTAAATAATGAGAAGACAAACAATGATGTATGTTGGGTCTGCCGTCTGAGGCTGCAGATGCTCACCCCAGGTGGTCTGATGCTAATAACATACGATACGAAACAATGTAATGCAGCTTTTAACATCGTACAAACTGTTAGTGTTAGGAATTAGATTTTCAAAGTAACTTCTTCTTCCACACTATTTAACCTATTACCATCATCGTCATCGTATTATTATGTTTCTTTTATGTGAAATAGGTTTTGGTATGGTGTTATTTTTGAATGTTGCGTCCACAATTAGAAATTGCAGCCACACACAGATAAACTTCATCTTCAGTATGTTTACGGATCTTGCTGTGTGACTCCTGTGATGCTGTGTTTGATCCTGTCTGTTTAATGTATCTGTTGTATGAGCAATAGATAAAGGAATTGACAAAGCCTGTGGCAAAATTTAGTATTCACACTATTACCCCAACGTGACATTAAACACGGATTATTGACAACGCGCACACATATACTTCTGAGTAATGAACTCGTTTGATTAATTACTCTGACTAGATGGAAGACAGGTAGAGCAGCAGCAAAAACACGTAACATTACATTGTAAACGCCTCGGGCGTCTGACAAAGTGAAAATATGACAATCATTCAACTGCTTTTAAAATAAACACGTGCGTTTGAGAGCGTGAGAGTGACAGGGTAAGCCGGTGTATGTGGAACCCATATGGGCCGTCTTCCCGCAGTTGGTACACACAGGAAGTTGTGTTCACACAAGCCAAAACAGAACACGTTTGCTCCACCTTCTTTCTTGTCTCCTCCCCTCTCACCCTCATTTTTCTCTATATGTGTGTCAACCTTGAACCACAGGAGACGAGATATATATGGATAAAAATCTGTTTGACATGTTTCCGAACCCTTATGGCAAAAGTGTATAGTTTAAAATGGATCAGAGATTTGGAGGCTGGTGGTGTTGTGTGCAAAAAATACCTACCACATCCAAATTTACATTTTATTATAAAAAATAATAACTCTTTGCCATATCTCTGTTTTTTAATTTTCTCCACTCACCATGATGCAGAACAAAGTGCTCACAAAAATATACAGAGAGATTTTATTTGAATGGTGTTCCACAGAAAAACCCTTTTCTATAAAACATCTCACAAAGCTTACATTAGTGCTGTTACTAGAAAGCCAGTAGGCAGCAAAGATTAGAGAGAATGTGGAGCCTCACCCTGTCTGCCCTCTCCTCTGAGATAAATGAAAGATCTTCACATGCTAGGGAGCACTGGCAGTACTTCACATACTGCACAAGTATAAACACACAAACACTTGACTTTGTTTTCTACCGCAGTTAATGTGCAATGAATTTATATCTGTCCCCGGAATAGCTGCTTCTGCACAGGCCTTTATAATCCAGGTAAAACCTGAAACAGCAGGGTGCCACACAAAAACACTGCATTAAGATATAACCAGGTAAGGTGAAAAATATATACAGTAACTATTTAAATAACACAACTGATGCCTGATCTATGGATATCCGATTCACTCTGCAGCAGGAAACCTGACTGACTCTCAGTGGTGTCATTGTAAAGACACCTTTAGTTAGTTAGCGACCACTGTCTTTAGTCAATGTGAGTTCAAACTGTCAGACAAGAAACCGCAGCTTGTCTCCCTCTCCCCGCTGCTCTGCTCGTCTTCCCTCCGCATCGTCTTCCAGACCATTAGAAGTGAACCTTTTTTCTTTTTTGTCATGAATCTTTAATCAGCCTTTTCAAGTGAGTGGGCAAGCGGAGTCTCTGCAGAACACTGACCAGCACTGCTGAAACACACATTCTGATGTAACTTATACACAGGTTAAACCTCGTTCACATCCCAGGAGCTCTTCCAGACTTTTGTCTGATCAACAACTGAAGCTCGCAGTCATGTACATTTTCTTTTATCATTCCCTATGCTAGCACATTAAAAGGAGTGTTTAAAATCTGCTTTAGAACAATATTTCCATCTGTGCTCTGACAAAAATAAAAACCATGCTGTGGTTGAGACCCAGCAGTGGTAGTGGAATAGCTGCATACCATCATTGGTTTGCTCTCCTGTTTAGACTGAGAGGAAATCCATCAGCAGGAACCCGAGCGAGAGTCAGTGAACTGATGGTTGTGTACATACAGTCTCTGGATTTCTTCCTCTTTCATGACACAAATGCATTTGCTTGTGTAGGCATGCACACAGCTGCACCCACACACACAGCCGCACACACACACACACACACACACACACACCTCTAACAGTAAATAAAGCAGTGCAGTCAGGTCACAATCACAGTAAACCACACAAACGACTACCATCTGTCTCTTTGTCTCTGCCTGTACGAGTCAATGAGCCTCACTGGCAACAGTTCATACTACACTGCCCAAACACAATAACATTCAAAATCACAGTTAAAAAAAATGAAAGAATAAAATATCTGTTACATCTATTCACAATTCCTCTCCCTCACTCTTATCACTCTCTCCTTTCCTCGTTGGCCAACTCTGTCTCGCCTTCTATTCCTGTAAATGTGTGATTTATCAGCCTTAATTGCTGCCAGTGGTTCGTGCGGTCATGTGACCGCAACATGACAGCACGTGATAAATATACCCTGAAAATTAAACCCTGCGTTGCAAACAGAAACTTGCATTGCTTGCATCACATCTGCAGAGGATGGTGACAAAAATAGAATTGGTCTAATAAAAGCTGCACTTAAAGAACAAAGTCTCAGCTCACGATGTACTTTAAAATCACAGTGTTGCAGTAATAAATGACATTTATCAAAATGAGGCAAAGGGCAAAAGGGAAAAAATGTACAATCAATAATGATAGACCAAGTAAATCTATTGTTATAAAGTGTTTCACACACACACACACACACACACACACACAGTCTACAGCAGAATCTATCACTGCAGCTCACGTGTTTCCCTTCTCACAGCGTCCAGTGGCAGGATGCTGACTGAAGGGCCTGCAGTGCTCAGTTCATACATCTTTTTGTTACATGGAGCCAGTTCTCAACCACTGACCTTTTTATTCACCACACTATACATTGTTAAAATAATGTATGAGGTGCCTTAGCCAAAGCCACTTCATTGTGTTTTGTTATACAGAACAGAGGTACGTGTGTATAGGTGTGTGTGTGTGTGTGTGTGTAAGAATATTTGTAATGGAGCAAGATGATTTTAAGTTTCGTATCAGAATTAGATTTTTTTTTAATACAAGAATACAACGAATGCATCTCTGTTAAGTTTCTAAAGGCAATATAAAGGGATAAAAAAAACAACACAAAGACAGACAAATCAAAATAATAATCATAATGCGATGTCATATGTGATACGTAGTGTGACAAGTATTATTTTGCATGTTTGGGCTTAATAAAAATAGACTCACTTTATCAGTGTGGTGGTGCATGTCCTGCCATCATCCCTGCGCTCTTGTTTATAGACTGGCAGTAAAACTATTTATGGTTGGGCTTTTGCTGATGTCATGCGACAGATGTTTTAGTGAAATGTCTTGTTGGGTTTTATGTGTTCAGAATTATGAAATTAAATGCAACCGGTCAGAACAAAAAGAAAGGATAGCAATACAATTACTACAAGTATCAAGATAAACATTTGAGGGAGACTGATGTTGTAACTATATGATGAACGCGCTCTCAGGCTGCCGCAGAGGCATCAGCAATTATCACAATAGCAGCGCATGCAGACAGTAATGCAAAAATAATGCTATATAATACAGTATAATATAACTTTTATTTATCTATTTAAAAATACACTTTTTCTGGTTCAGCTTTATTCTTTTTATTCTGCTACATTAATTGTCTTTCTACACACTTACTCCCAACATTTAAATTGCCATTGCAATCCAATAATGAGCCACTTAAACTCAAACCTGATCTCTGTCAAATAAATGCAATACGCTCATGGATTTGCCGTGGCCTGTGGTCTGCCGCCACATCACTGCCACGCTAATCTCTTTCTCTAATGAAACCCAAAATTCAGAAAGACTGATGGAGAAGCATAGAGCGAGGATCGGACTTTCTACCTGACAGAAACATGTGTAACATGTTAAAAATGTCCTACTAATAATGAAACAAGATGATTTCACAGCTTGGACAATGACAGAGGCACAACATATTGATAAACGCAGTATGTGTGCGCTTACCTTTGCCTCGGCTGTGTGTATTGTGTATTTTTGCAGGTTTGCATATTGTGTCTATGAATGCCTGCGTATAAACAGGTAATGGGGGGAGGGACAGCAGAGTGACTCTAGCACCTCTGTACCTTCCCTTCCTCCACCTTATTTATTTGTCTGTATTAGTTAGCTCCTTCTCAGCACTTAAAATTAATGTCATCCAGCAGAAAATAGAGGCTGAAAGCTAAAATTCAGCACTTTCCCAGCAGCCTGGTTATTTATCAAGCTAACAAGGAGAAGATGCATCCCGTTTCACCCGGGCCCAGGAAATATGTGCCATTAAAGCCCAGAGCTAGTGTTTGAGAGCCAGGGAATAAAAGTGAGGGTGTCAGGAAGAGGGGATGGACAGCTTTGCCAGCAATATGGATGCAGGGAGACCAACAGACACATTTATATAAGAAACAATAGACAGCGGTGTAGAAAGAATGAGGAGTGAGAGGGAACACACACATTCCATGTGTAGTCACAACACATCTTCGGCATGTGCTGCGTATGTGCATATGAAGTGCTGATTCGCTGATGGCTATAAAAAACGATCCTTTAGGGGACGCAGAAGACATAGTTTGGAGCTTTTGAATAAATCATGTGTTGCCAGAGTGAGTTTAGTACTTATTTTCTCTTTAGGAGCCGGGTGTTGAAACACGTCCTAGGGTCTGTTAGCATTGTGCCGTGTTAACATCGGTGCAGTATCAGGAGCTAACGCCAAAGTGCTGGAATTCACTGAGCAGCTAGCATTGGGCAGTCACCGCAGGGAAGAGAGAGGAGAGGATGGTGATACCAGAGGTGCAGGGAAGGCCGGCGTGTGTCTGCGTGTAAGGAGAAGGAGGCTGAGAGCGAGAGGAAGGCCCTGGGCTGCTGGTTGCTGTGATTCAGGGGAATACATTATATCACACTAACCTCCGGCTGATCACAAGTTCCTCTCTCCATCGTGCTGTGAACACACACTCGTAACCCGAGGACAACAGAGGCTTCGAGGCTCCCACAAACACACACTCACACGCACACTGGAAATAGCTTCACAACTAATTATGTTTGAATAAAACAACACAATCTTGGCTTAAACAACTGAAACACGAGAGCGTAAACTGTATATTAACATAAGTTGAAAAGAGGAGAGGCTCCGTGTTTAGAGGCTTGCCTCCGGGGCGCAGTATAATTTTCTCTGTGATTTAGAAGTGAGTAAGAACACATAGCACATCTTCAAAAACAATTCAAATCCAAACACACTTGTTCTGTGTTCAGCTTGTCTACCTTCACAACTGCAGAAAGCTAAATATTTCCGCTTTTTAAAATGTCTAACACGCTCAATCCTACTTGCTTCCTCTCTTCTCACTCTAGGCCTAATAACGAGCATACATCCTGTTCATATTCTCCCTGTCATTTGGATTTTCTGGATGGAGAGATGACGTCTGTGTCACTATCAAGATGGTCACAGTGTAACGAGTCTAACACAGGGCAGATAGTGGTTATATATATTCGAGGCAGTGAAGGATAGTGAAGTGTGTCAAACTGGGGATGGAGCAAATCCTGGTCCTTGCGTAATACAAAAGACCCCAACACAGCTGCAGTGTTTTATATGTGACAATGGCAGGTGTAGCAATACACTAGAATGTATTATTCATCATCTGAAATTATATTGTATCATTTTTGATTCAACACCAGGAGTTGTGACACAGATTTGTTGTTCATTTTAAAATGTAATACTAGTCTGATTTCCTTGAGAGTGTATCCGGAGAAGCCGATAATGTTTTTATTTTTCAGCATGTTGTCGAATGTGATGAGGCTTAATGATATGTATGGTGGCCTGATGCTCAATGTTATAAGCATCAGACTGGGATGCCGAAGGATCGAATCCCAGTCCAGACTTCTAGCCCATCCCCCATACCAGACGTGTCCTTGAGCAAGACACTCAGCTCCATGTGAGTCTGCAACGTAAAGTAAATGTCTTCTGCCTGTTTACTATGTTTATTTTTCAGAGCGACCAATCTCATTTGGTTATAGTCCAAATGTTTACACATGCACTGAATTCCTTCCTCCTCTTACACACACGTACACCTTGTGTGTGTACAGGCATGTGCACATGTGTCTTTCCTCCTCTGCTGTCTACATGAACCTAACCTGCCTGCTGTCAGGCACAGACGCACCTTGCTTCTTTGCACCCCTTTCTTAGTGTCGGACTCAACCCATCACCACGAGGGGAAAAGGGAAAAGAAGGAAAGGTAGTGGGAGGTACAGGGAAGGGACAATGGAGGTGTGGTGGGTGGGGGCTCTAAAGCTTCCTCTAATGTGCCCTCTCCACTCCCATGCCTGTGACCTCAGAGCTCCTGACAGCCAGAAAGTGCTGAAGCATGCAGGTGTCCTCACGCTGCAGCCACACACACACACGCCAGCGCACAGTCACGTGTTTCACTCACGCGTGCACACACACAGACGCAGGTGTCCTACCTTAGCAGCCTGCATTGTGTCATTTTTAACTCCTTCGTCACCGCCACCCTGACTGCGTCAGCACCGTCTCTATTCAAAACGTGCGTCATACTGCCCATGTATAATCAATCCACAGTAAAACAACATGTACAGCCAAGGAACGCATATCAAAGGCAAGACCAGCATGTGCTCCCCAGCGCTGAGCACACGAGAAAAATAAAGTACACCGTCTGCTGCACAGTAAAATAAGCTGATGCTGTCGTTTCCTCTGTCCAGCTTCTCAACTGTACAGTGTAAAACTGGAGGTGTCCAGAGAGTGTCCTGTCGTGTGTGTGTGTGTGTGTGTGTGTGTGTGTGTGTGTGTGTGTGAAAGCGGGGGGTTAGGGTTAGAGAGTTGTATTACAGATGTGATGAGTCGCCTGGCTGCGAGGCTGATACCTCAGCAGCACCCAGCATTGACCAGGCCTTTAAATAAAGCCTTCGATCCTCCAGCAGCAGAGAAGGTCACCGCATGCCTCTGGTTACCCTGCCTGTCTGTCTGCATTCATGGCCAGGAGACCTCCCGCCTTCCCTTCCTCCTTCTCTTGCTCACCTCCTCCTGGCTTGATGTACAGGTCTGCATTTATTAAATCTTTCCTCAGTCTCTTGACTCCTCTCCTAACGTTCACTCAGTTCGTTACGCCACACTTAGTTATCTTTTTCTCCTGATTTCCCAACTGGGATCATGAAAGAAAAACCACACCTCACTTTCTCTCACTCATTCCATCATCTTCTGCCTTCTCTCCAATACCCAAACTCCAGTCTATCTGTGTGTCAGCCAGAAAAAATAATGTAGAGTGTTTGTCTCCACAGAGAGAGCAGAGAGAGTGAAGGAAGCCAGGGAGCCAGGACAGAGGTCAAAGGACCTGGCTTCATCCCGCGAGCTCTGTGCATGTCACCCTTCTGTCAGTCAAGCAGCACTGTCATAGCCCCCAAACATAGATCTGCATAACAGCTCACACAGTGCATTTTGAGAGAGTTTGGTTGTCATAGAAATACAAAGAAGTTAGAAAAAATGCATCTAATAATAAAATGTTTCCAGGAGTCTTAATTGAATTAAATCACTGTTAATACATGGTTTGCAGTTTTCTTTCAGGTCCTCGTGTTCAGGTGTTATGCAAACTTTTATCAGATTTAAACTAATTCTGAAAATGTCTGTTTGATGGCGTAAAGACAGATTGACCAGATAGCTGCTATCAGAATATACACATTTAATTTGACTAACATTTCTAAAATCAAACATTACATTACATTAAACATTACAAAAGTGTGTAACTTTTCTGTTCAGCGTTTACGATATGCTGTGGTTTGAAATACATCTTTTCCATGAATGTAACTTTTTGTTTTTCAATGCAAACCGAGCTTTTTAGCTGGAAACCTGAAAGAGTCATTTAGGTTATTATTATGAAAACCCTAGTGTATGCGCTGTATGGAAAATGAACTCGCAGTGTATATATAACATAGGTCGTCAAACCCTGAACATCTTGATGCAGCTTATTTCGCATCAGTTGTGAGCATGTTTTAACTCCATTTGTGTTGTATAGTAAGGCAGTGAACAGGAAGTTACCTCAGACTCCAGGGTGGTGGGACGATAGAGGTCACAGCTCTCTATCACAGGTGGAGAAATTTTCTTGACGTCCTGTAAACACAGGAAGCCAAATGAACTTTAAAACACTGTGAAACACAACTGCAGACATAGCACACTTAATAACTTTAATCCCGTAACAGTTTTGTTATCAGTGTGGCCTTGAATTTAAAGAAAGGTGATGTAGACAAAATGTCTAAAGAGCAGAAAGTGATTAAGTGCATAAAACTTTAACCTGAAACAAGGTTTAACAGCTACAGAACTGTTGGGTTTCTAAAATATTTGTAAAAGAATTGATCAAAATGGAATTTACAAGAAACCAAAGTAATTTGAAATTATTATTGTAAGTATATATTATATAAGTAGAAATTATATACAGAGTTTAGATAAATGACTTAAAGAAACAGATAAACAACGCACACCATCAGCACAAAACAAATAATAATATTCATAAATGTCTTTTACAAATGATATTATGTTTGTAATTTAGCTTTTAGTTTCAAGTGTTTTTTTTTTTTACATATCTCATTTTCCATACACACACACTACAGTTTGCGCAAAGCAAAATTAATAAACATAAAAAAGCATATCTGAAATAAAGTTTAGGTTATCAGTATTTTTAAAAATCTCATATTACTGTTTTTGTGAAAACCATATTGACATGTTTACATTATTTAGGTGTCGCCACATCTGACAGCAAGATACTAACTGAGGGAAACCTGGAGCCATAACCAAGTGACAAATTTTCCTGGACGACTTCTTGCATGGTTTCAGTCGAGAGAAATTAGTTGAATGAGTTACAACGTATATAAATCCACCTTTAAGCAACGATGATGAACACAACCGAGCCAAACGGACGCAGCAGCAAAAACCTGAAACATCTACAAATTTTCAGGTGAGAATTTACAGTTTGAACCCTGTATAAACTAATTACACACAGGTGAACAAAAATAGAGTTTCATAAACACACACAGGTCCAGACATGGATAAACATTTACACACACACACGTATGCCTGATACGCCTACACACACACACACACACACACCTGTGCCTGAACACTCTTGCTAACTCAAACAAGAACACGACCAAACACACACTGGACTTGATTAGTAAAGTAAGGTTCACTCGCAGAAGGCTACGGTGTGGCAGCAGTGTGAGGGGTCAACGCCTTTTCCTGGTACAAAAGAAAGCGGCGGAGAGACTTTGGAAGAGCTGAACAGCAGTGTGGGTCACCTTGCCTGGCAAAGAGATCAATGTCTGTTTGACTGGCTGAGAGACAGCAAGCGAGTGAGGGAGAGAGAGAGAGATAGAGGCTGACTGCGGTAGAAGGGTAAATCACCTTTTGCTTCATTGAAATGCATGTAAAACACACAGGGGATGGGCTCCGGGTCCACCCTGCATAACACAAACCTAAACGCACGCACGGGGTCACATAATGCACATTCACAGCGGTCCAACACACACCCCTCCACTGACTCTGTGCCCTGCAACTCAACTCACTGCTCAAAACACCAACACAGCCTCAGCTATGTTTATCTGTGAGTCAGAATATTGTGATCACATATGATTAAATCATAATTAGCTTTCATCTGTTGCCCCTATAGTTATACATTTAGAGGAGAACTCCTACAAGCAAATGCAAATCTGGTATTTTCGTTCCACAGCAACATGCACAGCACACGAGACCGTGCCATGTGCCTCTATGCACTTCCCTTTTGCAGCTGGGCATAATACACTAATCTTATTCAACACAGGATTGAATTCACACAATCACATTACCTCGACTATGTCCATGCTTGTATTTGATGGGGAAAAAAAATCACCATGCAAAACCAATGCGATACAAACAGTGGCAGGGGAACAAACCTTCTCTCCCGCTGCTGCCTTCTCACCACAGTCACAAGGGGACAAGTTAAATTATTAGGGTTTCAAATAAATGACACATAACTCAGGACACTGCGAGGCAGAGAGGGGGGAAGAGGGAGAGGAGCTCTGGCAACGCGGGTCTCAATGATGGACGGACCACAGAGAAACATAAATGCAGCTGATTTAAATCACTTTAAATGTAAATGTTTATTGCGTGGAGTGATGCAGATGCGGATTGAGTGGAAGAGATTGGAATTGTTTCCTCTTTTGAATGCGAACATGTTTTTAACCCTTCAGAGATTTGTCGTGAGAAACAGCACGCTCACTTTTCCCCTTTCCTCCCACTAAAGGAAACCTTTGCGTTACAGAATGACTCCTATTGCTAAAGAAAAATGGCACAATACATATACTGAGATATTGGTACTCACATTATAGTGGATTGCTTTTGATAAAATTAGAACATAGTTCAGTATATAAAAGTTATATATAAGAATTGATTCATTTTTTTCAGTTTTCATCTCACTGTAGTGAGTTTATTCTTTTTTAACAATATTTAGTTTCCTTGATGTTATCAAAATTTCATTTTGATTGAGATAAAGAATAAACAATCATCACTATGTAATGATAGCATAACGATAACTCTCCCTATAACTACATCTCACTCACAAAGCATTTCCTTCATTCACAAGGTCAAATACAACAATGCTGCCTGGTTATTGACACAAAAATACACTCCTCCTTTGTCCTATTAATTCTGAGGCATTAAAGCAAAGTAGATGATGATGATTTAATGTCAATACTGATACATTTCAATGTGATTACCCATAGTTGACCTGAAAGAAAGAGTCCAATATTGTGACAGCAGATAACTACATTATCTTTAATAACCTAATCATTGGACAGACTGCAAATGATCACTGTGCCGAAGTCAATAGACTGGGCCGGAGAATAGAGTTACAGCGGATGAGATTAATAATGTTGTGGTTGACTATGTGTCTATATGCTAGATGCAAAAAAAAAAAAAATCATATTGAACAAATGAAAGAGAGGAAAAAAGCAGTGAGTCTAAGTGCCGAGAAAAGAGGAGGACGCGCTGAATTGTTGTTTCCTGTGCCTTCTGTCCTCCTTCAACACAGGAAGTGAGGCAGTGTGACTTAATCCCCGTTGCCCCTTCGTGTGTCTAGAAGTTAAAACACACACGCAAGACAATAAAGCATCCAGCACAATTTCCACACACCTACAAATGACCTGCAATTTTCCACTGTGTTGTTCCTACGCATTGAATAATGGACACAAACACTGGAAAGCTGTGAACCATTACACAAAGCACAACCCCTGTGTGTCTGACAAGAAGGTTCCAGGGAAGCCAGTACCGAGCAAAAGTTCAGCTCATCGTGTCTGACTTACAGAAGAAAGAGGTGCCACGAAAGAAGTATAGCATCTCCAGTTCCAGGTTATAACACAAATGTAATTAAATAACACACTATATTGACCTAATCAGATAGGAGGCCATAAATTAGTGGGAACATGCTCACTAAAAGGCCCCCTTCTCTCAGCTAGGACGCATCTCTGATCGTTTATCATCTGAAAGGAGCAGGAAAGCGGCCAGCATCTCCCTCTCTCCCTCTCCCTCTTGGTCTGTCTCTGTCTCCCACCCACTTTTAATCACAGAGAAAATCGTTTCTACAGGCAGGAGAGGATCACGCCGCCCCATCTTGTCTCTCACTCTAGGCTTTGCCAGGTGACACTGTTGCACAGGTGAGAGAGCACAGAGCCCAACTCTGTGCAGTCTTCGACGCTGCATTCAAACAGGTCTCCGCCGTGGAGCATTTTAAAGTTTGCATTATCTGCACACCTCACATTTGGCAAAAAAAAAGTGCACACACATAGCACATGCAAACAGTCAGAGGTCCTGCAGTAGAAAAAGATAAGATACTCCCCCCTCCTGCACAAACACACACACACACACACAGAGCCACCCAAATTTCCAGCAGGTTGCATTGTGGAAGCAGTGACCTTGCATTGCAGGCCAACCTATATCCTGCCCAGCTTTTATCTCAAGCATCTTTATGATGCATCGAGTTACCCAGGGAAAGAAACAAACGGGCAGAACGGAGGAGAACCAGGTGATGATCACTGGACCAGCCTCTCTACAAAGCTGATCGTGTGTTTTCGATGGTTTTGTTTGAGTCTTCACAGCATTTGCACTTCGGAAGTCAAGGTAAAGACCCTGACACCGGAGCGAAGTCTGTAGGTTACCACAAACTCTCGCGTATCACATCGTAGTCACTTTCCCCCCAAAGTATTAAGCATCATTTAGTCCAATTTGAAAAGAGGTGATAAACTGCATCAAGTCTTTTCAGACACTGCGCATCTGCCGTAGAAATGTAATATCATTTTTTTATTAGACATATTTGTAGAAAAACATTTCATCGGCTCATCTTGTTTAGAGACTGGGGTTGATCTGGTCTCGTCATGTACAACTTTGTCTGGGCTCGATTTTTAAATGAAACGCTGCACAGACAATATTCAACAAGTGGACAGCCACCGAGGAAAAAGTGCAAGTTTACTCTAAAATCAATCATTAACACGGCCTCCTCTGTGAGTCCTGCAGCACTATTATCAGGCCCTGAGGAAAAATATCACTGCATTAAAAATATTAAGCACCATGGCCTGATTTTCTGCGGTTTTAAAAAGAATTTAAAGCGGTATTCTATCTCACATTGCGTAATTGATCGAGGCCGTGCGTTTGATTTTTGGGGAGGGTTAGTCAGTAAAATGAAATACTTTTTTACAATTTCCACCTTTTTAAAACAAATGAAAATCTCTGGATTGAATGAATAAAAACATACATTCCCTTCATTACGTAACGATGGAGCTGCTCTTGGAGCTGTTGTAATTACGCGCCACGTGCAACATCTGCATCGCTCGTCAATCAAAAGCAGATGTTTCTGAACAGATGTTTGCGTTAAATTCTGTTCAATTTTCAGGTTAGATTAAGAGAAGATTACAGGTCTGGGAGCGTGATGTCGCGTCAAAGAAACGATGACAAACAACATGCAAAACTAAACAGAGGAAAAACAATGACGATTTTCAGGAGAATGAATTTGTTTCCATTCACGAAGGTTTATTGATGAATGGTTTATTCCATTTCCAGTATTAAGTGTGAACATGAAGTCTGCCAGTTTACTGTACTGTCGAGGCAACACATTTAAATCTGGAGAAACCCAGTGCATGACAAGATGTTCAGCTGCATTATACTTTGCTTAATTCTTCTACAACATCGCAGCAACATTAAAGTTAAATTTCCACAGAGTTCACAATTTATTTACCGAATAAGACCCACGGGGTTCCCGTTAGGTCCTAATTAAGTCCCTTAATGAAAGGGAGACACAAACACAACGAACTGCAGAAACAACATTTGTTGCATCAGTTTTTCGTGACCATTCAGGACATGCATTTTAATCTGCTTCTGTTCTGTCCAACGCGTTTTAACTTCGGCCCCACTTGTTGGTGGCTGTAATATATTTAGTCTCTGCGTTTAGAAAAATTAAGAGGTTCTTTCTACTAAATATTCCAATGCTGTCTATCACTAGAAATCAATACTGAGTACAAAGTTGTTTTATTCCACAAGTGTGTTTCCCCCACATGGCTCCAAAAGAAACCCATCAAAATGTGTTAAGGTTCATTTCCGCCGTGAACTTGTATGAAAGCAAAGTGACGGATGAACGTTAGGTGTCCACACTTCATACAAATAATTCTCCAAGGTGATGAGGCTGAACAATGCATTCATGATGAAATCCAATCATTACACGCAGGTTTACATACATGGAGAGAAAGGGAAACACTACAAGCACAGTCCGCACACGACCAGCATGCATGGATTCACAGAGCTGATACAGTCTTGAACATTCATTCCCAAACTTCTGCTGAAACAAAGAATGCATGATATGAAAATGGGATCGTTCGTGTCAAAAGAAATTGTCTTCGGACACTAAACAAAAATAAACTCACATCAAAATAAAGTTGTTATACCTGAGAGACACATTTGGGGAGAAGGGGACAGGATGGACGAGGCGCACGAGCGGACGTGTGTTCAGCGAGGTATTCAGTGATTTTAGTAATTTTTTCTGTTAAACTACAGACATCACACGATGCACCGAAATCCTCTCAGACATTTGTGGACGTTTTCAGAGTCTTGCTTATTCAGGCCTAAATACGATCCTTCAAACGTGAGAAAACAAAAATCAAACAAGATCCTGAAACAGAAAGACTTGTTTTTGTCCTTAACTAACTCAACTTGAGCAGAACAGCTTCAACACAACCTTTTTAACTGAGCACCATTCAAAGTTGTTTTTTTTCTGTTTCTCTGTGAGGGTCGGTTATTAAAACTTTTCAGCGCCGAGACTCACATGAAAAACTCCGGAGATGAGGGGTTGTTGTCGCTGCCGGATCCTCCGTTTTCTCTGAAGCCGGTGCTGATCAGCTTCTCGTATTTCTCCTTGTAGGCGTCCCTCTCCCTGGCCAGCCGGGAGATCTCCTGCTTGAGGTGGTCCACCTGCTGTATGAGTTGCGTCTTCTCTCCTTCCAGGACGTGCCGCTGCTGGACCCGCTTGTATCGGCAGGACTGGGCATAGCCTCTGTTCTTTAGCGTCCTCCTCTTCTGTTTCAGACGGATCACCTCTTCCTTGCTGACCCCCCGTAGCTGCCGGTTCAATTCCCGCACAGACATGGTCACCAGCTGCTCGTCCGAGAACCGGTCTTCCAAGCGCAGGTGCTGGTGATTTCCCCCCGCGCCGCCGCCGGACTGAGACCCGGAGGAGGGGTGGTGTGCCCCTGGGTGGTGGTGGTGGTGGTGATGATGGTGGTGGTGGTGTGGATTCCCGTTCTGAGCTGCGGCTGCAGCGATAACCGCAGACACCACTGCGGCCGCTGATCCCATCTCCTCCCCGGGCATGGTGCCTCCTGCCCCGGCGGAGCCGCCGAACTGCTGCCCTCTGGCATAGCCATCGAAGGTCTGGAGCTGGTGACTGCTGCTGATCAGCGCCTCAACGGCGTCCTCCGGGCTAAAGCCCAGAGCCTCGGGGTTCAACTGCTGTTGGTACCCGGTCATCCAGTAGAAATCCTCCAAGTGCGCCTTCTGTTCGCTCCCTGATCCCGGACTGGGCGCCGAGAAGCTTGGAGAGGGGGGAACCGAGCTGCAAGGCGTGCTCATCGGGGTGGATGATAAGGATCCCCCGGCGACCAGGCGGCTGCACTGGCTGATGCTGCGATCGGGCTCCACCGGCTCCTTTTTCACTTCAAACTTCATCAGATCGAAGTCATTAACATATTCCATGGCCAGGGGACTGGTGGGCAGGTCGGAGTTGCTCATTGCCAGCTCTGATGCCATCCTCTTGCTGTTGACAGTCCTCCAAAGGGGGTGAGGAGCACCTGTCAAAGTGGGCTGCTGAGACACGCACTGAGCCAGCTTGATTTATTTATTTATTTTCTTCAAAACCGGAGGAAAAAGTGGATTTTCTCGCACTAATTGCGCAGCGCAGGTTCTGCTTTTGTAAGTCGATAAGTTTTTTTTCTTCAGTCTGTGCTGCACAGACGCATTGGAGCAGCGCTGTTTCCTCCCTCTCTCCCAGCGTGCGGGTATCTGAGCGCCGCTCTCTCTGTTTCTACCATTTAACACTTCATGGCTCCTTTTAGGATTAGTGCGCCAATTTGAGGAGGTTCACGTACGTGTCCCGGGCAAATAGTTGCCTTGTGGAGAATGGAGAAAAAAAAACTCCACCCCAGGATTGATAGATTTTTTTCAAGGGATCAGTCAGCCGACGAGTTAAAAAGCATTGCTTAGTTTTATAGGCGCCCTGACGTCAGGACTGAAATATGAAATTGACCGAGACTCAGCCAATGAGAACACCAGCTTAGGGACGTAATTAGCATAATAGTATGGAATCCAAAGTTTTGAAGTGATCTGTCCAAACCCATAACAGACTGACATGTGAGACTTTATAGTCTCCTTGTGTCGCTCTGCATGGAAAAGAGAGAGCAACCGGAGCATTACGCGAAGGCACCAGGGGGTAAATATACACGTTTTCTTTTTAGATTAGTGAGTCTTTAGAACTTTAACACAGAATTCGTGCTTTACACCTAAGTAACCACACATAATATACATTTTTCTAACGTCGCTGTTTTCTGCATTTTTATTTTCAAACGTCTGTTGAGTGTGCAGACTGTCATCTTCCTCTCCTATAGTGTGAAGAAAGAGTCAGAGGTGTATTTCGTTTGACTTTTTTTATAGACAAGCTTCTAATTAACAAGTCAAATTTATCTCAAAGCCATTGTCAGACAATAAAACACGCACAATAAAAACCAAACAAGCAACACTGTGTCAAAATCCCTCAAGATGCATTGAAATGGTTTTTACTCAGAGACAAATAATCGCTTTATGTCCGAGACATAATGGAGATTGCTGCAGATACAGCAGATCGCTGCGTGATGAAGGCAGAAGTGTTTGAAGAGACCATGGAGTGGGTCTGGTTCAGTGACATTGTTTGGAAACCCAATGTCGCCACCTTTCGATACAAAAGAAAACTTCACGTCAGTCGAAGTCTGTCCGATTCTGTCCGCAAAATATTTTGTCTACTTCAAGTGGAGATTTGTATTTATACAAAGATAATTTTTGAAGTAGCATCTTGTCTGTTCTCTCTTCTCAGTCATATTGCTGGAATTGAAAATTATCTAACAAGGCAAACAATAAATGCATCTCACTGATTTTTTCCCGTTATTTCAACACAAAGAAAAACAAAAAATGAAACTGAAGTAATTTTCCTTCAGGAAGGAAAAAAAGTAACTATGATACAACCTCCATCAGTGTTCCTCCATGTAATGATCACACATCAGTGTATCTTTCTCCTGGAGCACTTTCCTCGTGAATGGTGGCACATGAGAACAAACAATAAAGAGAGCTATACACAGAGGACCGGAGAGTAAATAAAAGCACTCTCCCCGGAACATGTCACACGGGGAAGCTTCACAAAACTACAAAGCCGCCAGCAGATAATCCAACTCCCAGGTGTCCCGATGCAGTTAATATTCTCTTGGTCCCTGTGACTGTTCGTGGGGACTTAACGTTAAACAGGATGGATAAACATCGTGTTTTATTCATTAGAACACACAACACAGGCTCCTCTGATGCTTTTTGAATAAATATTAAACACATTAGGTGTCCCATATGAGGCAACTGCATGTCTTTGCTGTTGTAGTGCAAATCCAGTCTGGTAGGAGACAGGAAATGAACTTGAAAGTAACAACATTGATTGACTTTTTTTTTTGGTCATGTATGTTTCTTTTAATTAATTAATCTATTAACAGTATTATGACATAAGGTTTTCTCACTGTATTGAGAACACAGTTTAGACATAAAAACATTTTGCAAAAAACCTAAGAGAGTACATAGTAGCAGGTTTGATTCCTGGTTCCTCCTGTTGAGGTGCCCTTGGATGAGACACAGAGATCCCACAATCCCTCCGAGTCAATAAAGTATTTGATCTGTTGTATGAGAAATGTTTTATCATATTTTGTCCCAGACCAACAAAACACAATTCCTTAAAAGTATGTGTAAACTTAATTTTATTGTTACAACAATCATTTGATGCAGCAGTGGACATTCACTGGTGTGTGAGCACTCGGTTTGCCAGATCTCTCAAACCAGAACGTATCAGCCGAGGAGTCTCACCTGCACAGAGAAGTTATACAACAAAGAAAGTGATAAAAGAAATAAGAATTAAAAACTTACTGACTCCACGTGACACTTCAGCTCTTTGTTAATTTATCATCAGCATGTCTTTAACATTAAGGGAAAATATCTAAACAATGGATTTAGAGAAGCAACTGTTGCTGTACATCAATCTGGAAGGTTTTACAAAACAAACAATTTGAAGTTTAATGTTCTACAGTGAGAAAGATATTCACACGAGTATTATGCAAAGTATTCATGATAGTTGTCGACCTTCCCAGGAGTGGATGTCCCAGCACGTTCACCTAAAGGTCAGACCATGTAATGCTAACAAGAGCTGTACATCTCAGATCCACTGAGCCTGTTAAACGTTTGAGTCCGTGACAGCACAATGAGAACAAGTACAGGTTGTTCGAAAGGTTTGTCAGGGGGACGGAGAATATGCTAAAAACGGGACACTGATAAAGTCATGTGAATGAGGAGATGGGGGCACTTAGTAATGCCCAGATGTTTTTTTTTTCTTTTTGCTTAGTTTGTATTAACTAAGATACAGTGGAAAAGTTACATGTTGTTGCCTGAGCTCGTATTTGCATAATATTCAGAGCCACTATGATTAGAGGATGTGCTTTTACACAACATACAGAACTAAAACTGGGGGCACAAACTTTGGAACATGTGTACACCAGCATTGTGGTCCCTAAATGTGAAGCCCAGCTACACTCTGTGTTAATAAGACACCATCTGACCTTTCGGAGTTCACCCCAGGAGAACACTGATGAATCCTGGGTAAAGGATAAGCAGTGCTCCTAGACTTTGCAGTGATTTACTGGTACAGTGACTTTACTAATTGTTACATCTATTAAAAACATCCTCATTACAGCATGAGTTATGCCCCATGTTGCAATAGATCTCACTTTTATTTTCAGCATGTTAACCTTTTGTTTGCCTCTGGGGTTCATTGAAGTTGTGCACGTACAGAGGATGTGAATTCTGTTTGCTTTGCTGTCCACCTTGATGGCAGAGCTGGTTGGCTTACAGTTTTTTTCTCTATAACTACTTGTGAAGTCTGTAATATAGAGGCAGAAATGAACATCTATGTATGACATAAATGTCTGTGTAAACACCATGATATGCTCCTTATACAAAATATGAACACAATGCTAAAAAAAAACAAGATTGTGTTGAGAAAAAAATTTGTGTTGAGAAAAAAAAAACAAATGAAAAGTCATTTTATGTGTTTGCAGGAAGTGCATTTTATAACCTCACTCACACTCATTAAAAACCTTAAGCGTGCCAAAAAAATCCAAAGACATTACCATTTTTAACAGACACCAACTCAAGTAAAATGACAGAAACGAAACTAAAGGATTTCTGCATTACCAAGATTATGTCCTATAATCATTCATTACATTCCCATTGGGAGGTAGGCTTCATATTCATTCTCAATCCCTGTTTAATACCATATATTAAACTCTGGTGGCACTCCAAATGGTGGACAACCAGATGAGTGGGCTCAGTGGGCTCATCTGAGACACATTTAATTAGCAGGACAGAAAATGAAATGTTTCGCAGGGTTTTAACTAACTATTCTATCTTTTGTAATAGAATAAGGGTCTGTGAGAAGCTATTACGAGGAGGAGCATGAAGAGCGGCACCATGCTTCCTTCTGCCAGTGAAGAAAATAATGTATATTAAGATAATAAGCTTCTACTTCGTAGAAACAAAGTGCCATATTTGCAAAGTGTTTGGGAGAGCAGACTTAGTCACACTTGATCCTCTCTCTCACTTTTGCTGGGTTCCCAAGTCCTGCAAAAATCTGACATTTACAACCTTGCACAACCTTTTTAAATCATTTACCTGCTCAAGAAGCAGGTAGAAAGTCATAGTTAGAACTGTCCATTTATAAGTCAACCTAACTTATA
>JAUMTR010000024.1:9047881-9166815 GCA_032270685.1 Microctenopoma stevenorrisi
ATATCGTCATTCAATGCAAAGCTTCAAAATGGAAAAATAAAAAATGCAAAATAAAATACTCGTATACATTAAAATTCTGATTCAAATGAGTGGCTTCACTTCATTAGAAAACAACTCTCTTTCTCTGACACCGTGCCTGCCAGAAGGATGCTTCAACCTGATAATTGGCCACAATGAGCAGACTTGCATGTGTCAAACTCTCCTCTTCACATCTGGTTATTGTCTCTCACAGCAGGTGGACATCACACACATTGTCTGAGCAGTGTCATCTGCTCTCTGTCTGTGCAACACATATGCACTGCTATGATACTTAAAAACAACCTGCAAACTGCACGTGTAGTTTCAAATTTAATCTCCGGTGCGAACAGGCAACATGAAGAAAAGATGTTGGTCACTCATATGTCAGTGTAGTTTGTGAGTTAAGAGCTGTGAATCTTCACGAATGCACGAAAGCGTCATATGGGAGGATACAGACTTTCTGTGCTGTGAGAGGAAGTAGCTAATTGTGAGTCTCGGGCTCATACATGCAATCGTGCTTACACAAACATACGCAAAAATTAAGTGTGAATTATATGGAACCTGAGCTCATCTTCTCTCATTAGACACACACTGCTACATTATTGGCCTCATTAGCTATCCCCACCGTGCATCACCCAGCATGTGGAGGAACAGGTAGAAGACGGCAACACTCACAACATAACCAAAAACAATATGACGTACACAAGCTATTTGCTTCCCCCCAAAGCTGATAGTTTCTAATGCTGATGAGGTGATTTTCTATTTTTAGGATTTTAATATGAGCATTTGTGACTCTCAGGACAGAGACTGGCATGAGTCGTGTTGCAGCTGGAGGTTGTGAGCTGTCATTGATGCGGCCAGTAGTTGTACTCTCCTCAGCTTAATGCTTTTATTGTTGTCTGCAGAGTTCACTCTGTGCTGTTACTAATGCGACTCATTTACTGTGCACAAGGGAGTTTCCCAGTTAGTCAGTTGTCATGCAGAGAGGAGGTGTAAGGACGGTTCTCGCTTTTTCTCTTTCTTCTTCTTCTTCTTCTTCTTCTACTTCTTCTCATTCTTCTTCTTCTTCTTCTTCTCCTTCTTCTCCTTCTTCTCATTATCAAATTCTTTGAATGGTACCAAAAAAAATTACAAAGCAGTATATAATAACCTCTTATTTGCTTCAGAGATTTACTGTTGATGCCTGAAAATGTGTTATAACAGGCTAATTTAGTACACAGCAGACCTAAATGTTCTGCATGTGTAGGTGGAATGTAAGTATTAATAAAAACAATATCATTATTAAACAAACTTAAGGACAAATTATTTTCATTTTTATTTTAATCAGTGTAATTTGATGTTGCTGTTGGCTCTATAATGATCCAATGAACAAAGAACTATCAATGTCAGCGTTGGTTTCTGGAAGAAAAAGGATATTTTTCATCATTTTCCGTTGAAAATAGGTATTAGTTGGAGTTCTAAACAGTTGTGGTTGAAAAACATGAAATTGGAATTGTTTGTTTGTAGAATACGTCCAAAACAGTTTTTCCTATCGTGAGGGATTCATAGGTAAGAAGCCTAGTTAAAAAATATTAGCAAAGTAAGCAAAACAGCTAAAACTGCTATGAATATAAAAACTGTTGTATGATAACTTTGGTAACTAAAGCAATTTTAATAAAGGATCTAGTTAAGGCAGCTTATTTTACTGGCTACTACTAAAACAAACAAACAATAAATCAATAAAAAACATCTTATTAAACATTAAACTACTAATACAACGCCTTACATGATTATTGTATACAGTAGCTTATATGTTTTGTAACGTGGTACCATGGTACAAATTGTTCAAGACTTCTTCCACACACGCTCTCATTGTCCATTCCTTTCAAGACACTTAGAGATTCAGCCACAGGAAAGATGACAATGTAAACACCCCTGTGTGCAGAATGATTTAAGACTATTGCAAATAAATGAAAATATTAATTTTTACCAGCCTGTGATAATCCCCTCATCTGTTTCCCAGAAATTAAAGAATCGTTTGCCTATTGGTCTTAGTAAGCAGAGGCGTATATGAGAACAGGCAAACTAAAGTCACATCTCTCTGCATTATTCTGCACTCTGTCAGAGAGGAAGATGCAGAGACAATACAGCCCACAGGACACCACAGCCTCATACAACAATCCTTTATATCTCCACCAGATAAATGCCAGGAGACAAATGTACAGCCGCTGGGATACTCACTTCTCTGGAGGACAGCGAGGGAGGAGATTGGAGGGAAAAGAGGTTGATCATTACTGGGCTGAGGGATGAGTGAAGCGGGATGATGAACAGGCTTCATGTAATGGGTAGACTTTTGATTATGGCAATATTGAGTGTGGAAATGAGATGTTTATCAGATGTGGTTTTGAAGGAGACACAGGAGGAGCCGGGGAGCAGTAGAAGGGCTGTGATAAGCGTTAATCTGGCTGCTAAATGGAGGGTTTGACATGTTGTGTCTGTCTGGAGAGCCCAGCGGGAGACATCGCCTCTCTGCACACTCTGATCAAGCTCACACACTCACAAGTAACACCGTGCAGGGAGCAACGGAAAGTATGGAAACAACTAACCGAAAGACAGAGATGTTGGTAGTGACACATAATTTTGGGGAAAGAAGAAGGTTGTGACAGCGAGAAGGAACGAGATGAAGGAGAGAGGAAAGTATCTTTAAGCTTTTCCTAAAAACGCACAAACAGACTTAGTAAGAGTTAGTCATGGTTCTTTGCGCACTCACAGTAGATTTGGATGCTTACACAGGAGCAGAGACACCCTTCCTGTTGCTTATCCGCTTCCTGAGCCTCAATTTGTATTGAAATCCCTCACAGGCAATTATCCATATGCGAATGGTGTACTTACTCTGAGCTTATATAAAAGTTTCTTTCTCGGTAAGCCGCACCATTTTCCTTTTAAAACTCTGATTACAATTTCAGAGTTTATTCCTACGAGAAAATGGCAAAAATGGATGCTCACAGTTAACACAGAGCATAAAATCCTGCTGGACCTCTCGCTGGCCGTATAATTTGAAAGATTGAATAATCTCTCCCTGGCAAGATGTTGAAAATCCCTTTGCGAGTAGGGAGACATAGGCTGCAGTTGGCATCTTTGTGGTCAGGAAGACATTTTGTTGAGTAAAGTGTTGGCAGGCAGGCAGGCAGGCAGTAGGAACCCCCTCTACTGCTCACCCCCGCCCTCCACACCCACCTCTCAGGCTGTCAGGAGTGTCATATATCTGGGGGATATCTGAAGGCGAGGGAGATCGCAGCCCAATTACGGGCTGATAACTAATCAATAGGCCGCTTATTCCTACAGCAGGAAGTAAAGGAATGGGCCCCTGGGACACGTAGTTCAGATTACTCTCCCCTCAACATGGGACAGCCATTAATGATGAGACAGAAAAAGATGTGGATAGGGGCAGACAGCGGGGAGAAATTAAATAAAAAGGGCAAGTAGAGGAAAAGACAGAAATCTACCCATCTAATTCTACTGGAAGTTTGTTTTGCTAAGCATCTGGTGTACAGTAAAAGCAAAGTGGATTTCTTTGAATTCACTGGCAGGTATTTTAAAAAGGGATTCACCCACATTCCCACAGCACAAACACAACACAGCAACGTGTGCCAGCAGTATCACAGCAGTATCTGGTTAATAGAAGTGATGTCCACATTGAAGCGAGGAGGACATCACCAAACCACAGGAAACAACGAGACTTACAGTGGGTGATGTGATGTTGTATGCAGTACTATTTATGTCCTCTTTCTTCTTCTTGATGATAACTGTAGAAGTCCTAGTTGGCCAATCTTACATGCTACAACTTCCACAGTTAACGATTCTCATCAAGATTATTCTGTTGGCGTCTACAGAGATTCAGGGTTCACATTGGTCGTGCAAGCTGGAGACACCGTTTTAGTTTCTGCTTCCAAACAAACCGCCTCTTGATGCTTGAAGGGTCCGCATTCCACGGAACACAGGAACTATTCGTTCTCATTTCTTCTGACAGGCCATTCGTTTAGCTGCTCCTCTGTCACTGTCGCACTCATGAAGAAATATGGCAGCAGCCTCTGCCCCTGTCCCCCACACCCTCTGCCCTTATCTGACAACCTGCCCAGACCCTGCCAGGACCCCCTTCTTCTTTGGGCACCTCATCCAAGTCTGCATCATTCCCACCACTTCTCCACTAACACCATGTGAGTAATCAAACATCGAACACGGGCCTCGGAGAGATTTGACAAAAGTTTTGTGTTATAAAGTTTATGTATGATCTGTCAGCTCAGAGTTAAAGTGGGATTTTTATGATCAGCCTATAGAACAATAGAAATTGTGTCATACTGTAGCTGCTGGACTTTTCCAGTAGTGCTGCCTAATCAGTAGAGCGGCTGTCAGACAGAACGCATCGGTGAAAGACAAAAGCTTAAACCAACACCATTAACACTGATCAGATTTCTCCCAATCTGCTTGTTTATCCTTATTTTTCCTAAGATCAGTGCAAAGCTACTTTACAGCCTCTTAAACCGAACCTGTTTCTCCCAGACAGTATAGACAAACCACAAAATGACTTTTTGGATCAAACGTAAGCAGAAGTTTTGGACTAAATGAGACAAAGAGCAATAAAGATGGAGTGAGTGGGCTCCTGAGTCACTCCTCCGCACAACTTCATCTTCAAATCAGCTGCATTTGGCTTTGGCACAGTGGCCACAACCAAAGTTTTGCACTCTGAAGAACAATGCCACACTCCCTCCAAATCGATTGGTAATACGTCTCATCCCATTGATGCCATCTCTAATCCATTCTGGGCTCCTTTGCAAGATGGAGACGGAGAGGCAGAGAGGTATGGCAAGGCACGAAGAGAGAGAGAGAGAGAGAGAGAGAGAGAGAGAGAGAAAGCATAAATACTGGCTGAGCAGCCATGTATTCTGAAGAATTTGTGTTAGGACGTTTCTCCCTCTCCTGCGATGGGACTGTGTCGTTAAGCTCTTTAGTCCGCGTGGCTAATGAAATAGGGTTGGCAGGATTACACAAGGCTAAAGCACTGTGGCTGGTGAGCCTTGGAGAAACTGCCGTAGCCCTGCCAAGTGAAAGAGAGGGAAGCATGGAAAAGGAGGAGGGGGTTTGCCGAGCAGTAAAGGGAAAGGTTTTTGGGGGAAGGGAGATGGGAGGTTAAACGTAGAAAGGAACTGGCAACAACTCCTGGCAATTCAAGGCCATTATCACAGCTGTCAGGTCTTATTCTGGATTGTTTTTTAGACGTTTACCGCAATAATTCAAAGGTAGTTAGCCTCAGATTGAGTTGAACCCTTCGCTCCCTCAAGGCTCCTAATTTTTAGGGTGGCCAACTGCTGGTGCAAAGAGAAAACAGAGTGAAGTAGGAGGCAGCTCACACTTGGCTTCTAATTGCCATAAAAGTGGCAGAAGGTTTTTAATAAGTCGTAAAAATCAGAGGCAGGACCAGGACGATATTAATTAGATTAGTGCATTCATGGTCCTGTGATTATCTTTTCTGCTTCCATGATCACTTCTGAGAGATGGAATTAGATGAATTCATATGGTGTGCTGTATATTGTAGACCACAGGAACAAACTGAAGAACCCACATATATGTAAAGCTCTGGAAAAAAATTATAGGGGTTCAAATCTGAACACCCCCTAAGTTAAAACATTAGTGGTGTGTTCTTGAATATGAATATAAAGGTTTTTTTTGTTTGCTTGGTTTTTTATTATCTGAGGTCTGAAAAAAGACTTTTCTGGTATTTCTGCATATTATCAGTTAAGTGTACTCATCTTTAGTACCACTCAGGTGTGTCTTTGTCTCTTTGACTTTGAAGAAATATTTTCAAAGTTTGGAAACAGAATAATCAAAGAACTGCAACTCCTTTATAAATGTCCACAGCAATTGCATTGATCATTTTTTGAGAATTTTTAAGCAAAGTCAAGAGATCTGTCTTCTTTACCTAATTTCTTGTGATTCCCCTAACTTAAAGAAAGAATTATTCTGAATCACCGTGGCACCCCTTCAAATCATCAGTCAGTTTAACCCTCTGTTGATCTCGGGGTGTGATCTATTTCTATCTCAATATCCTCCTCTCTTCTTTTTCTTTTTCTTTATCTCCCCTCCTCTTGTCACATTGGAGGAATAAATCTGTTTCCGAACATAATGGAGCCCACCACAGAGGAGGGGCCTCAGTTTAGTATTAGTCTTTCTGATTGGCTGCTCTGCTCGATGTCGTATATGATGATAAATCTGGCCCAGGTGTCACCTCCTCGGCAGCAGGTGAGGATTGATGGGATACAGGAGGACGATCCATCATCTTGGGCATGTGGCACGCTATCGGAATTTGGGAAATCTGTTCCCAATCAGGGCCCCACACTACTTGGTGGGGCTCACAGTGCTGTTTGGGAATGCGTTACTGGAAATCAATGGCAAGCACTCAAGGTCAGTGTACTGTTAGAAAACTCCTTAAGCTCTGACAGATAGATCTTGGTACTCTGTATCTGTCTCGCTCTCTTACTTTCTCCACCTGTGAATGCAAGGAGACACTGACATCTTCTATCCTTTGCTGCCCCGGTCTCCTGTTAAAGGAAAGGCGTTTTTTAGGTGGATGTCATAGTGGCTGTCTGGAGAAAATTGCAACATAGCCCTTCTCTAGGTGGAGCCGGCAAGTGCCAATCTGGGGCTGAGGCTGGGACTGGGGTTGGGGCCGGGGAGTATTGGAGATCTAATAAAAGCCCAGGGCCGCCTGCCTGGCTCCTTATTCTTATAGATTACCTGTAAGTCACCTTGTCCCTGCTACTGTAAGGGTTGGGAGTTAAGCTGCATAAAGGCAGACATTCACCCTCACCTCCTTTACTGGCTGAAAGTCAATTCAAACTGCACATCACAAGAGTGGGAGAAACTTTGTTACAGACCTGCTGCAAGTCAGTGATTCAGCATCCAGTCATCCTGCAGGTTCAGTTCCAGCACAAATTATTCTCTTTCTGTTCCTCTTTGGTCTTAAAAAGTGATTGATACATATTAAGCAGACTTTAAGATGTCAGATCAACATTGTTGGTATCTGTCAAATCAAAACACAAAAAACGAACCTTGTTTCGATGCAGCATAGTCCCTGTATACATTACATGAAAGGCTGCTCCTAAACTTTTTCAGATTCATTTTTACACTAGCAGCGACCCAGACGATTATTGTCTGCACAAACCCCCGCGACAAGTGTAAAGTATCCTACTTAAAACAGATAAAACAACCTCTTTGCTCATCCTAAATAATAAGAGATCTGACAGGTCAACACCTACACATGACACATAACCGAGGACCTGCAATTAGGGAGCATCCCAAAAGTGCGTCTAAGAAGTAGTGGTGGATCAATACAGAGTATTGATAGTATCAATACCAAGTTGGTATCGGTATCGGATTGATGCTAGTACGATGATATTGATGCTTTCTCTCGTTTTGGCCTGGTTTATCAGAAAGGAAACTTGCCCATGGAAACACGGCTTCTCTCACTCATGATGGCACAGAGAAAGAGGAGTCTCATGGCAACCCCTCATGCATGTATTCTAAAATGATGGACGAAAATGTGTGTAGCTAATGCGTTAGATACGTTGCAGCGCTAGCTTGCAACAAAAAAAAAAACTCAAAATGACGTTAGTATACAACTAAACATCAATCCGGATTCCGCTTTTGTGGAGAACATAACTGTGACCAGATGACAGATTTCAGACGGGCAACCTGTCCCGATGACAGCTGGCATGGGCTCCAGCACCCCCCAGCACCAGTCCTTACAAGGACAAGCGGTTAGAAAAGTTGAATGATTATATTTTCACATTATATGTAAATGACAAGTCGCATCAAATGCATTGATACCAAGCATTCAAATGAAATGTCCAGAGGTAACACATTCTGTCGAGAGTCACAGTTCAGCGTCTGACATGTGAGTGTAGCGACGTTGGGGGGAGCTGCGTTAAGATGGCTCTCCCCATAACCAGAGGCCTTTCTTAATAAAGGCATGGACTGACAACAGCAGTTTTTGGTGCAGGCACAGTATATTGGTTGTGCAAATGATGACTTTAAATTCAACGAAGAAAACATGTATTTCTATTTCAAGTCTAATGCAGTAAAAAAAAAAGCAAAGTATCAGTAGATGAATATGTTTTTATTATTGGATAAGAAATAATGCTACAGAGCTAAGGACTGTGTACCATATGTCACATTCTAAACAAGAAAGTACTACTGTACACAGTTGTACCACTACCTGCCTCCATCCACACACACACACACACACACGCGCACACACACACACGGCATCTATCTGTCTCCTTACCGTGACCTCATTACCTGTTTGGAGGTCAGCTGCAGGGAAGGTCACAGACCTAACCAACTGTGTTCCTGTTCCTGCACACACTACGCTCATATCTCTTCTCTCACCTTTTACCTTTCATTCTTGTTCTTTTATCAACATTCAGTTGTACAGGACATTTCATGTGTCTGTCTTCTACGTCTAAGTCTATCTTACCTTTACCTCTACTAGTCTTCCAATTGCACGTTTGCCACCCTGCCCCTCTATCCCAAGGTGACCCTGCCTCCCAATCCCCACTATCGGTCAGGCTCGGGCCCCCATTAATCCTACTTCATTTGTCCTGCCTCTCCCCTCCACTTTGGGAGGAATTTATGACAGTACCTTAAATGCTAATGGAGTCTAATCTGTGGAGAGCTAGGCCCTTTTCTAAAGACTCCTATCACTCTTTGTGCCACGTGCCTACAATGAATCCACACTTACAGTGTGAGAGCCAGACTGGTATTAAGAGAAAGTTCCCTTAGTGAATAGACAGCACATGTCCATTCAAATGTATTTCCACCCAGGAAATCATGTCCTCTTTGTGAAATGTTGAAAATAATATTTTTTTTTGTTAGAATGCCTTAGTCTAGGTTCAAAAGATGAATCCTCTATCAAAGTTCAATGACTCAGGGTAAGAGTCACTGCACTGAACAGGAGAGATTAATTTTAGCCTGAGGTACTTTGACTGTGACTGAGTGTGCGTCTGTGCTGCTGTCTGTCTGGCTCCCTCTGTCCGTCTGTCATTGTGACAATTAACATGGGAACTCCTGGAGAATGTTTAGCCTCAGTCAAGGATAAAACCGGATGAAAATAAGTGCTTCCTTTTGGAAATGTGTGTTTATAAGGGAGAGGATAAAACTGGACAATTTTCTGCCTCACTAGTTTATTCAATGCATGGGTAAAATAATGCACATTTTAAATGGATGTAATTACTAGTTATCACTGGCAGTTACTGCAAGTCACTTTGTGCTGGAATAGGGTGAAAAGACCAGTGGTTTCTCTTCAACACTGGCAGCTATATATCAAAAACACAATGGTCCTGTGAGAGGAACAATTGGGACAGTTCACACAGCACACAGATCCTCTCCATTTGACCAGAGGTAGAGATGAATTCTGTAAAGACACTTTGAAGGACGATACTTGTGAACAACAGACAAACAGAGAAGAACAAAAAGAGTCTATGCTGGAGATGGACATAGGAACAGAGAAAGCCTAAATATGTACAAATTAATGTGCAATCACAGGCCACATGTGCCATAGACCACATGTTGGGATCTCAATATAATGAGTCATTAACTAGTGAAGCATTATTCTCTTCTGCATATATATCTATATAATGTCCTAATCTGTTCCAATCCAAACGGCTTGATAATGAAGTTCTGTAGAGACCCTGCTTCTGTTTTTAGGTAATGGAGAAACACAAAGGCACATGCAGACACGCACACACACTTTATACATTATAGGACACATATGCAGAGTTGAATATCTTGTGATTCACAGTCTAAAGACACAAAATATTGGCTAGAACATACAGTAACTCAACTCACATGTCCATGCCCACTATCTAAACATGCATAAACATTTGTTTGGACTTAGTATACAACTTTTATAAAAAAAAATAGGTACACATCTTTTTTTGGGACTAAACTTGGGATGTGCACTTACAAATGTACATTTACATTTCACATATGAAATATTATCCTTCTTAATGTTTATGAGATTATAAAAGAAGAATAAATTACCTGTACTTATTCTGTTCGGAAGCCAAAATACAATGTCAAACAACAATTTGTATGAAACTCTAAATTCTTAACATCAATTGTTTGTTTCATAGCTGTGTGTTTATGAAGTTAATCTGCTGAGAGGCATGCTGTGCAAAAGACAAATATAGTTTTCTATATACTCCAAGTATAATTGATTTTAATTTTGTCTACTACATCACTGATAATTACGTAAAAAGTCCAATGAAAGGATACAAAGAAATATACTTGAATATTTTGCTAAGGGCAGTATAATGACATGCTTAATATCAGTAGAGCAACATCGTATTGTAATGCATTAAGACATGTGTGCGGGCTTGTGTAAGTGCAGGTGTAAATGTGTGCGTGCCAGTGCACGTCCATGCATGTGCTAATTCTGTGCTGGTCACTGGAGTAAGCTACGCTAGAGAAGGCAAAGCTGTGATTGCACTGAGCGCTTTGCTGCGACCGACAGACTTAATACCAGCCCCACTGGGCTGAGATCAGCTATTAAGATAAACCAGACCAACTTAGTTTAATTCCTGGGCAGAATTACGCTCAGACCTGGCCTGTATTTGCATTCATGGAAATTTCATTAAAAGACTAATTTTGGCAAAGATTTAGGTTCTCTTGTTATTTCTGAAGGCAGAACAATGTCATTTGCATGTATGCATTATGTATGAGAAGCACTGGCATTAAACAGTTTAGCAAAAAATACATATTTTTATTTCAAGTTGTTTTTTTATTTATGTGAGAGGAGAACGAGTGGGTGTCTGAGCCGGTATCATGTGCGAGCCACATCTATTACAAACCTTGTCAGCTGTGCTCTCTTTGTGGTCGTGACCTCTTTCAAAATGCCTGTGTGTGGTACAATTGTTGGTTCATTTATCTGAATATAAATTGAATAAGGTCATTGACTGATCCAGCAGCGAAGCAACCAGAGTTAACCGAGGCTGGTGAGACTTTAGCGAGGCCTCAATAATCTGACTGTAATAGAACTGGTCATTCTATGGTTAAAACACAGCCTGACATTGAGCTATTGTTTCCTGGAACTGTGGCTACCCATAAGGCAGTTCTATTCTCATAATCACCACACATAATGGATGATATGGGTCAACTTGGAGGTGGGGTATTTTTCATGCTCACTTTTAGCCAGCCAGCCTATTCTTTTATAGAACCTCTTCATGAGCCAGTTGGAACATCCCTGAGTCTTGCACTGCTTTTCTTCCTGTTTTTAACCTTGACTTGACTTGCTTACCTCAAAACAGAGGTCACACTAGGGGTTTTTGGAGGGATAGTGAGGGGGTTAACAGGTTTTACAAGACTGTGTTTCCTCACTGCTCTACAACATAATACAGCTGCTCACTTGATTCTTCAAACTGAATTCATACGACATTAAAGATATTCTTTAAAAATACTGAAAGAACATAGTAACATTGTGTGTTCCACATTGTGTTTTTTGAAGATTTCTGTTCAGTGTGATTAAGGAAAACACAATTAAGCAAAATATGTGCACACACATGTGCGCTAAAAACCCTGCTTATAATGTCATGTATTTCATATTAAATAATGCATTCATAAGTATGTATTAAATGCAAAACGTAATAACCCATATGGTGTTTTTATTTGTTTTCTAGTGCAGGTTTACAGCAACAAATAAAAGTACATGTATAGGTGTGATACAACAAATTAAATGACACCTTCACTGCACTCTTATGACTAAGGATAATAAATGTGACAATCAGCAGAGACCCAGAAACTGGCCTTTGCACAAATCATTAATTTGCTTGTATTATGACACATACTTCCCAATAATGCTTAAATTCCTCTTATTTTTCATGTTCTAAATCTCCCATATAGCAGAATTATGTTTTTGTAGAAATAAATGTATTCATCACACCCAGTGTCTTCTGCTCACATACTGTACGTCTACACACAGAACATTTGTAGCCTCATGCACTACTGCCTCCTGCTCCCTAAATCCACACAGTAACACTGTCAGGGGCTTTAGTGAACGTGTTTACAGTGCTCTACGGCCAGTGATCATGAAGTAGCCTCTTTTCCCTCCAGCTCCATCTCAACCACCTTAAACTTTAATAGTGGACAGTTAAATATTAATAACTGATATCAGTGGGGGCTGCTTTACTGTTTTTGGCTGCAGTACAACATTAGCCAGCCTGAGCACCATAATTTCTTTGCTGGTCCTGCTCCATAGAACGCACATGCACATAGATCTACTCATGTTTCAATCACTTGGAGCTACGTTACACTGACTTGCATCAATTTTCGGAGACTTATACCAACCTCACACTACTCGCCTAACCCGACCCTAACGTTAATGTAACCTGTAAAACAAATAATCGCCCTTAAATTTAATAATTTAGGCTTCAGAGACTTGAGTTTTATCCTCACAAATAAATGTAGTAACAGATTTACTATATGTCCCCATATAAGTAATTTGAACACACACAACCACACACACACACACACACACACACATACATGCCTACACTTACACTCTGGCATGCACTGCAGACATGCTCGCACAAAAAGACATTTCATGGAACCACAGAGTATTACTACAGTTATTACAGTTACTAGTACACCCACTATTAATAACCCAATAAAAGAAACACTGCTGACAGAAATGGTAAACATATTGTTGAATATATAGCACCAAATATAAAGCATAATTAGAATCAGCTAGAATTAGAGAGTGAAAACTAGGGCAGCCAAACATGCACATAAGCACTTTACATCGGATGAAGCTTCGCAGCTCTCCATAGGAAACATCACAATTCCTTAAATAAGACAAAGAAAAAAGGCCTGAGTTTTGTTCTAGGGCATTCCTCCTTCGGTAGGTGAAACACACACAAGAGGTCAGGTTATGTTAACGCAGCCGGCAATTATGTGGCAATAGTAATTTAATTTAAACAGTAAGAAAATATATTTAGCATTAGACTTGCTACATGTCAACAGTACAGTACAGATGCTGGATGTTTGGCCCTATTTGCAGTTCATTCACCATCTATGTCTGCGTTTTTTACATGTGAGCTTTGTAGTCTCTAAAACTGCTTTCAGGCGATCTGTCAAGTCCCATCTTCACATCTAACACTCAGGTACACTGGTTTGTTTGTCAACATAGATGTCTCAGTTCGTCCCTGTACGTCTTTACCTAACGATGCAGAGTCTCTGCAGGTCAGCAGACATCATATGCTGCCTGGAGGGTCTCAGGTTTGAGTACCTCCACCATCCTGACTATCAGCCTAGCGCTGCAAAAACACAACTTTTCTGCCTTAAGGATATACTATAACAGGCCTGTCTTCAATCACAATTACCTTAATTAAGAGAGAAACTAAAGCTCAGCATTTGCCCAAGCAACAGACATAGCTGGAAATAGTCAACCGAGGTTTAAATCAAAATTTCAGCTATGTGCCCAAACCAGGGGTTCATGACAACCATCTGCAAAAGCGAACTCATTAACAAGACCTTGGCACGAGTCCTGCTTGTTCAGATGAATTTGTTTATGTTTTAAATGTGGTGAACTGTTGTAGTAACTGTAAATAGTTTGTAAATTCAAAGAGTTTGGGATCAAATTGCTCTAGAATTATGTTAAAAATTTCAAAGTAAAAGTGAGGAAAAACATAAATAAATATTTCCCATGTATTCCCATTGAGCTTTTGCCTATTTATGTTTTATCTAAGGAAATGACTCATCCAGCCGGCGCAGAAGAGCAAGTGTCAGCAATTATTGCCCAACTCTGTTCTCTCTGCTCGTGTTTTCTCTGTTTCTCTCCGTCTCTCTCACCCTCTCGCCTTATGTTGTACTTTGCATTTCCCAGATGAATCAGATGGGTTAAGGAGTGAAGTGAGTATATACACAGTAATCCTTTATTTGCTTGATGAACATATTTGTTTACTCTAGGGTACTCGTGGTTAGAGGTAATTACATTCTCCTATCTCTACCTCTAATTACAGGTTTTGTAGTACAATCAAGGTCTTCAAAGTCAAGTGTACTGAAACACCTTCTTTGAGCTTCCCTTATTTAATTCCCTTCCAGCCATATGTTGTATTTGTTTTACTAAACATACAGTATTTTAAATATCTCAGAGAACATTTCCCCTGTATTTTAGTTATGTGATAGAATTTGAATCTCACGTGAAAACACAAATCCTGAATGTTCTCTCTTCCTTCCTCCCATGTCCAGTGAACATCTCATGTAAAATCCTGCAAAACTTTGTTGACTAGCAGCGGGCTGTGATGAATCTCAGACTTGCTGTTTGTAAGGTTCTCATCCAGAGGTCATTGTGGAGGAGAGCTCAACGGGTCGGCACCAGCCCCTACTGTGCTGCCAAGACGAGAGCAGGAACGGGCTAATCTGAGAATTGGGGGGATTAGGCTGCAATGTTATTGTCTGTTTGATGAGGGATTAAATTTGGTTAATCCAGACCTTCATATGGGATTCCTCATTTAAGATAGCAGCACAGTTCCATCACACAGCTTAACCAAGCCTCTCTCACTTCCTCTGTCTCTTGCCCTTCTTTCTCGTACCAATCAATATTTATTGTGCTCTCTATCCTTCCCTGTGTGTCTCTCTGTGTCTATGTCCTCTCCCTATTTACCTGTGATTGTAATCACTTCGGAAAAAGTCAGGAAATGATTAGCTGTTATTTAAATGCTTCTGTGTTTTAAGAAACACTGAAATAATAGTAGCGGATGTTATATGTGAGACAAATGAGGGTGTGTGAGATCAATCATTAATGAGACCGCACCAATCTAACAGCCTTTAGCCGGACGGCCACCTTTAGCCACATTTACAAAGATGTTGATTTATTTAGTCAAGGTCAGAGGGTCCAGTACGTTTAAGGTAGCGTGTAAACCTTCCTAAGAGAAGGAATCGTGTTTCTTGTTTTTTCTGCTGCACGGCCCAGGATAAAGCTGCTTTCTCTCTGTCTTTCACCAGCTTCTCAAAGAAAATATCCAGATTAGAAACATGCGGATTCAGCTTGTGTCTGTGCTAGATTTCTCACCGTTGAAGTACTGACATTGTTTTTTGTGGTCGTGACACAGATTGATGCATGTGAATAAATTATTTTTCAACGTCAAATATTTATGATTCAAATGTGACTTTTCATATAGATATGTTGGTATAGCTACTCTCAGGAGAACACATAAAAAGATATAAAATAACAATATTCTAAGTGCCATTTTGCTGTATCATCACTGTCCTCGCTGATGTGTTCAGTTTTATTGTACTTTTTGTTCAGTCAATAGAAAAAGAAAGTGGTTTTTAGATAGCTTGCTTCTTGCCAGTACAAAAGCACAACCATAAAAGTATATGATGTAATTGATTCGTAGTAAAAATAAATCCCTGAGTTTTATGCATCCGAGTAGACTCAGGAAACAGATGCAGATATATTTCATAATCTCCCAAAATATGCTTACAAGTGACAGGATAAATAAAGCCACATATGTACATTTAAACAGTTAATAAAACAAAGCCTGTTTAACAATCAAAGTGTGTGGTACGGCGGGAGCGAGAGATGGGTGAAAGTCACTATATCATCCATTTATATCTGCACAGCAGCTTGTAAAATCTCGAGTATTGTCTTTGCCACACGTGCAGCCCTTCCTTCTCACCGACATCTCCCCCTCGCCTCCTCCTTCGTTCTCCCAGCTCCGACACCACTTAGAACAGTTGGCATCATTAATGGGAGGGATTGCCTCTAAATTGGCAACAATGAAAAGACAAATTATGAGTGGCAGAGTGCTGGAGAGAGGGAGAGGGCGGGTGGGAGGAAGAAGGGAAGAATTAGAGTATTTGAATAATTTAGCCCCCTGTGGTTGGGATGACAGCAGTGTTATTCTGAAGTAAGGCCCCACTGCTAGAGAAATGAGAGGTTGAAATGAAACATAAGCGTGTGCACGTGTGTGTGTGTGTGTGTACGTGGGCGAAATGTGTGTTACTCTCCCTCAGTGGCGCACTACATTAGCTCTGGCAAGTATTTTTGCACACAGCAATCAGGCTGGTTATAGAGAGGACTGGTGAGACATGAGCCCTGTGTGTGTTTCTTTTTGCCAGGAACAAAGAGACAGTTTGGCATGTCAGCTTCGAGATTCAAGATTTTTGTTTTGTGTACACACTTTCTCCAAGCCATTACTGTATTTACCCTTGAAACTGTACATACGAAAGACCAGAGCTTCACAACTTTAGTGTTACTTTTTCGAAATAATGAATTAAAAAAAAACTCCACAAACTGTTATTCCCAAAATGTGGTGCAATCCATGGAGCATTTGTGCCGGACTAGTCAAACAGTCTCTGTCTTCTAAATGTGTGTGAGCGTAGGCCGAGTGACAGCTCCGTCCCTCACCTGTCCCCCACAGCGCTATCTAGGGACCCCCTCCCAGGCCTTATCTGTATAGAATAGGGGAGACACCCCAGACACCTCCCCACACTCCACTTCTGCCTTTGAACACTTCCTCTACTTCAATGGCAACTTGTCTAAAAAAGCTCCTGCACTCCGTTCCTCACACAGCCACTTATAAGAAAGAATTCTCTCTTTCTCTCCTCTCCCACCAGCTCTCCTTCTCCCTACCTTCTTTCTCTTTCTCTGCTGGCACTTGTAATTATCTTATGCCTGGGAGACAGGTTTTAAGCAGAGGTGTCAGGCCAGGTGCTTCCTGACAGCTAGGGATGATTAGGAGAATTCTGGAGTTCTGTCACTGGTCTCCATGGTGCTCCCCACGGCGACCGGGATGCCTTGTTGTCACAGCAACAATAGCTACTCTTAATTTGTTGACGGGGAGAAATTCATCAAGGCCTAGGTGGTTCTGCAACCCTAAACAACAGACCCTCTGGGGGGTAAGAAGACGTACCGAGGGACCAGGGACTTAGATACTGATGGAGAGACAAAACTTCTGCAGCTTCTCCTCACTTTACTCATCACACACTGCTACTTCCCACTTTTTAGATAGATACCGTAGATACTTTATTAATCCCAAAGGGAAACTCCAGTTTTACAGTAGCTGTTTCACAGAAAACACTAAGACATCCACACACAGAAGATAAAAAAGAATAAATCCTAAAAAAATAGACATCTAAACAGAAACACACTGAACTTTTAACTTACACAAATCCTCAAATCTACAGGTACACAGAAAGACTGTGTCATTGTATGGATTGATGATGAATGTGCAATAGCAAGAAAAACAAGAAATAATACAATAAAACAAAGTATGTTCCACTACTTAAATTTAAACTGTTGGAGTAGAGCTCTCTCCTGTGATAATACAGCGATTGTGAGGGTGATAGCCGTGAGCGGTAATGACTTACTGTAGCATTTCTTATCGTGGTGGAGCTGTAGAGGTCTATGACTACAACTGCTCCACTGTTTGACCAGCAGGCTGTGTGGAGTCCCCAGCACAGAGCGAGTCTTTCTGACCAGTTTGTTTAGGTCGCTGGTGTCACTGGCTCTGATGTTGCTGCCCCAGCAGACACCAGCGAAGAATACTGCACTAGACCAGGCAACTCTAGGTACAGGTGTTAGCCTGCAGGTCTCAGGGACAGCTGCAGGGGAAAGGAGAGAGGGAAAAAAAACAAGGTGGTTGGTGTGTATGTCTGTGACTAAGCTATTAAAGTTTATGAAATTCTTAGTTGTGGCTATCGCTTCTTCAGTTCAAGGTTTTATTATGACAACCAAAGTCATGAGCCTGACTTTGATGAGCCAACTCACTCAATTACTCAAGTAATTTCTGTGATACATATAGAAAGAATGTTACAATTAGGTCAGACAGGTCAAAATAGGTTTCAGGTAATCTGAAGGTTTGTTTAAAACATTTCCAACCGTCAGTTTCCTTGGTGGTCACACGTAGATGGGACTAAAAGTGCGAAGATAAGATCTAAATTGCAATAAAGTGAAATCCTTCAACTGGTTTGGCCTTTTTCTTTATTTGTCAGTTATACTACTGTTCCAGGCAACCTTGGCTGTGTCTGCAGTTTATTTGTCAAACAAACCCTGAAAAGGCTGCATAACTCATCTCACCGAACAAACAGACGCACACGAGTGAGAGAGTGACAGAAAGACAGAGATAGGAATGGTCTGTCCAATTACACGTAAGTCATCAGTGAGAGAGGAGAGGTTTCCAGTGGAATCTCTGCTCAGTAGTCAGTGTGATAGACTCAGCAGGGTGAAGGCGCACAGGAATGCACACACACACACACACACACACACACATACATGCATGTTGGAGGCCGAGGGTGGCGAAGCGAGAGGTTCTAATTGAGGGGAGATAATGAGTGAGTTTGGGCCTTCCCGCTGGCACCGCCATGGATGCTCCCTCACCTCTCGTCACGTCTCCATTCACTGGCAGCGACAAGGTGCTCAACATGCAAAGGAGCCTCTTAGAGTTGCTGCTATTGATTTGGCATCATGAAAGGCCTGAAATTAATATTGATTCAAAAACATCCACATGATGAATTTATCATGCGCTTGGTATGTTGAATACATCGTAACACCGAGAGAGTGAGTGAGAGGAGATGGGTGTTGGGGAGCGCGCCACAGACGCTGCTACCATGAGCTTCTCTTTTCCCTTCTTCTACGTGGCAACATTTAGAGGGAAAAAGGGTACACTTTGAGAAGTAAAGAGGGTAAAAAAACAAGTTAACAGGGAAAGTTAAGTAAAATGCTGATATCGGCAGAAGAGGCTTCGTTGTGAGCATTGTTCGTACGCTTTCTTGCAAATACAGAAAAGAGGAATACTAGAGGGGAATAGGAGCTAATTAAAACTAAGATCAAAGCCTCCCTCTAAGTGTTTTTCCTCGACACATCCGGGAAAACTCAAAACACTGCTTTTATTTTTCTGCCACCTCAGATATTTCATTTTGGGAAAAAAAAGACAAATACAGTGAACTTTCTTTGAGTACATATTGTTAACTAATTATCTCATTCAGTTTGCTAACATGACCTGCTAACAAAAACACTGGTTGTCAGTCGTGTTCGGCTCGTTGTAATAATCATTGCTCATTTATGACCTTCCTGCACACGCCTGAAATCTTTTAGCAGCCAAGATCACCCTGGATCCTGATTTAATTTCTCTTCATAAACGATCTTGTGTTAATCCAGCACCAAGCAATTAAGAATGGAGTCTTCGCCTCCATTAACATTTCAATTAATGTCAGTACAATGTCTGTGTGTGTGTGTGTGTGTGTGTGTGTGTGTGTGTGTGCGTGTCTGGAGCCCATGGGTACTGATAGATCCCCTGTAGCTCTGCAAGGATTACACCCCTAATCTACACTGTCACTCTGAATGAGCCCACAGACACACACTGCATTGAGGGGTGTGGGAGCTGTCAAGGCCTGTTATACATGGTATAGCTTCACTCACATACACACACACCCCCACCTGCAATAGGTTTTGATGCAATTTACTGTATGGCTCCTATAAGATTTGCTCTTTTTAGAGAGTACCTCATTAGTAACTCCTGGTTACTGTCCCAGATAAGGGATCTTGATTATTTTTCGTCCTAACAGTTGTCGGTAAATTGGGGCTCTGAGTGGAATTCATAAATTGTATGTGAATGACATTTTCAGTCTTTGCAGAGATTCTCTCTTTTGATTACATACATTTTCTTCTCAGATATGTTTGTTCCGTGCCTCTACCTATTTACCACAAATGTATTGGCAACCCTGTAGTTGTGCCATCATCTATGTGCAGAGAGTCAATTAAAACTATTAATCAATAAAGTAGTAAATATGACTCTATGTCTCCTGGGAGCAACTGTGAGTTCATTGTTGTGCCCAAGAACACTACAATATGCAGACACCTGGTTTCAGGGCGCAATAAAACTGATGCAGTAACTATCCTCACTTCAATTATGTAGTATGGGTAAAACACTGGGTCCTATTCCTCATAATACAATGATGGCATCTTGTTAGACCATTGCTCTTCCTCCTCTGGGTTCAGTTTCGAATTACTTTACTGTCATCCTCAGGAGAAATTGCTTTAGAGCAAGTTACTGCACACACAATACAACTCTCGCCTCATGTTAAACACACACACACACACACACACACACACACACACTATCAAGTATATTTATGAAGAAGGCTTAAAAACGATCACAATTCATCTCCGCTCATTCTGTGAATATTTGTTTCATTCTGAAACACACCTTCATATTGCAGTGAAAATGCACCACAGTGACTAGGAAATCTACTGCTTCTTCTGTGTCCTGTGTATAATGGATCTGTAAAATGCACAAACACAGTCTTTCTACTTTTTGATTTATGTGAAGTCTTTGGAAAAGAACAGTATTCATGTACTGTTTCCTAGTGGACATACCATTGTGTTGCACACCATTTCCTTCTCACACAATAACAGGTGCCCAAAAGTAAAAGTTCTTCAGATCTTTAAAATAAGTGTATTTGTGAACGGACACATGGCTTTGAGGTGGAGCAATAACACTACACTACAAACTCTCATTTGTAGAGGTCACATTCATCTTGTGATGCTCTCTCAGCCAATAAAAGGTGACATTATTACCTGGTCCACTCAGGATTGTAAGCGATTGAGCTGTGCTGTAATGTGACACTGTATTGAGTTAGACCCAGACAGGTCACGCCAACCCTTCCCTCCTCATCAGCATCTCCAGACCTTAAAAATGGTCTGCTCCCCCAATCAATGATACTACTATACATACATTTGCATGCTAACCTAATGGATCTTTACTTTGATCAGGCCTGACCAGCGCATGGATATCGCTGGTGTATCAAAAACTTTACACATCAGGCACAACATAAATACCACCTGCCCATCATTGAATAGGTTCCCCTCTGCTGCCAAAACAGCTCTGACTCATTGGCATGAACTTCACAAGACCTCTGAAGGTGTGCTCTGGAATCTGGCAGCAAGACTTCAGCTGCATTTCCTTTAAGTTCTGTAAGTTGCAAGGCGGGGGGGCCTAGAGGGATCGGACTTGCATAATGCATCCTGGTGCCATCTCTTCCCAAATAAACAATGCATTAACACCCAACCATTTTAATGCAAAATAAAATACAATTATATGTGATTCATCAGGAGAGGCCACCTTCATCTGCTGCTCCGTTGTACAATTCTGATGAGCATTTGTGTTTGTCAATGGTCACTGGTAAGTTATACCCTATTGAGAGATAATTGAGTGACAAAGGATTCTCTATGATTAACAGGTTTCTGAGGCATGTCATTTACTGTACATGCTCTCTGACACATTGTCAGAGCAAACTTAACACCAATAAACTATAACATTAATATCACCAGGTTGTGGTCAAAGGTCAGCATGAGTTCTCTCACTGCTCTGTGGATACGTAGCCTCATATGCAGCAAACCTGTCAAATCTGTCAATCACAAATGTATGTTTCCTATGCGCTTCACCTGTTCACCAGACCATCAAACCCATCAGGAGTAGCTGATGTTGTGCCGGTGCATTTCCTACTACAATCCTGTTTGCAAGTATGTGCTGTAAAAAGGCTTACATTTACTGATGGAAAAAGAAAGATGAAGAGAAAAAACTGAACCCTGCTTATTTTCTCATTTCGGCCCAACTGGACATTTGAAGACGATGTTACAGAAAGTGTGAGTGGCTGGCTGTGGTTTTTATGGCGTGTGACCATCCAACAAACAGATCATTTTTGCCTTATAAAAGAATTTGGTTTGAGTTCTCATCCAGGAAGAAATAATGTTTGTTTTCTAGTTCTATATTCAAGTGGAGCAGCCTGCATAAGGTTAACCAAAAATGTTATGTTTTGTGAGATTGTTTTCAAGCGCATCCAGGATTTTATTGATACTTCTCTCTCTGTCTGCCTTTCTCAATATATCTGTTTCTCTGATCTCTAACAAAATCACAAGAGAGAAAAAGAGCAAGATAGAAGGCCAACTGTGCAAACTCCTGCCAAGTATCCTCCTCAGGGCGGCTTAAATGCGTCTGTGGCAGTCCATTTATTTATCAGTGGCTAAATTCAATAAAACAGCCTGTATATGAAAAAGGGGAAATAGCAGTACTGTCTGACTAGAGAATTTATCACAGCTGGGAAACTCACTGTTGCTCTTATCTGTCCAACACTGTTCCAGTCTTTCAATGCTGATGATGCATAGCTTTTTCCACATCCACACACAGCGGCAGGTTATAAGACTGCTTGGCTGCAAGACAGGCCATTGACTGTAAATACAGTACAGAGGACACACAGTCTTGCAGGGTCGTATCTTTGTAACCACTTGTCCTATTTAAACATCTATTTTATAATGTGACAGTTCATTTGACATTAACGTTTCTTTATGAATTAAAATATAGGGGTTTATTTTACTTTTTTAAGACATTCCACCAAACAACTACAAATTAGAATCAGGAGGGACAGTAGAGGGGCAGTAGCCCCCCCTTGCCCCCATGTAGATTTGCCCCTGGTGCAAGGCAGACTAACTACACAGGGACAACGACACAAAACTGGTGCCAAATATATTAGCTTAAAATTTGTGTGGATGAGAAAATAGAGACACTGAAGACACTCTGTGAGGGGAGGTGTGGAGTAGAGTACGGTACTAAACTAAGGGAGTACAGAAATTCAATTTAATTCAGTTGTATGTATATTAGTCTGTCCATCAGAGCCACAGCTAGAGTGTCTGGTTCAGGGACACACCTGGTGAGGGATGGATTAGGAGTCAGACGGGGTCTCAAACCTGCAACCTTTTGCATTCCAGTCTGACGCCTAACCCATTGAGCTACCAGGCCACACACCAGTGTGAAGATGTAAAGGAATCAAAACAATATATATTTCACAGGTATATGCCATTCAAAAGCTAACATAACCAAATATTAGGACAGAAATCATAGTATATAGTATCACAAAGGCTTAAGACATAAATCATAATTCTATACTTCAGGGAGGTAAGGTCTGAATAGAAAACAATTCCTCGTGTCAGGGTCTGCAACATCAACATGTTTAAATTGTATTATTTAGTAGTTATACATTAATGTTAATTTATATTCATATAGAAAGACGAATAATTTGTCTTTCAACGTGATTTTAACAATATTTCAATGCAACTATGGTCTCTGGAGGGCTACATACAACAATAAATAATACATAAAATTAGTAAGAAGAAGATCTGAGCACTGTCAGTGGACTTCTCTACAGCTCAGCCTGTGGAAACATGTCTTCATGGAACTAATCTAACATCTAGTTAATCCCTAATTATCTTTATTTAATAGCTGTTAATGCAGATACAGTAATTCATAAAGTGTGTGAGCTCCTGCATTTACACACTTCTGACTCCATTACTGGATGGTTTTCTGTGTGGTAACACTGATTAGATTAGCCAGTAAAAGTATGTGTTAAAATCTGACTTGAAGATTATTTTCTGTAACCTAACCATCAGATTTAGTGGAAAACATTTCTCAGATGTAAGCACACCTCCACCTTAAGCACACACCGTGTCAAACTGATTCACTATGTCGCCGCTTTTCTCTCTCTCGTCTCCTCTCTCCTTCGTGTTCTCTGTGGCCGCTGCTGTTTACTTTCTGCGTCCCTGTTCAGTGAAGACCAATCCAACCAATCTGAAACCACTCTGTGAAGAAGAAAAGAAAATGACACACAGAAGGTGACAAAGAGGAAAAGCTAACGAAAAGAACAAGTTTACAAGAGAACTATTTAAGAACAGAAAGTGCTGACAAAGATGAAAAGGTGATAAAAAAAAGATAAATAATATAATGGATTACTTTACTTTACTTTACAGATTACAGGAATTGTTACGCAGCACACAGTCGCCTATCACAGTTTACATTAAACACACAGACACAGCTGCATCTTATTAGTGTGTCTACAAACAGGCAAATAGAGGGACGGATAGCTTCACTTAATTCTTTATGAAACAAAAATGGTTGGAACAATTCCAACACAAATGAGGGTGTAGTGACAATTTACAAATCCAGGCCATTTATTATTTAGAAGAGACTTGAGAGAAGAAATTTTATCATGGAAGTTAATCTGAAAAATGGGTTTTATCAATTGGACTTGTTTGGTTTCTTTAGAACCTTCACAGATATGGGAGGGAATGCGCTGATTAGACCATGAGTTGTCAACACTTGAGCATGGCATGCAAAAACCCTACGTCATGTCTTTACGAAAAGCTAATTAAAGATGTGAAGAAAATTAAAAGTATAGGGTTTAAATTTTTTAAGGTTTCTTCATATTAGTAAGTTTGAACACAATGTGAACCTAAACTCAGACTCATAAAACTATTTTGTTTCCAGCTTACAATGGGGGAGCCTCATCGGGCACTCAGTGATTAAATGAACTGGTCAGGGCAACAGCACATTTCCCTGTCACTCAAGTCATGGCACTCATTCTTCTGAGTGGCAGCCATCAACTGCCATTCCTATATGAGTGGGCAATCACACACACCCTTGCAGGTGTCAGCAGGTCTATCTCTGTTGACACGTCTGGCCACAGGTCTGCCTGTCTAGTCCGGTCTCTCCATCCATCTGTCTTCAAGTCACACACCAAATCCTGAATCCTGGTTGCGTGTTTTGCTGTTGGTGCCATGTATACACACCATTTCCCCTCTTGCCTCAGACAGACAGAAGGACAGACTGAATGACACATGGATAGATCCATGAAAGTCCCCAAGGGCTGGTGCAGTCAGTCTGATTAGGTACACCCATAGTCCATGCAGCCACACACACACACACACACACACAAACACACACACACATAGGGTTAGCCTAAATTGACCTGGCATAATTTTGCCCAGCAACCATGTCACTTCTTGTGGTAAAGCTAATAATCTACACCTCAGACATGCAGTGACCTCACACACAATTTGCATGTTGTTTAACTGAACTTTACCATTAACGGAACATTTTGGGAACAGCACTATTCGGACATAAATGACCCAGGTTAGCCACAAATCACAACAGTAGCTCGCTGGTAGCTGTTAAAGCTACCAACCTGCACTTTTGGTTCTTAAGCGTGTGTCGTATGCAGGTGATCTATGATGAAAGGTATACATTTTTATGGAATAGTGGGTTTCAGCAGCTGTGGTGCCTGGAGATTGGTCTAGTGAATGTTTATTGATTGAGAGTTAACTTAGGGTAAGGTTATTTCAAGCTCAAATATTTCATCTGATTGGTTTAAAGATGGGACTCCAGAATATGTTGGAGAGTTCAAAGGTCTCCATCACTGACAAGGATGGATTATTCTACGACATCTTTCAGAGTCTAAGCAAGTAGGCAATACCAATAAAATTGTTAAGTATGTGTATCTTTGTTGTTTGGTCAATGCTTCACATAAAGGATAATTAGATGCAAACAAAAGACTGATTATTATGTCTGTTAATCAAATCTAGTAAGAAAATGGTTGCAACATGAACCAAATGGAAGAGTTAGAGTTAAACTATGTTTATGAGTGATGTGTTCCATCTTATACTCCTGCTTCATGTAAAATTATAACATGAGAATCATTTTAAGTAGAAAATATTCATATTTTACCAAAGATATTATTATAAATACCATAAGGACAGACTACCTATGATTTGGGCCGTTTTGGTTACCCATTGATCTTAACAGAGGTCACTGAGCGGGTGTCAGAGCTGTGCAACAATATCATACTTTACACATAGCTTAAAAATGCTCTTAGCTTTTATCAATGTAAAAAAAGAAAACACACACACACACACACACACACACACACACACACACACACAGTGAAAGGGTAAGTTCCCCTTTCTCTGTGGTTACACTCCCATGGTAGTTTGCACAAACCCCTCAGGCAAAGCTTTATCCCCGAGCTAACATGCTGGAAAGCCTCTGAGTACCCCAATGATCAAAGTCGCCCATTTGTTTGAACACACAGAGACAGAGTCATTAGAAATGCATATTACACGACAGCTATTGCATATTAACACAGTCAGGCAGCCAATTAATCATTAGCTCATCAATATCTCATTTGCATGAAATTATTCTCTTTTAAGAGCCTGTGTCTGAGGTGACGGGGTGAGCTCATCGATAATGCTAATGTCCCTGTGGGCCTGGGAGAGGAATGCAAAGGGGCGAGAGATGGGGAAGAAGTGTAGAGGGAGAGACCTTGTACAAGTGCTCCACTCCCACTTTAAATACCATATGAAGAGAATTAGTAAGTACATTAGCTAGATGAGTTTTATATCAATGAGTATAGGGGACTGTGGATATGCTCAGATGAAATGAACCCATGTGCAAACAAGACATGCCAACTGCATACACACAGATACATACATGCAAGACCACACAGAGTTAATGCCACTGGCAAGGCCGGAGTGAGGGGAGTGTCTCAAGGTCGCCTTAGGCTCTGGGCTCTTATAGATTGCAGCTACGGTGTGTATGTGCCCTGACCACAGTAGTATGTGAGCATGCAGTTTGGAGATCTGGTAGATGGAAATGGCAGCTTTGGGAGTGATTTTGTCACCTTTCTCTAAAGAGGAAGGTGAGCTATGCCATGCTTGTTATCCATCAAGACATTGATTTCTCAAATGGAATAAATGGAAATGGGAAAGAGTTGGAAATGCAACAAGAAAAGACATCAGAATTAATTGTTAACCAATTTATTATTGATAAAGCTGCAAATAATTCAAATGGATGTCTTTTATCATAAAGACCTATACTGGATTACATTTAAAGAGTATTGAAATCAGGGTCAGTTCTAGTTCTTGTGGAAAACCTTTATTTAATTTTTAAGATGACATCTAAGTAGACTTTGCGCACCTAGGAAGATGCTCTGACATGCATGAAAGCCACAGGAAAAGTTTATAAGTTGAATTATTTTTACTAACTAGTGTCCCATTCCTCCATGTGTTACTGTTATGAGTAACAATAGAAAACATCATGGGCCATCCTTTGACATGTTGCACACAGACTCCCCTGACTGCTGGTACGTACTGGCCTGGATTAGAGTGTGCAGTCTTTCTATTTTTTGTGTACACATTAAAGATTCATTATAAAATAATACATTTATTTGGTCGTTACAGATACAAGAACATGGCAAATAACTTGAGCAAATAACCTTGTTACTGAGGGATTTTAAGAAAGTTCATTGCGTCTTCAGGACAAGACACCTGTATATCTTCTTTGCGTAAATCTTGCCTCTCACCTTGTTCTCACTTAACAGGCTCAACTTTTTTCTCCTTGTTTCTCTTTTCCATCCCGATCCCCGCTCTAGCCTGAGAAGGTGTCATTGGTACTCTTTGCTGATTACCAAACATGAAAAAGGGTCCAAAGTTCAAGACTTATCATTGATTACCAAACCCCATCCTCCTCCTGCTCATTCCCTGTCTCTCCTTCTCCCCCTTATTGTCAGTCCTTCCACCCCACTTTTACCAACGTCCCCACCATTTCCCCTCTTTAGCAGCACCAGAACCTGCCCATGTCGCCCATGCCAAGCGTGGTCAACATAACACAACAGAGCCAATCACTATAATTGTGCATGTGCGTGTTACTGTCTTTATCACTGTGTGTGAACATGTCTCTCTGTCTGTCTATTCAAGTGTTTGTGTTTGAGCATACACTTGAGGCCTAATTAGAATCGTTATAGCTTCAAAGGGAGTGGTATAATGGCACTTAATGAAAAATGCCAAAATTCCCCTCCAATAAAAGCGAAATTGATTAATGAAAAGCACTTTCAGATAGAAGAGGTAAAGCGGTGTTGGATATAAAAGATGATGTATTAATCCTCTGCTGTTACAGATGGTTCAACCCTCCTGACAACTGCTATTCTGTCGAGACACTGTTAGCATGCATAATTATGCTAATTAAGACCTAATTAAGTACTAATTCTTTAGAGAGTCTCTTTCTTTGCTTGTAATTTAACACAACTCAGCATTTAACACTTCTTAAAGAATTTCACACCCCCCGTGATTCATCTTTAGTCCTTGTTTCGTTTGGTTTATGTTGTAGACACATGTAGGCCTCCGTACTGGTCAAACAATGATGTAAAAAAATGCTATGGTTGAGATAGAAATGGGCCTGGAGTCGGGGGAACAGAGAAAAATAGAGAGAATTCAGTGCGCTGGCGTGGACATACAGATAAGGAAAGGTAAATTGTGATAGGTCGTGCTAGAAACTGAGAAACTGTATATTAGGTAGGTTGCAGAACTTTGACACAGCTAATCAGTATAAAGTTGCATCACTTAGTGTGTTTATTTTTTAGAAATGGTGTCAGACAGGAGATCACTGTTAGCAGATAGGTGTTATCATTCTCCATTAATGATCACAATGTGCAGTAGTTCCGCACTTTAGATTTTTTATTGTGTTTTCACTAGTTCATGGAAGCATTAGTTCTCCAGCAGGGCGGAGAGGACATTGTTATGTTGAGTGACAGACCGATCAGAAGTTGTTACAGTATATTGCGTCAGAGAAGGATGAAAATTGTGTGACAGGGATCCAGTATGTATTCAACAGTGACCCTGCGTATACATGAGCAGTGACTCACTCCGTCATTAAAACAAAGCCATTATAAACTTGACATGACATCTGTCACCTCAGCCATCATCACAGGTCAGGACTCTTGACCTCTCCCTGTCACAGTGCATGTAGCGATCAGAGGTAACGCTACTCGCTGATTGGCTGTGGAGCCCAGGAGCAAAAGCTGTTTCATAATGCTGTCTGTTGTGTCAGACACGTTTTTTTTAGATGCTGCAAATTGGCTGGTGTGTGTTTTTCCTCAAGAAGAAACCAAAAGTGCAATCTAGAAATACATCTCTCCAAACTAAAGTTCATACTGTTTGCGGTAACGTAACGTAACATATATTCAAGGTTTGAGTAGTCAAACAAACCTCAGGTTTTGTCTTTAAATTTAAACTCGCACTAAAAATAAATGTAACATAAACCACAGACAGAGAAACGTTAAGAGAGAGAAAACAGATGCAGCCTAGTGAGAAGATTTTACCTTAAATCAGCGGTGGGCTTGTAGCATTGGAGCAGGAGTATGTGCAGATAATGAAGTGTGGCACTAAGTAACTGCAGAGTCCCTGCCAAAGCTTAATTAGAGATTCATCCACTGGTATATATCACTGTTAGTGTGTGTCAACAGGGTGCCATGCATCAGCCGCTGGCAGAAAGGGGTTTATGGCTCAAACTGTGTGTATATAAGTGTGTGTGTGTGTGTGTGTGTGTGTGTAGCAGCCATATCTAAGCCTGCAAAATTAAAACCCAATAATTAATGGGAGGTAGGAAGTTTAGCACCTGTTTCAGTCCATTGTTAATAGAGATCTTGCAGGAAATCTACTGTGTAGGTCGAGTTTGTGACTTTAAGATAAACAAAGGGTCTGAATTTTAACCTCTGTTTTTTTACACATACGGTGTTTTCCTGCATTGCCTGGTGGCTCGTCCCTAATATATGAGATTAACCACATGTAATAAATACACATTTAATACCCACATTTTCAAACAATACAATTTAAATTGAACACAGTATTTGCTTATATATTGTTAGAGAGTCTACAATTCCAGTCAATTTAACCCACTATGACATTATGTGAGAGATTACAGTAAATCGTGGCACATATTGTCCCTTTGTGTGTGTGTGTGTGTGTGTGTGTGTGTGTGTGTGTGTGTGTGTGAGGTAAAGGTCCCTGTGGTTTGATTATGTGCTGGTGGCCACAGTGCCCAGAATATTTGGTGGTAAAGCAAGCAGAGGCACCGGTCCAGTGACACAGTAACACAGCCCCTGGGACTCAGGCTTCCACTGGCTCTGTGATGTTGCTGGCTGAGGCTGGAGTGGGACACACACACACACACACACAAATGCAGGATAATGACAAGCTCCCATTGCAGACAGCCCACTGCTCAGACAACAGTGGTGGACCTGTAAAGGGCTGACAACTAAGGGTTTCACCACTCCAGGTGCTGTGAACTTTTATTTCAACTGTAACCAAAGGAAATATTTAGATCTTAAGTGTGTGTGTGTGTGTGTGTGTGTGTGTGTGTGTGTGTGTGTGTGTGTGTGTAGCATTACAGAGAGTGCTGCCTTGAGTGCAGTGAGTCGATGGAATGATTTGCCAATGTTGCACTCTCGTTACTTTCTGTAATATTGTTTTTCAGTGACATTTTACTTTTTACTATATTCAGCCAAACATGCAATCATGCATACACACACACACGCGCACACACACACACACACACACACACACACACACACACACACACACACACAAAAAGCAGAAAAGCATTGAGACAGCTTATACTAAACAGGCTGCGAGGGGAGCAGAAAACCACAGTTGGGAGAAAAACGAGGGAAAAGTGTAGAAAGTGAAAGCTGAATACAGCAAGACAGTGACCGTGTCTGTGCAGCTTCTATGTTGGCAACATGCTTCTTGGCTGTGTCATTTAATCTGGCTAATTGAATACTCCAATAATTCTGAAGAGATTATAGTCCGACAAAGCGTCACACTTGGGTCAGAGGTAAAGCAGGCCAATGATCTATTTGTCAAATACATCAGGCTCTGTTCTAATTTCCCCTGATTGAAATTGATCATTTTGTAAGTGCATGGTCCAGATGGCTGATAAGATTTATTCCCTTTGTGTTGGAGGAGGCTGAGCTAATATTATGTAAAGGAAGTGCGGATAACTGTGGATTAACTCAGGATCCATGTGAAGAAAGCTGGTTTTAAAGCTCTGTCTGCCACAAGCTGGTGAATGAATGTAAACCTATCACAAGTTTATAAAAGCTTATTCTTTACTGATAAATTACTGGTAGGGTGTATTTTCTATTTTACTCCTAATGCTCTGAAAAATTATTTTGACCTGAATTGACGCAATCATGTTCATCTTCATGAAGATGGAAAATCTCGACACACATTTTGCGTCCTTTGAACTACTGCAAAGCTGCGCCGCTGCAGTAGCAATCCTGACAACACTGAGATTGAGAGTTTAGTAATGTAAGATAGAATCTACAATGTTACATGGTCTCTTTTATTTAACCCACTCTGTGAGATTATCAGCATTTAATGGACAGTTTGAATACTTTCTATAAACCTATTCTATCATTACAGAGAGTAAACAGTACGTTTTTAATTGTTTTTGTTTATGAAGTCTGTTTTGACCACTTGATTATAGCTGGTACTTAACAAAGATATATAAAACAGACAATGAGCGTCTGTTTATTCAAGTGCTCGATGATTAGTCTTTAGTTAATTCTGGTCAATGTCACAGAAACCCGCACACATGTAATGTTGTAGAAAACCGACCCGGTGAGACAGAGATGGAGAGAAAGAGCAACAGAGAGAGGACACTTGGAACCACAGAAATGTTGAGATTCACCTGTCACTTCACATTGTTTGTATTCGGCCCTGTGATCTGCTGAAGTGCATTTCTCTTTTGTCATTGCACAATATGAGGAGGATGGTCCAGATTATTCCAAAGTCATTCCAAGTTTACCAAAGCAGGCTGTTTCTCCCCTAAAAGTCACAGTCTATGTTACTCAACATGGTCCAAATCAGCGTTTTGGAGCATTTTCTGTCAGCCTTGCAAAATAAACAGCTCTTTCTAATGCCCCCTCCCGTTTTCCCTTTCTGTCTGTCTCTGTCTTTCTTTCTCCTTGTCATAGTTGCTCATTTACAGGTTGATGGGAGGCATCAGAAGGGATGAGTAAAAGGCATTTGAGACAAGTGTGTGAGAGACACAGCGTAATATCAGTGGAGAGTGGACATCTCTCTCAGAGCCTGTCGCTGGTCATATCCACAACTGGGAGACAACAGATGATGCAGAAAAAAGGAAAACCCGGGCAAACACCCAGGGGCAGGACAGCTACGTGGAGAGGTTACCACAGAAAAGCACTACACAGAGAGGGGCAACGGGGTCATCGGGCCAAGTGTGAGATGGCTCTCCGACTCATGTCCAATCATTTAAACTGTGTTTTTGTCTGTCTGATGCGCGCCCCCCCTCCCTTTACTTTCTCTTCCTCCCCCAATCATTCTCTATGTAGAGCCTCGTCAACTAGATCTGCAGTGACAGGCCCGAGCTGCATGCATACGCTCTGGCCGACTGCTCTTTTTGACTTTGTGTATGTGTTTGTGTGCATGCATGTGCGCACATTTGTGTGCAGAGATGGGTCGGGGAGTGACTCTCTTTTCCTGGCATCTGAAGGGTCTGATTTTTTTGGCAGGGCTGTCAGATCTCTGTTCCCCCGACGCCAGATCAATGCCAGCACCAAGGAAGTGGCAGTGCCTGATGAGAGCCACCCGCCCTGCTGACGGGTGCCCACTACGACAGGGAATATGTTCTTCCAAAAAGCAAGCTGGTAGCAACTGAGTGACGCACACGCAGAGTGGCAGTAGAGAGAAAAACTGGTTCCTGCCGTGCACAGGGATGTAGGCAGCAGGTAGAGAGGCCTTGGGGTCTGCTGCTCTGTCAACATAAATACTAGAGAGCCTGTTGATTTAGCATTATGTGAACAGTGCAGGATGGATTTGATTCATCAGTACATTCTAAAACATGTGATCAGTACACATGAATAAAAAGTTGAAAGTAGTTAAATAGAAGGTTTTCCACCATTGTCAAAAAAAAAACATCAAGCAGCATAAATTAGTGCTGTCATTTTTGTTTGGACATTTGATTTAATTTAAGAAAGACACTACTTCAAATACAAGCCCTTAATAGATAATGCATTTGACTAATACATGCATGCAACAAAGGGATCTCAGGTTGGTTTCCTATTCCATCATATCATATAATGTCAGAGTTTCATCATGCCGGCAAATACCTGCACTGGCAACAATTTCTCCTCAAAATCTGTTCAGTTTGATGGAATTTGCAATAAATTTCTGTGAACATTTTTTCACTAAAAGCCGGATGCAGAAGACAGCAACAGAGCAACACATTTAATGCACAGAACCGAAGCCATAACACTAAGTAGATGCTGCCCACTTAAATCTTTACATTCTTCATTCACTTTAGCTCACCAAACACGACAGTCCCCATAGGCGAGTAATGAATAATCATTAGTGAAAGGTCCACAAATTATTGATGTAAAATAAGCAATGATTCTTTTTTTTGTTTCGCAATTTATTGCCATTAACAAGTAACTTGCAATCCAATAAATGTCAGACTGGCTTTCAGTTAATTAAAGGGAAAGATATTATACAGTAATGCAGGGTGGCGTTTATATCTCGATTTCCACAGACTGCAATTTACTGCTGAGCCTTTATTTGAAGGGACCCACAAATAATGGCTATTAAGCCGTCAGGGGATGGACAGGGGATCACATTAATGAAATTAGATAAGGTGGAATGGTGATCTACACAGCCTGGACACACATGCAGACACACAAAGCCACAAAGACATGCATGCACGCCGCACGCGACACATCCGTACTGTATGCTGTTTAGTTTCCTTTTTCCTCTTTCCTTTTTACTCCCCTGACCAGCTTGACGTGTGGTTTAATTTTTGTCTTTCCTGCCATCACCTCTTCCGCACCTTGTCCAAGAACCAACTGGACCCCAGTTAGGTGTTCGACATGAGGGCCTGTCAGCTCATCAGGGAAAGTTTCCCTGTTTGTCCTGAGCACTGTAGGCAGCCAGTCAGTCCATCAACCCCACCATCAACACTGCTAACACACATACACACACAGTGACACGCGTGTCCACATCTCCCACTAACAGGGAGGTGTCACTTGGGGAGGCAGCTGTAGTCGCTGGTGTGACGGCTCTCCTCAAATCAGAGACCCTCGTCCCTGTCAACAGCAACCTGGCCCTGAGGCTACCACTGTCACACAGTGTACATCCCCCTGAACACACACACATGCACCGAGCAGGAAAAAGAAGAGCAGGAGGAGGAGGTGGCCATGTTCTATCTGGAGAGGTGATTTACACTGGATTAGGAGAGCAGGTGATGGAGAAAGGAGGCAGAGATAGAAAGAGAAAGGAAGGATGAAGGGAGGGGTGAGGGATGTGCTTTAGTCAGAACAGTAGGCCTGATTTCTTCCCTGACAGAGAGGCCCAATTATTAGCTGTGGCAGTTTAGGGAAATTGGGCGTGAATGTGATGGGACAGATAGGAACTGAACAGATAGAGGAACCGATAATTGTTCAACAGACGACCAAGTCAGGTAGAAACCCAGCTGCAAGATTTAGCTCTCTCTGTTTCATGTGATTCGCCAAAAGAAAATGAATTTGAAATGAATTAAGATAAATCATTTTCCTAACAAACTTTCCTCAACAGATTTAACATTTCCCTTTCTCCTGGCTGTGTGCTCGTCCTCTCGCTCTCTCTTTTGTGTGTGTGTGTATGAATGACTTGGCTCGTATTTGTGCTGGCAGCAAACATAAGAGGCCCTCTGTGCAATCGGACAAGGTGCCGATATCTCAGTCATGTGACAGTGACTTCCTGTCTGTATGTCAGACAGCAACTGAAGGCTTGTCAATACAAACTCATGCTCACATCCTTTCCCATCCCCTCAAACGCAAACTCGCACGGCCAGTGGAGAACTGTGAAAACCACAGTCTCTACACTGATGGCGAAGCCTGTGTGTAGTGACAACTTTAGTGTATAACAATGACTCTTTTCACAAAAAAACTATTATAATTGATATTAATATGAACATTTCAGAATCCAAAGCCCGAGGGGGAATTTGTGTAGCACCCGACTTGTCCTACTCCAAAATACTCAAAGAGCCTAATATCCATTTGCTTTTATCAAAATTATTTAAATACATTTTAAAAGTTATTTTTATTAATAACATAATAAAGCAAACTGCAGCTGTAGAGTCTCCATCCATCCTGCCTATAATCGCTCCAAACCCTTGTCCAGTGTTGTCTTTCGGCTCAGTCTCCTAAACTCTATTACATAGGACAACACTGCCCTCCTATGGCTGGACAATGTTATTAAATGAAGCACTCAGGCCAGCTTTACAGAATACAGTAGCTTTTTGGGATCATGGAAGTCATGCAGAAAAGTTGCTGGCTGGCCTTGGATGCAGTTGTAAACATGCAAATGTTGTGAAATATGTTTCTGTTCATGAATGATAATGATGAAGTAGCTACAGTTTCATTTAATTTTTACACCACTCTTACACATCCACCAAAGTGGACCAGTAATCCAGCTAAATCTCATTCTATGCACGCAGCATTAAATAGGCTTGTTTGGAGTGATAGATGCTTGTTGCCACGACTACAGCCCATCCAGTCTCTGCTTAACATTTGTCATTGATTGCAGCCAAGCCCCCATTGGCAGATCTAATTCATTTACGAACTTGTCATTCCACATCATCGATTAAGTTGTCCTTTATCCAAGCTTTAATTATATGCAAAGATAAAAGATTTTCTCATTATTGTATTTAATCTAATGAAAGGCCTTGTGCTAGAGCAGGGGCCAGTCCAGAGGTCCAGACTATTGACCTTGGAGGGCACAGCTAACGGATAGATGTTTTTAATTAGACAGAGCAAACAGCTTTGGAAAGGGGAGCCTTGGTTGTCTGTTAGGCTAAAGGGTGGGACAGGTTAGCATGGAACAGTTTAATAGATCTCAGCAGGTCATTGTGTCTCACCTTTATTGACTACAGCTCAAGACCTATCACTGTTTAGTTCCCTGCAAAAATGTTGGCAAAAGAAAATGACTGATTCAGAACGGTGCATGATCTCTAGGCTGTAATAATTGTGTGGATTTGTATGTTGTCTACTTTTACAGAAAGTTTATACCACTGTATCTGCAGTGTTAGACGATGGCCTGGTCTGATAAACAGCAAGTGGACTTCACTCTCCTTACCTAACTTGCCAGTTTGGGTGAGAAAGGGTTAGAGCGTCTAACAAGAAGGATGTCCCGTTGCCATAATTAAGTTCCGGAATATCTCAAATGAAATTTTGAGTTTACATGTTGTCTGAGCAATAGACGGCACCCCAGTGCACTATGGAAGTGAAATCCATGGAGGTCCTACCTCACAACATACAGGAATCAAAGGATATGCTGCCGATGTCCTGGTGCCAGATACCACAGTAAATCGTCATGGGATTTGTGGAGTTCACGCTGTGACCGCTGTTGTGCAACATGCGTGAGGGTTACCCAATATTAGGCAGGTTAATATAATATTTTCAATGACAGCTGTATTTAAGTACAAGTTTTCTTTTTGGACTGAGTGAAGTTTTTATGCATTAGATACAAATTTATGCAAAATAGTGCTAAAAGTTCCCTATTTGGATTATTGAAGATGATTTAAAACCAAAATAAATTCACCCCATGATTGATTTAGACGTCTCTGCTGTTTGTTATGTTTATGCAACTAGTAGTTCACATTATATTTATCATCTTAGAAAACATTTTAAAATCTAGGAAATCTAAAGACAGTGCTTTAAAAACTCTCCTCATCAAAAGGTGTTTGCAGCTGAAGACAGACAGATGCCTCTGTACAGTACAGTACAGCTTCAGCATCAAATATGGAAAAAAACAATAACAAAGTTTTTACATTATTGATACTTGATTCCAAATGAATTGGAACTGAAGGTATTAATGTAAAGACCAACTATAGAAGCCTCTCAAATCAGTGTGTCATTATTTTTATTGGCACTTAACAAGAACAAGTGTTAGAATACTTCTTCATGTGAAAGAACATACTCCTACGACGTATAATAACCAAATATAAAAAGGAAAGTAAAAAAGTGAGATGACTGAAATACATTTGTAATAATATAGTTGGTCCATAATATAAATGCAGACTCTATAAAAAAAAACTTCATTTACAAGGCAGCACACAAAAATATGACTCTCCAGCAAAACATCACCACAATTATCACCACACTGTCGAACAAACACAGAGACAACAGGCTTGATAATAACAGTTTGGAGCAGCTGCCTCCTCGCTTTATCTAATTCTGCATGTGTGGTTCCCTTAGCAAATCATTTACAATGACAGTTTTATACATTCTCGGCTGTAGCTGATAGTTGTGCAACAACACTTCCCATCGATGTAGTGTCAGGAGAGCACAATAAGCAAGATTTTGAAAATACACGTAAAACTATAAATAAACAAGAAAATACTTTTCCTAATGTAAGAAGAAAACAATAGTGATAAAAATAATAGGGCTCACTGAATTTTCATTCATTCCTACTACTCACAGTGTCACTGTTAGGCAGATTAGATTAGATTCTGTTGATGCATATTCTCACACTACAGAGAAATCTAAATCTACAGTGCAATAATAGCCTAAATATATTGTTTCGCTGCCAATGCAGGATAATATATACCTCTCTCTGCAACAGTCCCCTGTAATATCAAGCTCTGAAACCTGAAAAAATAAACTTTTACAAACATATCAAACTGAATGTTAGTATTGGAATAGAGTCACTCAACGTATGTCACAGAGACTTATGGGCAACATGTTCACCTAAATGATCCAGCAGCTCATTATGTTCCATTCAGTGTGTAACCGCTCGTGGGCCCATTCACCATGAGCTTTATGATTTCTTGTAAACATTTATTGTAAACACAAATGTTTCCGCCACCTTCCACTAGGTGGCAGTATGCCTTCACCAAGTTGGCCCCGTGTTTCATTCATACATTGATTCAGCAAAGCCTGTCTGCTTGAAGGTCTCAGCCACCTGTCTGGAGTGCTGCATCTTAGCTGACAGCGCCTCTAGAATGTCATTCTGGTCCACAGCAGTTGCCGTCTGGTAAATGAATGTTCCCACTGACTCCAGACCGCGCATACCTAGATTTACTCCACAACCTGAAAGATAAAGAGAGAAGAAACACTAAAAAAATTACAATCTATGTCAATAGTGCGCAAACAAATGACTCGTTTTGCAGACAAATACTAAACTCTGGCCTTGAAGTCACAGTTGGCCTGGATGGAAAGGACACATGGATATATGAATAAACACTGAGCATCATGGAGACCAAACCATCAGCTGAAAGGCCACGCAGCGCAGTAGTGAGTCATACACCCATGAACACACCCCTGCTGCATGCATAAAGGATCAATTATGCTCATCTTCTGTCCCAAATATTCACTCTGTCTCATTTATTCAACGGGCTCTCTGATTTGGTTTTATTTTATATCTCACCCTCCGGAGTACAATGATTCTGAAAAACCCATAGTGGCATTTTATACTTTTACTTGTTTTGACCAAATTCTCTTTCCTATTCTCAGCATCATAATGTTTTAAAGACATGCCCACCTGTGTCAAAGTTAAGAACACGTGCTGCCTCCCCCTCCACGATGACCGCCACATCATCCCCTTCAATGTAGGCAGCACTGATGCGTCTGTGTGATAACTGAATCTCAAAGAGACGGCGGCTGCACTGCATGTGATGTAGCGTCACATCACTGAGACGAGGCTCTATGTCTGTCTTATAGGCATTGAAGGACTGATGGAAAATGTTCTTCATGATCTGCACAGCAAAACAGAGAGTTAGAAGATATAGGTTACTTAAACCAGCTTCTCCAGTTTCTTACCTCAGAGTGTCATAAACTCATTTACTTGCACACATCATTACTTTCACACACATGTACTGTATGGAAACCCTGACTCTTGATCATGCTGCCACAATGGACCTATAGCATAAAATACCTGAGCTTTATGACTACATGCCGTGTTGTATAGTTTACTTGTGGGGAAAGAAGAGAGAACAATGAACCAGCCTGTTTCTGAGGAGTTAATTTTACTATTAATGCCTTAAAATAATGTAATAATTAGACAGAGAATACATAACATTGCAATGATAATTTAAAAGGATTTATTTTAATGAAAGTTATGATTGTTTTATATATCCCTGATATATAAATCACTGGAAAAATGTCTTACAACAGATTCCACAACTGATTCTAATCCAGAGTTGAATCTTTATTTTCTTTATTCTCTATTATGTAGTCAATTTAATTTGATTTGTCAAAGATTCCCTGGTTTTAGTTTCTCAGATGTGATGATCTACTGCTTTTCTTTATCATGTGTGATAGTAAATAAAACAGCAGAGAGTGAGATTTCTGAAAAATCATTTCACAGACAACAATTAGCTGAATAGTCTGTAGATGAATCACGATTCCTTTAAACCTTTGCTACGGGTCAAGAACACTATTCTGTTAATGTACAACCAAAGAAACTACTATTCTAGCATTATTCTATTATTATATGAACACTGAAGATCAGAAGTTGCACTGGTTGCTGTGCGCTTTCTCCGTTATTTTAGAGTAAGCGCAGGATGAGTGACGAGCCTCTAACTGCCTCGGTTGTCCTTTCTCTCTGTCCAACTCCACTCTTCTTCGACCCATACTTGCACAGTCATCTGTTACCAAGTAACAGTGCATCTCAATCCCACCCACATAGCAACAAGCTCTCCAAGAATGGTCTGGCTCCATACAACACCCTGTGAATACAGGTTACACTTAACCTGAGCAGGACACAGACTTTAAATATCTGTAGGTGTTGTCAGGCACATAAAGAAGAAGAACACACCTGCCCTCCATGTATTCACTGATGTGGGCACAAATGCACACACACACACACACACACACCAATGAGGTCTACTTCCTTCTTTTTCCCTATTTCTTCATCTCTGACTAAGGAAGAATAGGTTTATTTTCAACTTAGTCCACAGACGTAAACACGTACACACAAGCACACACATGCACACACAAAAAACACAGACACTAATGGACTCCAACAACAGTGCAGTCAAAGGCCATTCGCTTCATGAAGGTTAAGGAATAAAGAGGAAAGCGGAGCAGCACCGCACGGTAACTGGAATTACGACTATCTGTCTTTTCACAGCTTTAACATGGAAACGCAACTACACATACAGTTCACACCTAGAATCCAAAGTCCTGAAAGAGATTTTATCAAAAGGGGACAAATGTCTCACAGAGGAGTTGGCTGTGTGCCTGAGGAAGCGAACCATCTTGGTGTCTGCAGTGGGGCAGATGAGGGCCATGTAGCGGTTTCTGAAGGTGCCATAGATCTTGAGGTGGAAACCAGGTTTGGTTGGTGGGTTTCGATGTTCTCGGAGGGCCTCGACTCCATAAGCAGACAAATCGAAGTAAAGGCAGTGGGCTCGGATCTCAGGAGTGGGCACCTGAGTTAGGAGAGAGAGGAGAGACAGCGGATCAAGTCATAAAATAAAATACACAGGAAGTAGCAATGAGCTTATTGGCAGGTATGATAGCATCATTTGGGCATTAATAATATTTCCCCTTAGTAAGAATACTTGTTGTACCCTGCGATAAGTATCTGTCGAACATATAACCTATACACCATCTGCGCCTGTGGGGTGTTGTCACTTGAGTGGAGATTAAGAATGACTTGATTTTTATTCAGTGGTTCAATGTGGCAGTGACTTGCCGTTTTCCCTCAAGCCAGAATTGATCCATTTTATTCTCAATGACATAAAACAGCCAAGTGGGATCAAACAGAATTTAGTGCAGCCAAGGGAAACAGATGAGGCAACAGAGCAGAGACGACGAGAGGATGGTGGGGCTGGTCAGGTCATATGCTGGGAGGTAAATTCAATCACTACAGGAAGCAGGGAGCAAAGCACCAATAAAGGGAGCCGCAAAGTCACTAAAGAAAAGATGATGGGAATGCTTCTGGTGAAAAACAAAGACTATGCTTATGCTTAGAATCGCTCAGCTATTCTAATTCTTTTCTTTTACATTATCCGGTTTATTAGTTTATCCAAATTCCTCTCTAATGTACAGATAATCAGAGCACAAACTCTACCTGTTACCCAGTTAACTATATCTGTTATACAATCACCAATGGTGGTTAACGTGGTAAAATGTGCATGCGCACCATCCTTTAATATGCAACTGATATTACTTACATTTATTCATTCAGTCTTTCGTGGCGCTCTTGGTAAAACAATTCAAGGAACTCTCTGCTTACTTAACAATAACTGACCTTTGGCGCACAATGTGAAAACATTAGCTGATAGCCTGATTTATATTCACCTGGACGGAGATAAGGAGGAGATTATGAGTCTGTCCAGGGGGCGAAATGAATCAAAAGCTGTATCACCATCAAAACAACAGCTGCTATCGAATTCAGTGATTGAATTCATGATCCAACATTCTGCTGAAAGCTGGATGTTTATATGAGAGTCAGATACTGCGTTCAGCTGCTGTTGGCAGGTCCACATCACTGTTTGCTCAAATCAGCTTTATGAGGTCATATAAAGTTGACTTCACTGCAATATCCTGTTTCTACGGCTTTTATTCTTTACACAAAGAGAAATGTGTTGGTTATTACCTAAGTGTGTGTACGAGCGACTGCATCATTACTGTCTGTGTTTCCTCATGCTCAGTGTGTTTTTACAGATCGCGCGTGTGTGTGTGTGTGTGTGTGTGTGTGTGTTTGCTGACTTGTCTCTGGTCTAGCCTCTCTATAGTTGCATTAGCTCCGTAGGCATGGCATGACTCCACGGTGTAGTCAGAGCTGATGCCCAACACCGAGCAGGAGTCTCCACACGACCCATCAGCCACCACGATTACACGTGGCCAGTCGCTGCGTGGGATGCGGCGCAGGTATTCCTCTGTGAACTAAAACAAAAGAAAATCAAGACAGAATCTGAATTACTGATGGGAGAAAAGAAACAAGAAAGATTCAACAGGGAGTCATTTTTAACAGCCTTTATTTAGGCACATTATTTAAAATGCAGATTATAATGCATTATAACCTGGTGCTCGCCCAGGTACCGTAAACGCATACAAAGTGAAATAACTATGACACTGAAGAAAAAAATAATAATTATCATGATTGCATGCGATCAGTCAAAATAACGTAGCCTCGTCGGTAAGAAAAATTATTAGAGCTACCAATAAAAAGGATTTATAATGTATAATCTGTTCCATCCATCCGTCCTTCTTTTCAACTGCTTGTCCTCTAAAGGGTCTCGCGGGGTGCTGGAGCCTATCCCAGCTGTGAGAGGCGGGGTACACCCTGGACAAGTTGCCAGTCTGGCACAAGGCTGACATATACAGACAAACAACCAGGCACACTCACATTCACACCTACAGACAATTTAGTGTCACCAATTAACTTGACATGCATGTTTTGTCTCAACTACTTTGCTTCTACTGCTGAATTTGTTTGGATCATGATGTTTCTGTCTTTTGGTCAACGCCACTTTGTCAGGCAGGTCTTATTATAATGATTGCCTCATTGAGAAAAGGTGTGTCAGTAATCAAACCTGGGTGCGGCTAGAAATATTGAACTCAGTTTTCCAAAGATGTGATAAACCACAGTTCATTTCTGTTTTAACAGGGGAATAACTGTTTTCACACAGAGCCATGTAGGCCCCTTAATAATTAACACCTCCATTCAGAAACTGCATTTTGTGTTTACTTGAGTCGTCTTTGTCTAATATTTAAGTCATTATGTTTTATATTTAAACCAAAAATATAACAAAATGAATCTACTCTTACTTGTTTGTTTTTTAAATACTGTACATCTTTATACTTCCAGTTAGTGTATTAGTTACATTCTGTTCTACTACATGATTCACATGATTAAAATAATTATTTGAGTTTTTCTTCTAGCAAATAAGCTGAGAAACAGCTGGGTTGTATTACAACATACCTGTAGAATCATTAAAGCGGGCTCCTGAGTTTGTGTTAATCTGTCAAAAAGATTTATTCTTATGCCTGTGCATCCCTGCCCCTCAGTAAAACACCAGACACTTGTCTTTGCAGGCACAAATGAGCAGGACAGAGCGAGTTGGCAGGTTGAAGGGAAAAATAAAAGAACCTAGAAAAGAATAAAGTGGCTCAGAAACAATGAGAACTATAACTAATCCTCTTATGTCCCTATACAAAAGATTTGTTTTACATTCCCTGACCTTTGAAACACGGACAGGTTAGGAGGGTAAAAAATAAGTCAGAAAGCACTGGGTCCTCTCTAATCCAGAGGCAATGGAAAGCTTGGCAGTGACTCTAAATGAAACTGAGGTTTGTTGTGATCAAAGACTGTCCTGACCTTTTCTGCCATTTTTCAAAGGTTGGTAAGTTACTGGAAATCAGTGAAGACAGCAGCAGCTGGAGCTGAAGAGGAAAGAAAAGCGGCTGGTCGGAGCCAAAGAAACGTGGCAACACGCAAATGTAATAAAAGCCCCGTCACTGGGTCCTCGGTGACACTGCAGCTCAATCTCAATACGGCAGTAATAAAGTCTAGGCTCTGATTTCCTTCCATGACACAAATATTCACTGAATATTTACTTAGTGTGCGCTCACTGGGCACTCAGTGAAACCCCTCTGAGGTATTTCTTTGTTTTAGATAGGCATGGGGGAATTATTCTAGGTTTACTGTGTGGATGTCTATTTGCACTATGCAAATCAAAAAAGATCATATTTATGAAAATCCCTTGGTGACAGTCATCATTAAATCCTTTTCCATCCAAATAGGATTACATTTTAAGAATCCATCTATTTTGATTCACAACACGTGTATATTGTTGGATTGGAATAATAATATAACTCTGCCTTTACCCCTCCCCCCCTGGCCTAAATTCTCCTCAGGTTTGAGGTCAGTTTACATAACAGGTTATTTCAACTGATCAGGCTGCTTTCAGCATGACATTATACAATGCTGTGGGAGCAGATGCTTTGGCTAAAGCAGAACTGTGCAGACAGCACAGTGGTAAACACAGTTTAATGTCAAGTCTGTTGCTCCTGCAGTGCTTTTTTAACTAATGATAAAAACGGAGGAAAATCTTTTGAAAGGAAATGTTGTATCAGGATGTCTCAAGTTAAACCAAACGTCTCTTTAAAGATAAGGAACTCCTGAGCTACAGGATTTGACACCTTCCCCATGGGGTTGGTGCCCAAAGAGACTGGTGCCTCTGATTGGAGCACAGGGGCAGACATCACTGCCCAGGCTTATCAGATCTCCACAGCAGTGGAGACACACACCAGCCTTGTTGTCTTTGCCTGATGGAATTAAAGAGGATCAGCTATGGAAGCCCAGTCATTGCGTGATGACATCGTGTGAGACTTGGAGTCAGCTCTCATAGTTATTGCACATTATTTCCAGATCAGTGCCTCTAGGTGTTCCTAACAGGCCTGCACAGGAGAGCATGGGATGTATAGTTGAGCAGCACATATAGATTATGCATGTTAAGCCTGCATATTAAAGTGCGTAAACAGTTGCATGACTAACTTGAGACTTCTACCTTGGTTCCCAGCTTCACTCTGACGTCCACCTTGTGCTTCTTCTGCTCCAGGATGCTCAGCAGGTATTCCTGAAACACGCCTATTCTGGTGAAGAAATGCTCGTTGTGCCAGCAGCCCTCCATGTTGTCAAAGTCTACCCCGAGTCCCAGCAGGAACTTGACGCTGCGGGGATCCAGGGCGATCTGTTGGGGACGGCAGAGCAGGGCAGTCCGGTACCTCTCATCCAGCAGGGTGAGTTTCAGCACCTTCCCGGAGCGGACAGCGACCAACGCCGCCGTGAGCCCCACGGGTCCCGAGCCAACGATGAGCACCGACATCCTGGCACGCCACTGTCTGATGCCGTCCAGGCTCACTTTCACCACCACGTACACGGCCACGGCCACCAAGGTGCTCAGCGCAGTGTCATAGGCTACAACGCGATACTTGTCCTCCGCGTTTTCCCTGATGTCACCAACTCCAGCGTTGTCTGTCTGCAGCGCATCCATGGCGTGTGCCAGCCGATGTTTGCCAATAACTACAGGCTAGGCTTCCTTATGCCTTCTCATCGTCTCTATTCACTAAAGGGGAGGAAAGGTTTCGCGTCTGAGCGCGCAGACGGACCAGCTGCGACGCGCCACACGCGTCCTCTCCGCGGCTCCGCGGCAACTTGAGTTGTTGCAGCACACTGGACTCTCTCTCTCTCTCTCTCTCTCTCCCCGTCACACACCCACACACACACCCACACACACTCCGCAGCCCAAAGATGTGAGAGCGGAGAGCTTCAGCGGTTTGACACGTAACAGTGTTTGAGTAAAGTGTCATATTTCTGGGTGCCAGCAGTTGAACCAGCCGTGCGCACGTAATTCCTCAGGCTGCAGGGGATTTGGTTTTACTCAGAAATCACAGGTTATTAACTTACTGTTGCCAAAACACGAAATGTCGAAAGGTCGCTTGTCTTGGTCTCACACACACACTTGTTTTTTGACATAAAGCGTAATAGCCCTTTAATCATCACAGCTAAACGTCTATCCCCACTCTACCCCAACCAAAACACAATTCTCACTTTAATGCTAAACCGGCCTTAATATCCTCACAGTGTTTGCTGTTGAAACAAGTTTATAGAAAGAACTACACACATAGCCCTGAGAATGAACTGAGACTGTTTCTCTGTGCCAGGTAGTTCAATTCATGATGCCTATATCTCTTCAGATGTCACTCTCCAGTGTTGTGTGCGGCGTCAGATTGGACTTTTCCTGTTTATCGCTCCACTTCTTTCAGCTCTGAACTACAGCGAGCAGTTGCCATGAAGACACCATAGTGATTTCTCTTCTGAGGACAAGGTCAGGTTACCGTACATGAAAACACATTTGTCAAATGCTGAAAATAGACTTAAATTGAACAATGAAAGTAGAAGCAAATGTTGACATGACAGCTTTTCCTTACATAAAGCACAAATGAATTCAGGGTGGTATGGGCTCCTTTCACACACGTATACATGTATGTATATATACTGTATGTATATATAGACAGAGAGCAGATTAAATGACTGTATACTGTCATTAATCATCATCATCATTTTTATGTATTTGAACTAATGCTCTGACCTTTAAGCTTCACTTGAGCGCTACTAACTAAATAAGCAGGTGTTTGTGACACCAATTTACCTCAGTGACTCCTGATAATAAGGCAAAGCCTTCACAGGCAACTGACTGTGGGGCTCATATGGTACATTTGTCTATGCACCAATGACCATGAAACAAAAGTGTGTAAATCCATAAATCCATTTAAATTGCCAGGTATCCAGTGAGAAAGTGAGGGAAGAAAGACAAACACACACGCAGATAGAAACGTATTGGTGTGATACACTATGCCTCCACCGGTAATTGGTTTCCACCTCTGCTCAGGTGCCTGGCAACAATCATTCTGTCCAGCCAGTCCAGATGAAAAGAGAAGCGGAGCTCTAATTACAGCCAACACTTGCATGCTGGTAGGCAACCGCAGACAAGGCGTTTTTAGAGAAATGGATAGTGTCTCTTTCCCTGAGGCTTAGTTTAGGTTGAGCACTACCTGACACAATGTATCACAGAACAGAATATACGAGAAAACAATTAAGCACCTAAAGAGCACCTTCGCTTTGATTTTCACATCGGCATGCTAATGTATGCAGTCACACAGTTGTGAGGGAGAAGCTCGGGAATCTGAATGCTTTAATGACACCGAGTGGATCCCTCACATGCCCAACTCTGACACAATTCTGTGTCGAAACAAAAGGGCCACAGAGAGGTTTCCATCGGTTTGCCCTCGTCTTACAGCCAGTAATGGGGCTGAGCATCTGTAGCTCTGAGATCATTAGAGCGAAAACTAGTTGGGCCCCCACATAATGAAAACAAACCCCTGTTGTTGTCAGGGAATTCAGGCGCTATGAAATCAGCATATTAACATTCTGCGGTGAGGCTGCATAAATTAGTGTAGGTTGCGGTCTTTACACCATCTATGAACAGTACTGATGAACAGAGGGGAAATGAAGAGGAAAATCAAAACAGACAGTGTTCAGTCTCAGCATAATTCCCTCTGAAACTCAGCGTCACGTTCAACTTTACAAAACCCAGTGTCATAAAAACACATCAGCTATGGGTCAGAAGTCCAACATGTAACGTACAAACACAACACACTCACACATCAGTGGCCATACACAACGTCATCAGTACCAGAGTACTGCAACTGGTAAGTCTCACCAAACACAGTTGAGCTACTTGCTTCATCTCCCAACTTTTTTTGCACCTGGGTTTTAAATTAGAATGTAATGATTTGGTATCCAGGATGTTCACCATCGGTTGGACCTCGCATAAAACCGGAAGCATGGAAACATTAGGAGTCTTCTTGTTCATTTACAACGAACTGCAAACACACATTCCACTCCATCGTTTCATGGCCTCGGTTAAGCAAACCTCACAGCTGACAGTGACACGAAAGATTAGCATGGACAAAAGCCAAAATACTTGTCTCACATTAGCTCAAGGACAGGCAGAGAAACGCTTCCATGTGAGGACAAACGTAATCACACACTCGAGTTAAAGTGTTTCTGGGCTGTCTGAAGACAACGGCCTCCTTTGCTGTGCCCCCATTTTAGAGGAAAACAAAGCACTTGTTCACAATATGTGTGCTGCCAGCTGTAAACCTGTCCAGCTGCGTCTCAAGCCTCAATGTGTTCAGAGCTGACGGACTGAAACTGTGGTGACGTGAGTTCAGGCACCCAAGAACATACTAAGATCAGATCACCATGGTTACACAGTGCAACAGGGTCAGTGTGTGACGCTGCGTGTTACGATCTTAGCTGGAAGGTTTCCATCAGCAATCAGTGGTTGGAAATCTAGTTTTTCTACTTCTTGCAGAGCACGTAACAACACGGCAACGGTTTGGCCTTCATATTTAATCTGATCACTACTACATTCTCAATGACTGCTCAATCAAAACTTTACTAAAGCATGTCATGGTACATTTATTCAGAAAAGTTCTTTGTTATAAACTGGCAAACACTTTTTATAATGAAAAAAAACTATAGTGGCTAAAGACAGTCCCATTCAGCCATGCAGTTACGAAACAGGAAATGGAGCAACAACTTCAGAATGTTGAAAGCTCGTAATGTTAAACGTTTCGCACAAAGATGGTACAGGGACACTGATTGGTTTTATTCTCTGCTGACAAAAAAATAGAACGAAATCTGGGTTGATTTCAGAATATAATACATGTGTAACAAAACTTAGACCGGTGGACCTGTCTTGGTAATTGCTAGATAAAGAAAATAAATGTCTGTAAAATACATGTAGACTAGAATTAAATGAACACAAGTTGTAGAAGCAGTAAATTAGGTTCTCTGCTGAGCATGATTAACACACATATACTGAAGAACTGTGACTATTCATGGAATAATAGGTGCAGTCTTAATAATAATGAACAAAACTACAACTCTTAGCAGTTAAGGACTAATTACAGTGAATGTATGTTGAGTGTTCTCCTGCTAAATCTGAGTTATTATCATTACACTTACAAATTAGAATCACTCAGCAGGATTTATTCGTCCTGTTTCTGTATAAATTAAGAATATCCTCTGACACCTATGCTTTGGAAACGTATATGTACTCAAAGTTCCCTGAATATACAAAGATCAACACATAAATGGGACGCTGCAGTGGATTCCCATTCTGAAATACATTATGGTAAAGCTAAAGAGCGTTGTACTCCACACACTTAGACGGATCAGTTGAGAAGTGTTTCTGGCAGATGGTCATTAGCCTCTTCAAACCCTGTGGAAAATAAATACATTTAAAAATAAGGATAAGGAAATAATTCAGTTGTCAAAGAAAATTCTAAAAACAAACATAGCTACTTTTTAGACATTATTAGACATACAGACATTTATGTATATAGATACAGTACCTCACAGGCAATGTTGTATAAAATAATCTGCTCATTATTAATAGGTTTTCTTACTTATATTACTGTTTTCTAGTGGCCGGTAACATCAATCCTGAGCAGTATATAACCCTAAGCAGACTAGTTAAAACACATTATTAACATACAACAAATGCATATGCAGGTCACCCTTACGCTGAAATTAATAATGCAGAAGAATATTCATTCAGTAACATTGGAAACATAACTATAGAATATGTCCACACGATTTCCACTGATCATTGTTACACTTTCAAGCCCTGATTTAATGAAGGTTCCATTTATGAAGATGTGTGCTTGTACTTTCCAAACCCCACAAAAAAGTGCCAAATACTGGAAGAAGAAAGTGTCTGTTTGTAATTTATGATATGGTATGTGATTTTCTGACTCTGCTATAGCTTATCAAAGTCTATTGCTATTGCGTTTACGCTCATCATTCTCTAAACTCTCCATGACAGACACCAGTGAAACACGCAGAGTTTTAAATCACGTGCTGCTGCCTCACCTTGTTTGCACCTGTTGTCAGTGGACACGCAATTTACTACTCGCTTAATTAAGGAGAACTCCAGTACAATAATCTTTTAAAGGTTATTAGACATTTGACTTAAAAACACCCTTCATCCTAAAAAGGCTGTAATTCTATTGAATTCCTACCTGAATGTATTTCCTCTGTGTTTCATCGTTTAGCACGTGGGCCACATGCTTGGAGAAGATCTTTTCTCGCCCAGTACGAGCATGGATACCCACCATAGTCACACCGATAGGCCAGGGAGCATTACCAATGGCCATCTGCAGATAGGCATCATTTGCCTGTAAGAAATGTTGCAAAGTTACACATGTAGTAACGAGTGTGTAGTAACGAAGCCACTAATTAGCCAGATATTAACACACCTTCACGTATTCTCTCTCCAACATGAATTTAATTATGTCTGTGATCGATTCTTTGATGTCAGCCGGTAGGCTCTGAAAGGCATAATGATGGAGTCAAAAATGTAAATCCACACATCATAAACCCCCATCTTGCAGTTTTGTGTGTTTTACTCTCTTCTTGAAAGTCACCTTTTTTCTGAGTTTCCTGAAGAGCGGTTTGAGATATGACTCAGTCTGTGAGTGTGTTGCACTAGCCAGCTTGCCCTGCACGCCTCTCTTCACATGGTCCTCTCGGCTGTTCAGATCTTTGGCCCAAACACCAAGAAGAAACTGGAAAACAACAGGAAACAAAGCTGTTAGGAAACGAATATCAAAGGTGACAAACACATAACAGATCATGATTATTTGTTCTTGACTGGAAATGATCAAACATGCAGGGCTCCACAACAACATTAATAAGCTGTGTATCCTCACACATATTGTGTTATCATAACCAGGATTACATTTCTTCCACAATGACCTCGATCCACCATCCGTTTATTTAGCAGCAATGTACATTGTTAATGAACAAAAAGAAGAAGAAAGAAAACAAGCACATAAACCGCTCACACACCTGTGATATAAACATTTCTTACCCATCAGCGTCCTCTAAACCAAAGGTAAAGCATGAATTTATTGTCTTACCCTCAGGAATTTGTCAATAACATCCTGGTCTCCATCATCATCTCCTGTGCCCAGAGTCTTGCCAAGAGCCTAGAGGAGAAATAGAACAGGATCAACTGATGTGTCGCGGTACTCTTGATAAAATTGCTAATTTATCAAATTCAAAATAAAAATAAATAACTCACAAAAAATGAATCTCGTGTCTCACAAAACCAACCCTTTTTCTCTATCTAACTTAGATTTGTTGTTTGCTTCTAAGTCACTCTGGATAAAGCCTCTTTCAAATATAAGTGTTTAACCGGGAGCTCATTTATTCTCCCTGATGCAGTACAGCATGAAGTATACCTCCAGTTCCTCTATTGTGGTATTTTCTTCATGCACTTTAAGGTCATGCTGTGTGTCCACTTCTCCAGACTCTGTTCCTCCAACAATTTCATTCAGATACTGCTGGTCGATCTTGTCCATGGCTGCCTTCAAGTCGTTCCTCAGGCCCTAGATCCAGAACAACAGGCAAACAAACATTATATGACAAACGACAATATGAACAATACGTTCATTTTTTAAAATTACTTAATTAAAAAAAAGGAATACACTTTTACGTGAACTTCACCACTTCACTTGTCAACATTTTTGTTTGAATACACCAAAACATAATAAAATGAAGTTTTGATTATTCTGTATAATAACAAGCTTATAGGGCGGTGATGCTTAGGGTAGCTGTGTAGAAGGTACTTTCAAACATATTCAGTCTTACCTTGTTCACTTCTGGGGTCAGAATCTCAATTTTTCGGAGTCTCTGAAAGGCATCATAGTCAGACTCTCCAAACAGTCGGATTGGTTCTCCTCGTTCTCTAAGCCGTCGAATAACCTAAACAAGTAGGTTACAACACAAAATTGAACACATCTGACTCATGAAAAGGAAAAACAGATGTTGATGCTGTGTAGACTCACTTCCTGTCGTGACAGCGTCATCGGCAGCTTCTCTTCTGTTAGTTCCAGTTCCAACACTGGATTAGCTGATGTCGATGGCGCATCTTCTTCCTGCTTATCAATCTTTAGGACAAAGTGGAGGAAAGACAAATACACGTTACCAGAGAGGTGAACAGGCGATACGAACATCCACAGACTGAATGTAAATGTAACTACTGAACAAAGCCACTGTGTTTCACTACGATAAACTAGATGGGTTGACTCGTTTGCATCATATCTTACCTGCAGGTCTTCTCCTAAGACATATCATTAAACAGGTTACCAATCGAACAAAAATAATACTAAATATAAGGGAAATAATGTGCTGATTGTACCACCTAAAACATAATCACAGGCAAAACACATTTAGCCTTTTTTGCAACAAGCAAACTCATAGTTTTCTGACAGATCATGCTGTTGTGGGCACATGCATCCTGGCAATCTGAGATTGTAGTTTACTATACTACTAAACAGGAGCTAATGAAAATTACCTACCATATAAAACAGTCTTTGTTCAAATAAACACTTTATTCTGCATGTATGCAAAGAGCTTAATAAAACTTAGATTTAGTTCTTGAAAAGAACAACAGAAATGTCCTTTCTATAAAGAATCAATCACAAGGCAATGTAAAATAGTGAAACAAAGGAATAACTCATAGTTGGTCTCGTCATTAAAGCTGCTGTCACAGACTTTGTATTTATTTCAGTTCAGTATCCCATGCTGATATGCACACTGTATTGGTGCCCCACTTTGTGGCTTCTTTTCCTTGCTCCTTTGCTTTCTGAGTGATTCTTGTTAGTAGTTTTTAACACATACTGTAACTGGTCAAGCATAGTCTAGATGTCATAGTACTTGCTGCACATGTAAATACACCATATTGCCAAAAATATCAGGATCTTCACCTTTACACACACACATGATTTAATGGCATTGACTTTTCTGGGAAAGTTCTCCACAAGATTTGGAAATGTGTTTATGGGAATAAATCGGCCATTCTTATATGAGAGCATTTGTGAGGTCAGACACTGATGTAGGACAAGAAGGCTCGCAGTCTCTCTTTTCATCCCAAAGGTATTTTGTCGGGTTGAGGTCAGGGAACTTAGGAGGCCTTATGGACCTTACTTTGTTCACTGGATTCACTGAATTTAAAAGGTATCTCAATACTTTGGGCAATATCATGTACACTATGTGCACGACTTTAAACTCTGACAACATTTACTTGTATGAATAAAGTACAAACTTAATTACTTGAATGTAATTGGTTTTTAAAAATGACCAAAAAGAGACTACATTTATACAGCACAGCAGAGCAAACTCAGAAGAGCTGGTGAAAGATTACATCTATACACACTCGTGATATTGCAATCTATAAGTTTTGAGTGATTTGAAAAACATGCCAGCCCTCAAGGGGTTGTTTCTAACAACGCATACAAAACAACGTTGGCTCCACCAGGTTATTTCTACTTTCATCCTCACTCGCAAGTGAGTTACCTTTCAAGAGGAATGCCAAGGAAGCAGAAGCTTTTGGAACACAGTGTGTTTTATCTTTTTAATCATGCATCCTGTCAGCTATTTCCACTGTGCAAACCCATACCTGGCTCTCTGGAGACTCTCTCTGAACCTACAGATGCAGGCAGCAGAGGCAGGTTGGGGAAAAACAGCACAGTAAACACAAGTGCAAACACTAATTAACAACTGAGCATCAATGCCTGATCTTTTTTTTTTTTTGCAAAAGGTCTAAAGAGAGGCAATGATCTTAGATGTCTGCGAGAAAGAAGAAAAGTATTCTCGATATCAACCTTATATCCACATCGTATGAAGTATTCTTCTTTCTCCTTGCGCGCAAGATCCCCCCTCTTGAAGAATTTTCTGGTGTCCTGAAACCAAACAATAAAATTTATTTACACTTTTAATCAAACTCAAAGCACAGCACGATGAAAATCTATAACTGCCAGAGGAGTAGTAAAACGCTGCTACATGTAAGGTAAGGTCACTATTTAGTCCTAATTAAGAATGTGAGTATGAGTAAGGAGACAGGTACACACAGACCCTGATCCCGTTCACTTTATATTCGTATGTACTGAAGCACAGCATTTCAGAAATCACCAGCCCATTAGCTTATTCCAATCTTGCTTTGATTTTATTGGTATTGTGTAGGTTGTGTGTAGTTTATGGTTTGAATCCCTGTGTTCCCACAGTAAACAGTAAACGTGGCTAATTTAATGCTGGCGTTAAAGAAACGGTGATGTATTGCAAGTTTTATTTACATATAATTCATAATACCTAATAATTTGTCTGTGATGAACACACCAACTTTAGCTGTATGTTTAGTAGTGTACTGGTGCATGAACTAGGTACTTGATCCTACAAAGTCGGCGCTAAACTAAACTAAGTTAACATTAGCAGCACAGCTAACAAGCTAGGAAAAACAAATGACTCCAACATCTACTCACATCAACAAGCTGTTTTTCTTCTATGTGTTTCCTCTTCCTTTCGATTTCTGCTTTAAGTATATCCATTTCAGAACATTAATAGTGGTCGTTATTTGTCTATTTTAACAAATAACCACTCGAAAGTGTAACCACTGCGCAGCCTGTACGCTTAACCCGGATGTAAATAAAAGACTCCTGGATTTCAGTGTAAGAGTCTTCAATATTTTCCTATTTTTGTGATGCAGGTGTGTCAAAATAAAACGATACAAAATCGTGAGCGAGTAAATGCAATTAATTCATAGTTTTAGATATATTGTGAAAATATATGAAAAACAAATAAAATAAAAACATTAAACCTCACTACAAAAATATTGTACCTTTTACTTTACTTTAGTTATTTTATACCTTTAGTTTGTTTTCTTCTTAGACTCAGAACACTAAAACACAACATATACAGTACATAATAATCAATTGATCCCCAAAGGGTTAAATTATAAGCCACATAGTAGTACAAAAATCATTCAAATTATTAGATTCAAAACACATGATCATCATTGAAAAAAGAAGACATGCAGACAATTGATGTGACAGAGGAGGATGCCAGGGATAAGATGGAGACAGGTCACCGCAGCGACCCCTAAAGACAGAAGAAGAGAAGAAGAATCCGCTTTATTTTCACTAAATACATCTATACATGTTACAATGAAATTCTCCTGCATTAGACCCATCCCCCCTTGAGGGGAGCAGTGAGCAGCCACAGGCGGCGCTCGGGGAGCTAGCGCTGGGTGTCTCGCTCAGGGACACATTTAGTATGGGGGATGGGCTGGGTGTCAAAGCTAGAAATCGATCCTGCTATCTTTGCATCCCAGCCCTCTGCCCCAACCACTGAGCTACCAGGCCGCCAGCAGGCAAAAGATGCAGAAGAAGAAGCTGTAATCTCTCGATAGTCAATAATGTGAAATGTGCCATTTAGCTAATACTACTTCAAATATTTAGTACGTGTACTAATGGTATAACCGTCTCAATTACAGAAAATGTAGAACATTTGCTCAGAGAATATATTTACACAATGTGTTGCACCTTGAGTCTTAATTAAAACAAACATAGTTCAATCAAATTACTTCAAACTTATATTAATGATAAAAAGCATAGTATCAAACAACTCACATTATTCTCTGACCTTTTGATTGCCCTGGGTTAATATGTAAATATCCTTGAGACGACTTTGTTGTGATTTGGCTGTATATAAATTGATTGAATTGAATTGAACCAAACTAAAATCTTTTATGTAGTACCTTCAGCAGTCTAATAACCAATAAGAGATAAAAAAAAAGCGTGTAATGTAATTTTGGGCCTTCAGTTTTGTCATGTTCAAGAGTTGTTTTCAAATAGCATAAGATTTTGTTCCGTCTGTCTTTAATACATGTTATTAGGCTTCTCCTATTTAATGCAACACCCTTTTTATAACTACCTAACTTGATCATGGTTCCCTTGAAGCTGCAGTTGAAAACTCTACTGGAAAGTAGCTCTTCTCTATGCCACATTATCATCTGCAAGCTGACAGATTTATGATGAATAAATAATAATAATAATAATAAAAATAACTATTTCTATTTTCAAATAAGAGGAGCTGTAAGTTACTAATATGAACTTTGTTAAGGCATTAGGAGAGGAGGAAAAAGGGGGAACGCTCTAAAGAGGTGACCCCTACATAGAGATCCAGTCATGAACTGTTAAAACGTGTAGTCACTGAATCATGTTTTTATAACAACAAACACAGTGTGCTCAGAATTTTAGAATCTAGAAAAAAAGTTTATGTTTGCAATCTGGTCTCTTCTGTTGAAATGCCAATCCATTATGTGGACACCACAGTGGCAAACGTCTGCCTCGACCTTTTAGATGAGAACATACCATCAGGTGGCGCAAAGGGATATGTGACGAATTTTAATAATAAAGTCATTAATTTATTTACACGACGAAGGGAAACAGCCTGCATCATGTTAGGAACGGAAATATGCCATATATACATGTACCAGGTCTATTTCCCACTAACACGGTGAAAATCTGCCAATGCCAGGATCTGTAGCGCAGCCTGGGGAGAAATTTAACTGATTAATGAAGCAGACGGACAGTGATTCCGCTGAGTGCATCCTAGTCACAGATTTCAGCTTTGTGAAAAGCGATTTCTGACGAGCCGGCTTAATATTTCTCCCGAAGATGGAGTTTGGTGAAAGGAAGAGGAGAAGGAAGTCCCAGAGCTTTAAACTGGTCACGGATGAAGGTAGGTGAGACCTTATAAGACGCGCGTCTGTGTCTGGGTGTTTGTCTGGCGCCGTGTGCCAGGAGAGACGACTCTGTAAACAAAAGCAATGGCTACGACAATGCCTATAGTCTGTGCCTCGGTTTCCATCAACAGTTACAGGGATACAAGTCTACACAGCAAACGTCTCTCTGGATGCCACTGTCCGCGCAGCTCCGATGAGACCTTAAGAATGAATTAAGTGAACGAAGAATCCAAAAAACGTTGCGCACGATGAACATTCAACATAAAGCTCCACCTGTTCACTTTTTGCTCAAGGCATAAGCTCCAGGTTACCCCTCTTGATTATACTACTTCATATCACCTACAGGTGGTGGTTTCTGCGTGGGATGGGAGGGGGGTTCTGCTTTGGTTGACATCACTGTCCCCATCAGCCTGCACAAGCTTGAAACACAAAAGGCTCAAGCACCATCTGTTACGCAGCTGTTACTGTGAATACAAATTTAAATTCATAACTGTCACACCACAGCTTCATAAGAACACCTCGGGTGTTTTTCTTGCAGATATTGACAATTCATACATGGTGAATTCAAGCTGCAAAGAAGCCAGTGGAGAGCCTAACGATGCTGCTGTGCCTGATGGTATGTGCCATTTTAAGGATTCATTTCTGATGCATCATGCCGGATCTTACTAACTATATTTCTGCCCCTCTCTCTCAAAGTAGTTTGGCTGGGGGAGGAGGGCCTGGAAATCAAGAGGCAAATTACAGGAATGATGAGTCTTCTGAGTGATAAAACCAGTAGGGCATACCAGCGTGTGGGAGCAGAGCAGGGCAGCTTGACAGTCAACCCCCATGATGGGCATCAGACTTGGGTACATCAGCTTGCACCTTTGTCTTTTGGATCAGAGGACAGCAATAGCTGGACGTCTGCAGGAGACCCACGTCCTTCAGCTTTATCCATATCCAACCCAATCCTCAATGGCTGTGGCCAGTACAGCACCCGATCCAAAACCCTAAGGGTCCTCAGCAACACGAGCGATTTAATTAAAGTGAAAGAAGTTAAAGGTAGGCTACCAGAGTATGTCTGAAGATGAGACCACCACCCGCAAGTGTCCCAAGGCAAACGTCTTTTAAATGGGGTGGGGGGGGGGCGTAGTGTAGTGCTGAATAACAGACTAGCTTTTTGTGCACTTTGTACACCTTCTGTTGTCTGCACACATATATTTTTCATATGTGTGATTAACTGCACACCCTTGACTTTCCATCAGATGTAGTCCCCCCTGCTGTGCCAGATACACCCTGCTGTATGTGTAACTGTAAGGGCACCTTGCAGGCTATTTTGCAGGAAATGCGTGCCATGAGGAGACTGATGCAGACGCAAAAAGGTCAGTGAATGAACAAAATTCACACTGTGAGAGACAAACTGAAAAGATCAAGGTGAAAATATCCGATCTTTTCTAGCATCCTTGGAAAGACAGGAGCAGGCTGTATCACCATGCCAACCTCTTCTTGGTCCAGGCCTTGCTCCTCGTCATAGGCCGCATAAGAGGCGGCCAATCTACAAAGTGGCACCGCTGACTGTGTCAGCTGCTAAAAGAACAGCTCCTATCCCTGTGGATGCAACAGCACTTATAGCTGCACCTGCAGAACCTGGCATGAGGGAAGAAGCTGAGAAAAAGCAAGACTCATCCAGAAGTCATCCTACCTCCTCTGAGGGTTCTGTGCCACCACCTCAGAACAAACCAGTGACTGTCAACAGCACCAACAGTCCTCTCCTAAACCAATTAAAGGAACCTCACTTATTAGAGGTAATCTGCACATACACATGTCTGCCCTTTACGATTGTACTGTATCTCACAGGATAATGTAAATTGCAGGTGAAAATAACACTTTTAATTTTAATAATGTTAACAATTATATTATTATATTATAAGGGCTAATCTTTCTTTTTCTCTCCACAAACTTAACTAATCTTGTCATGTGCTAATTTGTTATTCACACATACTGTGTGTTATTTGATACCTTTTCAGTCTGAAGTGCGTCTTGCCGAGGATTATGATGTGTTTATATCAAAGGCCCAGCTAGACTCCATTCTGGTCAACTACACACGCTCTGGCAGCCTGCTTTTCCGGAAACTGGTCGGCATCTAGATTTTTATTAGCCAATTATTTTGTGTTGCATTTGTATTTGTATGTATATATGTCACTGTTCAGGGTTTTTACTTGAATAACATAATGTACAATATGTTTAGGTCTGTGCCTTCTTTGATGATGCTACCCTGGCTAACTCCTTGCCTAATGGTAAACGGAAGAGAGGACTTAATGACAACCGTAAGGGCTTGGACCAGAACATTGTGGGAGCCATTAAAGGTAGTTAGAGATAGGTGTACAAGGTGTGATCAGTGTCTTTGTAGCAGTTCATAATAATGACACTGTAATTTTGAGAAATATTCATGTAGTTGTGTGACTGTATTCAGTGTTTACAGAGAAATACTGCACTGAACACAGAATAGAAAAACTGCCTGGGCCACGAGATTGGGTTCAGATCCTCCAAGATCAAATCAAACTCGCCAGGAGGAGGCTGAAAAGAGGTAATATGCTGCTATGGTCTTCTGCCAAGCTTCAAATCATTTCAACTTTATATGCATTTTTTATTTTGTATCCATTTTAACAAATATAGAAGAAAGGTTTACTAATTCACAAGAGGTGTATCTGAATGTGTCAGGTAAATATATTCTCCTTGTTCCTCAGATGCTGCAGAAGCCGAGAAGGTCTTTACAGGACCTTCCTCAAGTATGAAAAACATACTATGAGCATCTAACAGACTTCTGTTGTCTGCTTTTGTTTTCTGTGTCTGCACCTTGCGGCTCACAACAGTACTTCACCTTTAAACTAATCTTTCCATCAGCCCCCCTCTGAGTGCATAATGTCTTTACCTTTTTCCACTTTGCTGTCACAACACAAACAAACTAGAGTTGCAGGCTTACTCATTGGCTCATATGTTTTGGTCACGCTGTCGCTGTGACATTTGACATTCTCACACAGCTTTCCAAAATGTCAGCTAATTATCTTCACACCATGCACCGTATCCCCTCTTTCACCTCGCTATGTCACCCACACTGTCACAAACGTATTTCCCTTTCTGATGTCTCAGTTCTTCTATTCCTGAAAGGCTATGAGACCCATATAGAATGCATCGAATGTCAAAACACAATTGTCTTTACATGCACAACATAACTGAATTGCATTGAGGTTTGTTAGTGATAATATCATATGCCTTTTTTATAGGTTGCAAATACAACAAGCCTGGAAGTGTGGAGGGAACAGTGGTGAATATGACTGGCTGATCCAAGGGCTGCAACAATGGGCTTAAACAAAATTTGTTGATTGTCTTTATTACTTATGACACTTGATGCATTTTGCCACTTTAGATACTTCCTTTGCAGCTATAAACTGTTATGTGTTATGGATGTAAGGGGAAACAATGGGACCAAATATAGAACAAGCCTGCTTAATGTCCCCTCCCTCTCTCTCTCTCTCTCTCTCTCTCTCTTACAAACACACAACCATATGCACACTATATCCATACACTCTGCCTTTAGGACATATATTAAACTACTGTGATCTGGATTCTGTACCAGCTGACACAGTGGTTAGCAGTTGTTAGGACTTTCTGTTTGTACTATAGGCTACAGCTTTAAATTCAAACTTGCCTGGTTCCCTTGTGTAATTATTAGGAGGGGTTACAAGCCTAAGAAGTACTGTAACAGTAAAGTATTCATATATTTTGCACAAATTACATTTTACACTATGTCCATTGTGGATTGTGCCTTTTAATTAACCTGTATTTCACCTGGAATAATGTGCAGTGCAACACCCATCTCAATTTAAAAAATCCAAACATAAATATTTAATGTATTTAATGGGCAATTGTGCTAATTATAAATTGACTAATAGGCTAATTTTGGCTGGAAGTATTAGAAAAACAACCAATATTCTATGACTAATGTTTAATTTGACTATTATTTGATACATATCAGAGCTACAGCATTTTCCTTTCATTTCTGCTCATTGTGTATACAAAATAAATATTTGTTTCCACGATTAAATATGTTTTCTTGACAAACGTGTTTTTGTGTATTTATGTACTAGATAGTATGACAACAACAGAAGAAATAGAGCCCACAATTGCTAAATATCTGTCTAAAGAGGACTAAGTGATAATAAGCAGAGAACGCAGATATGTCATTTGTGTGTTGCAATAGTAACTTATTATAATTATTCAAATAAATGTACATACATGCCAATTACAATAAACTATAAGTCTTTGCATTTCTTAAACACGTGTACAACGAGCCATGCAATGTATTAATGTAGGTACATTTGGAGGGAAAACAGTAAATTAAAGGTACACGGCATTGTAGAGATTTTGTTGCCAGACTCCACAGCCCATTAAAGGGGATGTTGAAGCCACTACTGTGCAGGCAGAGGACCCTTTGAAATCTCGTCAGTTTCCTCTTCATATTGTAAATTATTTATTGATTTAATTAGACAAACAGTGATCATATAGGTATATTAGTTTAACATATATTTCGCTATGCGTGACAGCTCGATTTTTATGTGACGTATTTCTGAATTAGAAGACAATTGTGCTTGAGTTTTGATCAGGCTTTCACTGTGAACGCCCGATTCTTGCCCCAATGCATTGTGGGGCCGTCCCCGCTCTTCTGTCGGGATTCGCCGCTAACGTGAAGCTGGTAAGGATAAGCTGGTCAGAGCAATTAAAGGGGAAATGTTGCAAGAATATAACTCCGCTTTGGTCCTAAAATAGTATATAGAACAATTGTAAACACTTATGTTGTAACATACCATTGCAGACTTTGCACAAGTAGCATAATTATCGTTGTTTTATTGACACTAACTCTGATGTTGCACACATCGCATGGCGAGGGACAGGAAAGGGTTAATTTTTTCCGCCGCCGACATTTTTGTTTTGCGCTCTACTGCAACTTTTTAACGTACATGTGCAGCGAGCCGACTCTGTGTTTCTCAACTATATCTCACATTTGTAGCTTACACGGAGCTATTTAAAGAAAGAAAAAAGAGTTGCAGCTCACTGAGTCAGACACCTATCCCTTTGTTGCACAGATCTGCTGTATGTTCATCGCCTCATGCACGGATCAGCGTTTGCTAGGAGGAGCTAGCACCAAAATCAAAAATCATTTTCAGCAAAATAAACAACAAACCTCCAGCTGTCTCTGTAATCACGTGACTGAAAGCTGGGCGTTTGATAGTTTCTAATGTTGTGTACTTTGAATAAACGAGTTTACCTCTGGTAGACGCAGTGTAATATAAATATAAGTTGAATAAACTTCTCAGCATTTTGTCTCTTGAACACTCCCACGGTGAACCACCGGGGTTGCAAACGCACAATAAGTTGAGGTATAAGACGTTTTTACTATTTGAATTCTCAGTCATGTGACCTGTGAGTCCATGCGAATATTGAGCACATGTTCAACAGAATGAAATCCCTTTTATTGTCACTATACGCAAGTACTATGAGATTCAAGCAGCTCCTATCGTCAGACATTCAATACCAATAGTCAGTATACAGACAAGTAAACAGTAGACAGATGATGCAGAGGTTCCTTCATATACACATGGGAGCCTGGTGATACTCATACTGAGCACTGAAAGCTTAGTTTCACATTGTATGGGTGACACTCACCCTCATTGAGAGCACTGAGAGTGGTGGTGTTGGAATACCACCACCTGGAAGTTTGGCTGTCAGTGACGAGTGAGTGAGCTTGGAGAGAGGGAAATGCTCTTGACAAGTTTTCCTCTTTAACATCTTCGTGCCTGAAATTTAAAATACAATCTGATTTTTTGAAAAGTTATTCATTAATTGCTGTAACTCTACCGGATACATTAATGTGTTGCGGACCTGCAAAGAATACATTGCTCATTATTTGCCAGAGAGGTGCTGATTAAATTGAAATCATGTGTGTTGTCGTAACATCAGGTGTTGTTGCTTTAGTAAAGTGTACCTAACATTGTTACACACTATTACTGAGTTTGTGTAGGTAAATATATAATAAAAAAGGACAATGTTAATAGTTTATTATCCTCTCACCTGTGTGTGTGGTATTTTTTACTATTCTAACTGGGCTTTGCACTCTTAGCAAGGGCTTTTATAAAATTGTAATAGTTGTTGTTCAAATAAGCAGGTTAAATTAACATTACAAAGGTTAGTTGCAACATTAACGATGAATGCAGAGTTAAATCAGCTGCTCTCTGTCACAGCAGGAATCATTGCGGTGGTATTGTTTCAGATTGTGCAGATGATCCTTCTCACTTGCTATTGATGCTCAGTTTGGAATAATCTCAGCTGGTAACGTTGAGCTGGGATGATTTATTATTAAGTAATCAATCATTACTGTTATTATAATTAAGTTTTTCTTCTCCTCCCTTTTGACAGATTGCTTCTAATCACCAGTGTAATTTTTTACTGATGTGGATCTAGGGCCAAGAGTTTCATCAGACATGTCTGTGAGGGAGTCTTTTAACCCTGAAAGCTATGAGCTGGACAAGAACTTCAGGCTCACTCGTTTTGCTGAGCTGAAGGGCACAGGCTGCAAGGTTGGATCTCCCAATGTGCATTTGATGCAATATTTTATTCATACAATTTAAAAATCATCCTGCCTGGTGATACATATGGTTTAACATTTATGCGTGATTAAAGTTATAATATTCCTCTGGTGACAGGTACCCCAAGATGTGTTACAAAAGCTGCTGGAAACCCTACAGGAGAATCACTATCAAGAGGATGAACAGTTCCTGGGGGCAGTTATGCCTCGATTAGGTAATAATGGTATTCACATGACACGTGACAACAAATTACTAAAGAGTAATTATGTAATTATGTTTTTCAACAACAGTAGCTCAGGAGATTCGCATTAAATTCTTAAAACAATTTAGATATGGTACAATGAAGAAATATCTTCATGGGACACTCCCCAGGGCACGACAACCTACCTCCTTTGTGATGGAAACCAGTTTTGCGGTGGTATTAAAAACAATTTACTTCATGCAGAACTCTTGAAACATGTGCCCACTTGAACAGCATTCACACACTCTATGTGAAGTCTAAAATAAACTGACAATGTTGAATGAGTTTTAGGGAGGGATACTGAATAAATATGACCCAGACGTACATCAAGCTGCGAAACAGTACTTGGATTTTAATGTGTTAAATAAAAACAGGCTTGGTTTCCAAAATAATGAATTATCAACACAAGTGATGTGTTATTTTTTCAGGCATAGGCATGGACACCTGTGTGATCCCCCTCAGACACGGAGGCCTTTCTCTGGTCCAGACTACAGATTACATCTACCCTATTGTGGATGACCCATACATGATGGTATAGAGCTCTGTATTTATGACCTGTGCAGTCACACACAGCAAATAGGAGGAGGACACACAGCCATTAATCTAATTCTGTTTTGTAGGGAAGAATTGCTTGTGCCAATGTTTTAAGTGACCTGTATGCCATGGGAGTGACAGAGTGTGACAACATGTTGATGCTCCTGGGAGTCAGCAACAAAATGTCAGAGAAGGTAAGAGACAATTTTAGATATTCTGTTTGAACCGTTTACCAACGTAAACATCATACAATGTAAAAACATTACATTTGTCCTGTGGGTCCTCTCTGCCTTTCTTGTGTCTTTACAGGAGAGAGACAAAGTAATGCCACTGATCATCCAGGGATTTAAGGATGCATCAGAGGAGGCAGGCACATCTGTAACAGGAGGACAGACGGTGCTCAACCCATGGGTAGTGATGGGAGGTGTTGCTACAACGGTCTGCCAGCCCAACGAATTTATCATGTAGGAACGGCTTTGTGCGACATTATTCCTAGTACTGTTAGTGCTACTCTGACCATGATTGTTTGACATGTTGCAGGCCAGACAATGCAGTGCCAGGAGACGTGTTGGTGTTGACCAAGCCCCTGGGAACACAAGTGGCCGTCGCAGTACACCAGTGGCTAGATATTGTAAGTTGGCCCATCCACTATAGTTTTAGAGGTTTTTAGGATGTGCATTAATGTTTCTGGCTGTGCATGTTTTTTTTGTATATCACAGCCTGAGAAGTGGAACAAGATCAAGCTGGTGGTAACCCAGGAGGATGTAGAGCTGGCCTACCACGAAGCCATAATGAACATGGCTCGGCTTAACAGGACAGGTGAAGTCACTATCAACATTTAGTTATGGTCATTATTTTTCAGTTCAATAATTGTATTAATATTGCTAAATCAGCTGTTGACCAATGCTCAGTCAGAAATCTTTTTTCACATTTCATTTGTTTTTGTTTTTTTTGCATTAGATTATTCTATTTAATTTATCAAAATGAATTACACTTCATTACAAAAGCTGCCATCGTGATGCTTTCAAGATTACACACAAAGTCAATTATGTAAATATCCTCTGAAATGGAATAGTGCATATGTGCCCATACCTCTGACCAATCTTCAGTGTTGACTGCAGATGTGTGTCCCTTAATACATCTTGTCTGTGTCTCTGCTTTTAGCGGCTGGCCTCATGCACACCTTCAATGCCCATGCAGCCACCGACATCACCGGGTTTGGCATTCTTGGACACGCTCAGACACTGGCACGACAACAGAGAAGCGAAGTGTCATTCGTCATCCACAACCTCCCAGTGCTCGCCAAGATGGCTGCTGTGTCCAAAGCTTGTGGGAACATGTTTGGTCTCATGCATGGCACCTGCCCCGAAACTTCAGGTGTGTGTTGTTTTCCCTCTAATTAATATACACGACCATTTGTCTCCTGTAAAGGATGAATGTTCCATTAAATGCAGTGACTTTTATATGCAGCTAATGAAGGGAAGCCAGGTTACTTCAGATATTCACTCCCGCTGCCAAAGTAATACAAAGATAACTGTTATATAATTAAGAGTAAGACTATCTATAAAAATCTATATCAGTGTTTTTAGCTGACTAGAAGTCCTGAAAATGTGACTTAGTAATTACTGAAACTGGAGACTCAAATGAAGGCTCCCCTGAGGATCACCTGTATAACAATGAATAAAAAGATGAACCCTGCGCAGAGTGAGACCCACAGCCCCTACTGAGCACCTGAGCCTATCGAAAACTATTGGACACCCTATTAATCCAACGGCAAATATCCCCACCCCCCAAAGTGTCAGTGTTTGTAACATTCAATCAGTCACATAACACATCTGTATCTCCTCTAGTACTATCAAATAAAGGTAAACATGTCTAAGACTGTCAACAAAACTGTTTATAGAAATAACTGGAATTATTACATATTATAATTCACCATCTAAATTTTAATTTACAGGAGGCTTGCTAATCTGTCTGCCCCGGGAGCAGGCTGCTCGTTTCTGTGCCGAGATCAAATCCCCAAAATACGGAGAGGGTCACCAAGCATGGATCATCGGGATTGTAGAGAAAGGAAACCGCACTGCTCGTATAATAGACAAACCACGGATCATCGAGGTGGCACCTCAAGCTGCCACACAGAATGTCAACCCGACTCCTGGTGCGACTTCGTAATCCTCCGTTGCTCAATCAAACACCGGATCCCAAAAGCTCTGCAGAGTGATTTTAGACACATAAACTACAAAACCATGCTAGAGTGTTATATACACAAAATAGTTTGTACACAGAACAGACTGGGTTGGCGGGGATCTACATGAAAACAGGCCCATACAGTGGCCCAGACAGCATGCCATCACTCAGTGGACTCAGCCTGCAGTATCCCCAACAAATAGACCGATCCATTTGCCTTTTGTGTCTGTGTTAAATGTGCTTGACTGGCAGGCAGCTTCTGATAAGAGTGAGGGTGATTGTGATGAAGACAAGAAGCTGATACTGTTGATTCATTTTGAATCTTAGGAAGTCTCGAGTCTGTTGCCTCTTTTAAAATTGCTCTCATTAAGCAAACGGATCATTTGATGGTTTTTTCTTTGTCCATTCACTTTGTACAGTTATAAAGCCTAGTTTTAGTTAAGTTTGCTGTAACTGATGCCTTGTGTGTTACCACAATGGTTTGTTTTTTATTACGTTGACTTTTTGTATTGTCCACAACTAAACTAATAAATATTCAAATAGAAGATGTTTGATCTTGTTAATTCGGAGCAGTACCCACGCAAAGAAACTAAATCAAATCAGACACAATTTATTAAAAGTGTGTAGGTTGATTTTCTTTCTTCCCAGTAGTACCTGATGCTGCTCCACTGTACGTTCTGAGTCATAAATGAGAAGAAATCACAAAAAAAACAGAAAGTGCTCTATTAGTGAGCTTGTTGCCTTTGTTCAGGATGCGGTGCGTTTGATTTCCTGCCCCCATGTTGTCAGATGATGTACCGAGAGCTACCGAGTCTTTTACTGTAATGTAGCTTTAAATTAAAAAAACTAAGTCCAGATCGTGTTCGTTAATTCCAGTAGCTTGGATGAATCTGGAAGGCCTCTGTAAATGTTCATATGAATATCAGGAACAAGATATAACTTCCACCCTGCGCTTACAATAAACCTCTCTTACAGCACATTTTTGTGTGTTTGGTGTATGAAACGTATGTCGGAATATATTTATAAAGTATGTTACTGGTATGATTTCATTTATTATTTTTCGATAATAGCACAGAAGCCATGGATAGTTAATGTGTGGATAGGTAAGGAAGATTTCTGAACTACTGAATTCTTTAGGTGAAGATATTTACATATGCATTAACTATTTATTCAGAACATTTGATTTATTATATATACAATATAATATCTGCTCACAAAACTTTGCAAGTAGAGAGGAGAGGAAATCAAATCAAATGAAGATTGCATTTTTCACAGCATCTTAGAAAACAGACAAAACAATAGCAATAAATTATACAAGTAACTGATGCTGCTTTTCGTTGCTTGATTGGAATGAACACTTCCTATGATGATGTTAAGTGCAAATTTCAGCAGAACCTTCTAATTTTCTATTCTTTTATAAACAAGTATCAGAGACCAGCTCACAAGCTGTATGCCGGACAATTTAGCATGCCGTCCCATAGTGTATGTTACAAGTGCTTTTTCCCATTTTCCAGCAGTATGTGCTCTCCATTCCCCATGATCTTATCATTATCAGAATGGAATAGTGCTTGGATGTCAAGCATGGCCTTCTGAATGTGCTGCCCGAACCGGTAAGAGTCCTGCATGTCACACACAGAGAGAAAGAGACAAAGAAGTAAAAGAATGTTGGGCTTTGAAGAATAAATAATACACAGACAGGTCTATTATTATTTTCTAATTGGGTTTGTGTGTGCGCTCTTACTGTGTCAGGGCTGGAGAACTTGCTGGAGATGTGGAATGTAATGAGGTTTTCCCCAACGATAATATAGGACACCCCGTAACCATCGTCAGCCACCTGAGAGATAGTCAAGACATTCAAGTCATTGTTCCTAACCCTCCTGTATCAGGACAGCATTGTCTAAAAGAAAATGATTTCACTTACGGGGCCAAATCCACCACCAGCACCCACATATTTAGGGAACTTGTTTATGTCAAGTAAATTGAGCTGCTGTTGTGGAGTCTGGCTGGTGGACAACTTCCAGGGTTCTGAAAGCACCTTGAGAGGAAGACAGTGAATGTATAGGAAAAGCAGGAGAACATTTGTGCCAGATAGTTGCAAAGGAAAACTTAAGAAAACAAGAAAATGATGGTGCTACAATGTCATATTTCTCACCTTAGTAAGAAATGGCGAGTCAACACCGAGGTATTTGGACATAATGTAGAGACAGAAGAGGTGACGGTCGATGCCAGAACCAGTCATGGCCAGACGATACATGTTTTGATGCTTATCTGATGCCTTCCGAAACAGGGCAAGCCTCTGGGCTTTCTGATCACAAAAACAGTATTCAGATCCCTCCTTGTTCCCACAAAAACAAAAACATTTCATTGTCAACAGATGTCTCAGTTAAAACCATGTCAGGGAGTTTAAAGTCCAGGCTGCTGACACACGGGAACACACTGCCTCGAGGTCTCAGTGACCAGATACTCAGCTGAACAATGTGATCTTTAATACTTACACTACAGTGTGTCACTGATTGGAAATTGTGAGCATGATGCTGCACATGCCAATATTTGCTGAACATTTTATGTTGCGTTGCTGTTCTGCTTACTGTTGCAGCAGTGTCCTCCATGGCTCTGACAAAGGCAACAGCCTCAAAAGTGCAGGAGCGAACTGTCTCTGTCCGACCATCTCTGAACATACGAGTCATTGATGACTCGTATGTCAGACAAAATACTCCCTGATCCTATAAAACAAATATATTAGCATGCTTTAGAGATGAGACAGAGCAGACAATAAAGTACTTTTGTTGTTAGTAACGTGATGACAGTCCTACCCTGAACTGTGCCAACTGCAGGGCCAGCTGAATAAAGGCATCAGGACTGGTCCTGCACTTCTTGATCTGACCTTTCCCGAACTCTGTAAACAGGTAGCTATGGAAATCTACGTCATCAGCTATCTGCCTGGCCATCACGTACGACGTCTCAATAACTTCTTGACACTAAAAAAGGGCAAAAAAAGATATGTTGATTAATATTGTACAAATGTATTTTTAATGTAGGGATTAAATCAAATTGGTCGATTCAATCGTATTACGCTCTCCTGTACCTCCTTTGGAAGTTGCCACTGAAGTCGAGTGGGATGATGCAGGGCTTTGTTCACATCCCCTTTGCAGTGTCCTTCCTCTGTGTAGCCAAGATGGAGGCAATCTGTTGCAAGGACATACTACGCAGAAAGAACACGGCAGCTGGAGATCACTGTGATCTTTGAATTATTGCTTTATTGATACAACATCAGTAAATACTTTATACCTCCCACATATGTCCAACAATTGGTGCATCCGCCCAAGAATGTTCAACATTAATACCCATTTTTCCATTTGGATACGAAACCAGGGTAAACGATTTGTCAAACCACCTGTGAGAAAAGAAAGAACAGGGAAATAAACCATGGGCAGTCACTTCTGTGCAACTCTACGAGTAACAAACTGCCCTCAAGCCCACCTGTCATAACACTTTCCATGGAGCAGAGACTTGGCGTAACAGTCAAGTGAATTGGTTTTTGCTGGGTCATAACCCTGCGGCTCGTCATCCAATGTCAGGAAGAAGGCAGCTGACTCAACGGCATCTAGGGACACTTTGTTTACTCCCTGACTGAAATATTTAATTCGAGTCCGAGCCCATGGAACTCTGGGAATAAAAGTAAGACATTTGAATTTAGGCGAGTGGGTGTGCATGCTGTGAATGTTCGTGTGTTTGTATATACCTGTTTCCTGCTGTCAGGGCAGCTAATTTGAGTTCTCCTGGCTGTGGTTCTGATGTATCATTGAGGATCCTTTGAAACTGTGTCTCAAGTTCACTGGGTAAGAGGTGGCGCCCCCCGGTGTACAGCCACACTTGGAAAAACCGACCTTTGTGGTAGACAACTAGGTGCTTACGGTCAGTGAGGTGCTGCACTATATCTGCAGTGATTAGTCAGTAAGAAAAGAAGGTCAGGCAGATAACAAGCAGCATTAATGAGAGTAGATAAACACTGAAATTCACACTGGACAAAAAACTGCCCTCTATTGATTAAAACCTTTTACCCAGTTGCACTTTGGGTCATCTCTAAATTAATAGTCTCAAAACAAGTATTTGGTTTCCACAGTTTAAACATGCTGGACAGTTTCAAGTCAGGACAGCAGGAACTCTCTGTCCCATGTGTTGGGTCATCCCTAAAATTGTCATGAACAGTTGTTCACCTGTTTCAATGCCAGGAATGCGGGTGGTGTTAAACATCCTCTCCATCTGAGTGGAACACATAGGAACAATCCCCAAAGCCCTCAACTGAGAAGAAAAAAAGGAGAAAATGAGAATTGCACAGATAAATCTTAAATCTTAGAGTTAGAGAGGAGCGTGGCAGTCGTGGTAAGGTTTACCGGTTCATGTTCGCCACGTTCAAGTTTGCGTCTGTACTGTAGCATGGCATGAACCACATTTCCCACCCGCGCAGCCTGTCGGTGTGTCGGGGTCACGTACAAAAGATCCTTCAAAAAGCCACAAGAAGTAAAAAAAATATTACAGGTGCAGTTTAGAGAATGAAACACTTTGTATTGGGTTTTGTCTAAGATGTATATTATATATAATAATATATATGAACATTTTCTATGAGACTTTCTGTGTTTCTATAAACTAGTATAAAAAGCTATTACCATTATATAGAAGTTACTGTTCACCATGATAGGACTCCTGCTCCTGAGGTAGATGTACTCCTCCCACCAGTCACTTACCTAGAACAATTAACCAGCCCTTATTGTATAATATTATGATTGAAGTCAACATTGTCTCGCTTGTGAACACCACTTACATAATTTGTCGCCCACCAGGATTTTAGGATCAAGTATCTCTGCAGCTGGGCTGCCATGGAATTCTTAAAATCATTGGCCAAAATCTCCATGTGTTTGTACCGTTCACTGTCCAACAGAGGACGAACTGACTCAAGATACTGAGGGAGAAACAAACAAGTTGTCAGGACAGCGCAGCAGTGTACTGTAGAAACATGCTACAGCTGAGAGAGAGAGAAACCCTGGAAGGCACCCAGCATATGTGGAGAAATGGACATGACAGATCTGCCAATGTAGCATAGTTACTAACATGACACGGCATCTCATGCCACGTTACATATGGATTCAATATTAGTAAAACAAGAAACTGCTTTAACTGCATAGGAAAAGCATGCATTTATATCTAAACCCCGTATATGCTAAAAGTTTACATGTCAACAAGTGTTGTTTACGTGTACTTATGTATTCTGGTTATGATCAGGTTTTCAAGTTTACAGGTAATTGTTGCTCATCAACATCATTTACTGTTTAAAATACATACATACTGGTATAATCAGGTTCCATGAAAATGCTCAATGATTAATGTGCACGTGACAATAACTCAAAGTAACCTATTGAACTCATTATGGTTTCTGATCATTTATATTCTGTACTGTGTGGTTACACACCCTGGAAATAGTATCATCCACACTCGGCACAGGGAGTCTGGGTAAGGAGGCCTGGAAACTGTAGAGCAGTGGTCTGCGTCCAGAGAACATCTTCACAAGGCTCTGGTGACATACAGACAACATCAGAACACATAAAGACAACGTTCAATTCACTATTATACCACAAGTTGGCACAGATGGCTGGTCATTAAACCACCTGTTCTACTGTCAGTAGCTTTAAATACAAATAAGTTCCAGGGCTTCATCTGTGACGTACTTAAAAGTCCCATTTGGACATAATTCTGTTTCTATGGTCACTGGGGAGTCTTGTGTGAAGGCAGGAAACTCACAAGTGGGACAAGTGGGACTATGACGACTTTACAAACTCTGTCCCGCCTCCTCTGCAGCTCCCATGTATGTCAGCAGCCTTTGGCCAATCAAACTAACACATAAAGCAGGAGATGCACTAATAATAATGTGGTTTCCTTTCCTCAGGTTCTCTCACAAACAGAAGCTTGAGAGAAAATTGACACCATGATCATTACAGCGACACAGACGATACTGTCTGTCTGTGTCTCCTCCTGTGTAACGATAAAGCGCGGATCACACAGACTCTGTGATAATAAGGTGTTAAAATGCTGTATAAACGTGTATACATGTATGATCATGTTTTTCCGCTCTAATACTGTTGTTCTACTGTTTTGAGAGTGAATCTACTGCAGTGAGGGAAACAATGGTGGACTGAGAGTTAGCATTGGTTGTCAAGGGCGGTGTTTAGGCCGATCTGCTTCAGTCTTAGTGCGTGCTTACATACAGTAGAGAGTCACAAGCACTGATCTGAGTTCAAAAAGCAGTAAGTGCTATTTGTTTGAATAATATGAATGAGTTCCCCTGGGGAACCTTGCAAAGGAAATAATAAAGTTCTGTCTAATTATATCTGAAAACAAAAGAAAAGTGAATTTTGCATAATAATAGCTCTTTAAAGACTCAGGCACATACCAGCCACACTTTTGTAGATGTGCTCATTTTTCCATGGGATTCAAAAATCCAACCATGATAGGAAAGCAGAGCTTTGAGTAAATATCTCAGGAGGTAGATAAGGAACAACCACAGTCCAGTGGCAAACAAGATTGCACTCAGCACGGCTCGGGTCTGCACCGACATACAGCCTCTGCCCAGAAAAGGCACAACACTGCTTTTATTATGTTGCCAAAGTTATTGATAAAATCAGACATCAAGATCATGAATATATAATTAAGATTTTCACCGTAGATATTTAAATAAACAATAAATAAGATGTATGTCTATGATATGATTTTATTGGCCTGTGCAATCTGACCTGTATGGTAGAATATCCTTGATGGCGTCTATCATTCCCAGGGAAGGGTCTATACGAATATACAAGGAACTCATCATGGCAATCACAACTATCAGCCAACTGGATGGACTGGCAGGGTAGACTCCAGCTAATACGCTGTTCTGTTGATAGAAATTCAGCATTCAGTATCAACACAAAACAAATGTCGGCGACCTGTGAATTTACTGTACAACAGTGTGAAAGGAAATGTACAACTTGCATCATCGAGCCTGAAATGTGAGTGACTCCACCTTTTAAACAGTTCTTAGTTACATTGACTAGTTACTGTACCTTGAATCGAATGGCTTTTTTCTTCCATGCTGTCACTCCTGACAGGTAAATGTTTTTGACTACGTCTTGACTCAGTTTAAGGTCTGCAGCCTCTGGGCGCACTGTGAACTGGAAGCCCACCGCCTGGTGAGCCTCAGCCATCTCTGTTAGATGAAAAACACAGGGACATTATCAGGTTTCTGGATAGTATAACGTCTATAACATTATTATTTTTCTTTAATTACCACAAACCATAGGCAGACAGATGGTTTAGTGCTGAATGAGCCTCAGCTTTAAAAAATGAAAAATCATTTAAATTCATGTCATATTTGACTGCTACAACTCTTGGGTATTTCATTCACTACTAAGTGTAGACTATGATTATCTTCGAATTTACTTACATCAAATATTAAAATAAAAACCTTTCACAGATTCGACTCATAGTTGAGACAGTATTTGAGGGAGAGCTGCACTGTTTGTCTGTAGTGTTTGCTTGTAATGTGATAAAGAAGGTCACAGATATGGGGTTCCCATATATGGGACACGTTTCCTTCCTTTGATGAGGGGGGCCTTGTGACATTTTAACAAAAGTGTTTAGATTTCAAAAACCGCTCCGTGTAATGGCCAGGGTGACAGGTCTAGGATTTCTTTTTCCATGTCATATGACGGGACAGTCACCAAGTGGGACAAAGTTCAATGGCCAGATATAGCAGTGTACGGACTGAGCATGTGTGCAGACCTCAGATGGGCATGAAAATATAAACACAGAGTACAACTCTCCGAGGAGATCTAAACCCTTTCGGTACAACAGAATACAGTGAGATTATACAGGAAATGCTAAAGTTCATCGTGACTGTTTTTGTACAACCTTTTTAGAAAACATCAGAGGAGCTAGAATTTAATTTAATTTGAGTTTACAGTCATTTGTTTTTATTTTACATACATGGCTTAGCACAACCAAAACACACAAGACCTCACTAATGTAGCATTTTAACCCTAATCTACTGAACACATATATAAATACAACACAGTCTACATGATAACAATCAAAATCAACTATGTTGCTGATACATTCATAAAATAGAAATGAAAGTCATACTCCACCTTTGCTAAAGCAGAATAATCCACGCAGGCAAAGCTGTGACTTTGGTTTGTCTCAGTGAGGCAATGGAATTCCTCTGTATGCTGGCTTGTGCTCTCTGTTCGACTCCGGTGCCCTTGAAGCGGCTTTCCTCAGGTAGTGAGATCAGAGCTGCTGTCTCACGCCCTCTCTCCCTTCACTCTCTCCCTCCCTCACCCATGACAGTTTCTTTTTGAAACAAGACACCAAACATGGACAGAGCCTAACCTCCTGGCACAGGTGGCCTCTGCTCTGGAACTGAACCTGCTGCAGTACTGTATTCAGATCTAACAGACAGTCTGAGAGAACAGTACCAATACGAAAAACTGTGCTAAGGATAACAACACAATACCTTGTTTTCGGAGGTAAAATTATCAGCATTACAACCTTAGTTATCCTAAATGCTTTTCCTCTTCTGGGTTACAGGGGTGCTAGAACCAAACCCAGCATTTATAGGGTACACTCTGGACCGGTCGCCTGTCTATCACAGGGCTGACATATAGAGACAGACAAACATTCACACTCGCATTTACCGCTATGGTCACCAGTTAACCGTAAACCTAACCAAACAGCATGTCTTTGGATCATGGGAGGAAGGAGTACACACACACACAGACACGAGGAGAGCATGCAAACTGCACACCGCAAACCTGGGCCCCTCTCGCTGTGAGGCAACAGTGGTAACCACTGTAAACCATGCAACCAGAAACATGGTTAAATGAGCTCACATTTATTATCAAGTCAAGTTCTGTATAGCTCTTAATCATTTATTCCATACATCCCTATGTGCCTTAGGTACAAGTCTATTTGTGGCCTGCGCTTGTAAACTAAGCTCAAGCACTATGGATTGTCCACCTATGGAGTTTTTCACCTTATGTTTGAGAAAGTAATTAAAAACTGTTACTGTCAGCCACAAACCAATCGACTGTTTAACACGAGCCTATAACATTTAGAAATAAAGATGAAAGACAGCTTCATAACGGGAGGAGACTGGCAAAGGGGGGAGAGCTCTGAGGGAGAGTGTGTGGAGATCCATCTTCGCAACACTGTTGTGCTCTATGCATGGCAACACAACCTGATCGTCTGCAACTGTCCCTTGTCCTGCAAATGCCACCTTCTTACTGCTGTGCACCTAGAGAAAACGAGAAGATAATGATTTATTTAATAGCATACAGTGTTAGTTTGAACTCAGAACAATTTAAGTCAGTGTTCTCTTGGTCTCTTGTTAGATTGACCTGTCCCCATTTTTGTGACTGCACACAGAACGATGTCACCAAGTTCTCTGAGTTGTTTCCACCAATAACGAGCAGCCTGTCAGTGGCACCCAGGAAGTAAAGAGTGGGGAGATCGGCATCAGCTCTAGTAAGTGTGGGAAGCAGTTCAGACCAAGAGTCTTTGAGAAAGAGAAAATACAGATGGACTGTTTTTTTTTTACAGATGAATATGTGGATGTGATGAAGACAATAAGACAGCAGCACACACACAAGTAAGACCTACACTGCTGGGTCTTACCTTGCTTTGTGTTGTACTGCAGCAGCAGTTTCTCTCCGCTTCTCTGGATGCTTCCAAGCACATATATATTGCATCCAAGGCTTGTGGCGAGTGGGACATCATGGGACAAAGACACGGTAAACTGGAAGTCAGTGAGCGGCAGTGAGGAGACAAACCTAAGGGTTATATTAAATTCAGGTTATATTGCGTATTGATACACCACAAACAATCCAACAGGCCACATTCCAAACCATAAAAACAGACACTTGTTGCATGTCTCCAGACGCGCTGTTTTATGTATTGAATGTGGACGCATGCACTACTAAAATACTATCAACTTATATATGATTAGAGCTGTAACTTCTTTCTGCTTAATGTGTGACACTGTATAAAAGGTTTCTTTTAGCCTACATTATCTGATGTTATCGTGCACAACTTACATGTTGTTACATGTAAATTTTTATTTAGTTGTTTAGTCTTTAGTTGCTTTTGTTGTAAGCAATGCATAGTGTCCGGCAGGAATGGGAAAAGCACACAAGCAGTTACCTACCAGCTGGTTTACACTGACAAAGGAGACACAAACCTCCACGTGTCCTCCCATGGATCATAGCGTTCTACAGCTGTATAGAGAGCTGTGCTGGAGTCCGGAGTCACCAGGGAATCCAAGTACCAGCCTCCCACAGCGTAAATACAGCCTTCACAGGCCACTGCACTGAAGTGCCTTCTGTGCTGTGGATGTAACAGATGGTGACTGTTTTCATTAGTGTTACATAAATGACTAATAATTCTATGTAACACACATTTTACCTTCATTTGCAAGCTAGTAAACTGTCTCACCTTAATTAGAGGAGCTGTGGTGACCCATGCACGAGTGAAAGGATTATACCTGAATGATGCCATTTTAAACTCCCAGCCTCTCCTCATTCGCTGCCGATAGCCTCCTATGATGTACAAGTAGTTGTACAGGATGACTGTAGTAAAACACCACTTATCAGCCCTGAAAGGAAGCTCAGTAACTGGATGCCAATCTCCGCTGTCCTCCGACCCTTTCAGGGTGAATATACGATGGGCACCTTCAGTTTCTGGGTCTTTCCAAGAAGTCAAGTTTTCTTTCCTAAGACTGCAGAGATGTCGTTCTCCTTGTATTCTCAGGTGCACAATTTCATCTGTCTCCTCAATATTTAGACACCTGAGGTAATAAATGAAGAAAAAAATAAATAGCAAGCTACCAATCTAGGTAAGTAAAGTCACGTGGTGAAGGATACACAGTCTAACCCTCGTTTTGCACTTCTTTCTTAGCATCATCACAACGTCTGTGCTGTATAAAGGGGGGAATTATCAGTGTCCTGGATTTATTGCCCAATGCAATAAATAATTGTGTGTGGCATCACCATTGTTGTGAATTAAAACAGGTTGATCAGCATTACATCTGAGCTGTGTCTGTATTTACACAGGATGCATATCAGTACATAATACTTTTGCCTCTCATTTGACAGACTTCTAAAGTTTTCACTGACTACACAGCAAATTGGCCAGTGTTAATTTCCCAGTGTAAATTACGTTAGAGTTGCAAGGTCCAAATGGCTTGATGAAATGTTATAACTTGTATGGTATTTCATGTTTTAATACACAATTATTTTGTGCAGGTCATTTTCTTGTAGTTTTTGTAGTTGATAAGTTAGCATTTGTATGTGGAGACAAACAGCAGTGTTTATTTTCTAACAGTGCCAGTGTTAAAAAAAAATCACTCATCAGTGTCGAGTTTCTAACACTAGTACTAGTATAAAATACTACTAACACTGCCCAGCGTTGATTCCTAACACTGAAACTAGTGTTAGTGTTAAAAAGTCAACACTACTCTGTGTTAATTTTTTAACACTAACTCCAGTGTAAAATATAATCGACACTACTCAGTGTTGGCCACAGTTAGATTTCAACTCTACACAGTGTTGAACTAACTCTAGTTAGTTAATTTAACACTAAAAAGCATGGACACATATATACACTTTTGTAGAGTTGAATTAAACACTCTGTGTTACTGCAACACTGGCGATTTTGCTGTGTAGTTTGTCCCCAACATTTCCTGTGCAAACTCTGATCACGTAATGCACTTCAATTATTAAGTATTGCATACCTGATGAGGTGAGACAGTTCCATCATGTTTCTACTCAGGTAGGTGAACACTGTCATCTTCAGGTCTGCACAGCAGATGTCCTGAGCCAGGTTCAAGTATTTTAGACAATCTTGGGGCCTGAGTTCTTCAGCAAGGACTGACAAGCACCTTGAGAGAAAGTCCTCAGCAAAGAGATAACTGCTGACCTTCAAAAGGAGGAGCAAAAAAAGATTATTTTGGCATGAATCACATAATTATGTATTTACAAAAACAATCTTTTTTTTCTATTCGCACACCTGTATGTGTGTACCCAGCTCATCCCGAGGGACTTTAAACTTATTACAGAAGGAGAACTCGAGGATGTTGTAGAAGATGGAGGAGGACACATGGTCTAGGTGGATGAGGCTCTCCGAGGTCTCCTTCATTGATGACTGGGACAAAGCTCTGAAGTACTCACTGCACTCTGAAAGTCTTCGGAGGTCCACCTTAAAAATGAATCATTAAACTCAGGTGTCTTTAGCCTTTGGCAAGTGTTTTGATTAACCTTGTTTTTGTGTACTCACATGAAAAGCATGTGTGCTAGTTTGGACAGTAACCATGGTTTCACCTCCATCTCCAAGGTGATATGTGCGCAGGGCCTCATTGGTTTTCCACTCCACTGAGTCTGCTTGGCAAAATCTTCTTTCTGGTGATGCAACCCAAGTGCTAACTTCTGGAAAAGCTCCCGAATATCTCATAAAATAATTTTTCAACCAGAAGTATATCCATTGAAAGAGCTTCACAAAATATTCTGTAAAAAGATTCATCTCACTTATAGAATTAATCCATTCTAAACGTCTTCCATCCGATTGTTAGAAGTCGAAGGATGCTAAGCACCTCTCTTAAACCACTGCTCCGGTCATTCCACTGTTAAGCCTTTGTGCGAGTCCCAACCTCTGCACAACAGAAAAACGAGCCCAGGTGCCACCGACTCATCCCCTATCACATGCCTGACATGTGACTGAGAAGAAAATACTTTTAGACCACGTGCTATAGACACAGCAAAAATAATTTTTCAACTCCAGAATACCCGTTTGCTCTGCAACAGATCCAGTCAACTAAGAAGTATTCTGCAACCTCTCAGTAGTTTACTTTTTTGGGCTGGTCTATTCTTAGTACACGGAGGTGGGACACTGATCATGGCATGCTCAAGTTACTTTGCAAAGTGAGAAGAGCTTCATGCGTAGCAAATAATATTAACACTTATATATATATATATATATATTATTTTTTACAGGACAGTTACTGAAATTATTATTTTTTTGTTAGGACTTTTATTATGTTTTAATTTTGCAAAAAGGACAAACATAACAGAAATTGTTTGAAAGTCATGTGACTTCATTCTAATAGACTCGAATGGTTACATACATTTGCCAGACGGACATTTCAGATAAACTAATAGGTAAAAATGTGTACATTGTTCTTGGAAAACATAAAGATAAACACACATAAAACAACATAAACAGAAAATACTTAAATCTATTCAATATATCATATTGACTAATGGTTAAATTAACACTTTTGTTGACTACAGTGACACTGTATGAAATAGCACTCATGTAATAATGTGCTGGATGCAAGTATGTCTTTAACTTCTCTTTACTGGACCTCTTTAAGAATTGTTGGTGGGGAGTAAAAGTATCCCACATGCAGCAAGCAAAGTGTGGAGTGGTTAGCTGATAATATTCACAGCTTGCTTTTCCCCTTACCACTAATGCAATCAGTCTGTGAAGGATCTCTGCACTCAAATGTAAAATCAAATACAGAAGGCAGAAGTGAGGTAGAATGGACAAAAATATTTAAGAGAATTATTAACCAAAAGCCTTCCACTCTAAACTAAACGCAGTCGGTTTAGTATACAAAATGGCTTTAAAGTAGGAAATGAAAAGACACAGACTCTCTGGCAACTAGCATTACTGATCCAGTTCAGTATACAAGTACCACAGTTACGGTCTAAAATTAAAAGACATTACTGACCTCTGATATACACAGGAATCACAACTAAAGAGTTACCAGTGTCAAAACGTGGTCCAAATAAATGTTGTGCATCTAAAAATTGGTGACATAAATAACAATAAAATAACTGAGCATCACACTTACCGATCCTCTCAAATGATAAATCAAAAACATTCAGTGCTATAGAGCTATAGCTGCTCTAACTACATTTCACAACTACATTTATGCTTAGATTGTGGTCATCCAAAACTCAAATCTAATGTCAACCTATCATTTGATTGCTTGTCATAAGCAGAGCTGCATAGGACTGGAGTTTTAATAACATAGTTCACATAAAATTAATTTCAACAAACAAATGTGAGTTTGTAAAGTGATAATGAAAAACACGAGACTGTACATTCAGACTTAAATGGCTGATTTCAGGAGAAGAGCTTTTTCTGCTTGAAGTAGGCATCAAAGCGACACTGGGCATAGTCCTGCAAAACAGTACAGTTTAAAGTATAAGGTGAGGTTTATTAACATGAAACATTAAGTTGGCAGAAACTGTATCCAATGCGTTATACAGCAGGTATTTACATGCAACTGTAAGAGAAAATAATCTCCTCACCATGTATCCAAATTCAATCTTGGAAATCTTGGCTTGAATGATGGACCACAGACCCCAGAGAAAGTGCGATGCTAATGCATATCTGCAAGTCAAAACAAAAAGAATGGCAACGAAACAGCTTCTGACGATTATGCTATAAGAACTATAAAGAACTCTCCATTACCTGTTTGCTTCAATTATCAGGTCCTCTTCAGTCTGTGTCTGGTCCATGGCAACTTTTGAGTGTCTTCTCTGCTCTGTCAAGTAATTCCTGATAAAATGTAGCTGTAATAAAGAGAAACATAAATATATAATGTATCATGTATATAGCACAGCTATTACTATCGTTTTGCAAAAAGGTGCACGAGGAAAAGTAAATTAAGACCTGATTTTCTGTTAAGTTAACTAAATCCTGATTAATTTTACAATCCAGCTAAAACCTGCATTAACAATTTGTATCACTAGATGGCACTGTGGAACTTAAAATACTTTACTACTGTAACCCTTTGTTTGTCCAATTTAACATTTATAAACAGCATATGAACATACTATAATATAATTAAATAGTAAGCAGACATGAATATTTATTAATGTAAAGTGTACCTATAATGCCTCCTGTGGGCACCCATTAGTGGACGTGGTGCAATTATATAAAAATGTTACCACACTGTCTAACAATACAATGTTTGTTTTCCACACTGTAAATAAAGGCTATTCATAATGTTGACCCTCTTAAGAGGAAGTATAGAAACAGTAAAGCAAAGAACAGTTTAGACTAACCTGTTGTTCTCTGGTGGGGTAATCTTTTGGTGTGGCTTTGTAGAAAGGCCACTGGTTGTAGGTGTAATCGTACATCCACTCACAGAAATGATTCCCAAAGTCAAAACCCCTACACAAAATAAATTACTGTGTGTTTTACATTATCCAAATTGTATTTATTAGTGATTTGCTATATACAAAACCAAATGCTTCCATCTACAAATAGGGGTTCACACATTACCTGTAATTGTAACTGCTATATTCAAAGTCGATCAACATGAGTCTTTCTGTTGAGGAGTTGCCCTTGTCCTCTAGCATAAGAATGTTACCTGCAGTAAAAACAAGCGAAACAAAATGAATGAATGATTTGCTTTAGAAACAGAATCTATTCACACTGAAAGATATAGAGATAATATGGTGAGTGGTTGAGGTGTGTGCATATTTAAATTATGAGGCCTTTAAATATCATATGTGAAAAAATAATATAACTGTTATATGTAACACTTTTTAATACATATGAATAAACATGTGCTTAGTAAATACCCAAAGGAATGCATTAACCTGTGATAAACGTTTGTTCAGTGGTATAGTTTTGATCTGTTAATGGTCAGCTTCAGGTTTATAATAAGGGTACACAACGGTGTTCCTCCAACTTTGTGTGACAGTTTGACAAAGACCCTTCCTGTTCCAACATAACAGTGACGTAACACACGAAGCAAGGCCCATAAACAAATGTTTTTCCTAGTTTGCTATGAAAGAATGTTTTTAAAGTGGGACACTGACCACCAGGGGGCTACCACCGAGCATCACAGTAACATTCAAGCCCCTACAGGCAGGTTCTGACATACTGTGAGAAGCTTTTCAGAAAAGTAGCAGAGTTATTATAGTAAGTAATGTCACTATAATCACATTGATCACAACTACATGTGGGAATAATATGGATTTGTCCACATACATAGTGTAATTCATTTTCTTGAATATGAATGAGGTGAACACATTAATCAGTACACCCCAGCTTATCTGTGATGTGATTATGCAATGTACAGTTCTGCAAAGAAATGTGACAGTAGAGTCAGTCTATGATCAACTAGACCAACATCGAGACATGGGGCAGGATAACAGGACGGGAGAAGTCTTTACCTTCCTGGACGTCATTATGGCAAAACACAACTGGTGATGGCGTTGATGCCAGCAATGCACTGTTGTGATGATAAAGTTCAGATGAACACAGAAGTAGAAGAAAAAGAAAAGCGGAGAAAGAGAGCTTGTTAGTTTTGCAAATGCCGTATGAAGACAATAGGTGCACACGAAGCAGGAAGAGACCCCCACCCCCAAAATATAAAAAAGGAATAACGAACCTCAATTTGACTGTGAGAACTATTGGTTTTCTTGTTCAGAATCGACTGTTTGAAGTATGCAAATATGGAATGCGTGGGACCTGGGAATCATCACTGACCACATCGTCTCCATCGGTTGGGCAAGAAGACTCGCTTTCTACAGCATCAGAAAACTCTTACCCTACTTTTCTGAAGGTGTTACACAACTCCTCATCTCTTGTCTGAACTAATGTAAAGCGCTACCAGAAGAACTACAGCATGCGCCACTAAATTCTCCAGATGATTTCTCATGTTTTCCCAAAAAGGTCTCACATCGCATGTGCTTAGTGGTCCTTACAGCAAGGTTCTTCGGATAAACCAACTACCGCGGCACTTTCTGCAGCTTCCTGTGCACTAAAGCGTAAAACAGCAACAAACCTTCTTTATCTTGAACTGAAACGTTGCTTCACTGCTGTTGTTGGTGTTGTACCTCACTTGAACCTCACTCCCTTCAGGTTAAAAGCAATTGCAAAATGTCTAACTGTAATGTAAGCAATATTACTCAACTATAAGAAACATGGAATAAAAAACGAAGACGCCCTGAACTATAGGAGCCACAAGGAGAATATGTATGTACTATCTAGCTGCTGAACTTATAATTGTCTGTATTACATTTCATTCCAACTCTAACTGGTGAAAAAAAAACACCTTGAGTCAACCTAAAAACATGCAATTCAAGTCTTACATGTGTGTCAGCAAAACACATTTTATAGACAAGCAGATTACATATGTAGATAGGGAATTTTCATGCTGTGGCAACAGCATATTATTGCTGCTACAGTGCGAGACCTAGACAAGATAAAGAATTGTGTTCATAGATAAACACAGACAATAAATACTGGGCTGATTTTCTATTGGTTACCTAAGTCAGACTGTCGAGTGGACAGTTGTGGTGGAGCTGGGACAAAGGTTAGACAACAGATTAGAAACAAAAACCCAACTACTCATGGCAGTATTGCTATTATTATTAAAATTAATATTATTGTGTGAAACCAGTCTTACCCAGGTAACATATTACCTTCTCATATTATACATTATTATTAATGCATTCATTTAGAAGGCCAGTGTCAGTATGTATCACTGTGATACATTTTATTGACAGTCTTATCTTGTCTTGTTGTGAGGACACAGTGTACATGTTTTCAAATATTTGTACTGGTTGTCAGTGGTGAGTCTTTAAATGTTGCAAGCCAGATTTCATAATTAGCAATCAAACATCAACAAAATAAGAGTCAAGAACAAAAATGACAGTCTGAGCCCCAGGAGGTACGTTTAGAGTTGTTAGATTGATAGGTATTTGGTTTTCATTCTTGATATTTGGAGATAATTTCTTTTTGCTAAATATATCAAAAATATTTAAAGTTTAATCGCAGTATTAAGAATGGAAATCTGTCTCAGCCTCTCACTCACTGCAGTTTTTTCACGCTGTGGCCATTAAAGTGAAGCCAAAATCCCAAAGACTTAAGCTGTGTGGAAATATTTAAAAATGAACAATGATAAGACAACAGCAGCATGGCAAATTGGCCTATGACGGTGGCACTGGTGTGAACAGAAACAGACCAGTATAGACATTATCAGAGATTTTTTTTAAAGCTGCTACATTGTAAGAAAAAGTTCACTTTTACCAAAGAATGTGGTAAAATTAATCTCCATCCAGCCATCCATCCACCCATCTCACTTCCTGCTATATGCAGTACTTGAGCATCTGAAGCCTGAGCCCCAACTCACCGTAGGCTCTCCAGTTCAGCAGGCAGGTCAAACTTCATCAGCTTATTGTACTTCTTCAGGTGCGTTTCTCGTACAAAATTCAGTTTCATCACTTGATCCATGTATCTACAGACAATGCATGTCATTATAAAAGAGAACTCCTGTCATTTTACAGTCATAGAAATAGCGTGATATCAAGGTATCCTTACTTGTCAATGGTTCCAAACAGCCACTTAGGTTCTTTGTTGAAAGGCATACGCATTGCATGGAAATGTGCCATCTTGGTGGCAATTTCTGCTGAGATGGCGGGTTTCGAAAGTTGATCTGTGCGCATACGGGTGTTCTGAAAAACCCGAGACACAGGAGTGACTACTCTTCCTAAGGCTTCAGCAGTAGTTACATAGACAACTAATGCAAATAGCTCGTATTCTAAAGAGTAATTATTTTTATTGAAATAACAAAAATGTTTTCGGTAAAATCTGTACATTATGCACTGATGCTGATGTTGAATTGTTTGCACAATAGATTAGACAGTTTTTCATCTAATGAGATGTCAAGGATGTGTGGCACCGTCTCCAGAGTGGCTAATGATGGCAGTAGTGTAAAGCAAGAGAGACATCCAGTTTGTGCTGTGACGTGCGGTTAGGTGGGCATCTTACTGGTAGGTACTGTTCTAAGCGTCCCTCTGGGAAAATGCCATAAAGTCTTGGACCCAGAGCACGTTCTGCCAGGATGGCAAACATTACGCTCTCCAACACCAAAGAATCCACTCCCTGTGACAGAAATGTATTTACCCATTTATTTTTCACCATAAGTGAATACATGGACATTTTCATTTGCACCTCTACTGGACACACAAACCTGTAAAATGGCTCCATAGATTCTGAGGAGCACCTGGTGGGGTTCCTCTCCCACCGCGACCACGTGATCAGGCAAACTACACAAGTACAGCAAATTGCTCAATCCACCACTGAAAAAAGTGAAACAAACCAGCATTACTGAATCAGAGTAAAGTAAAAATAGCAGATACCACTTATAAAGTATGTATTTAGTGTTTGTGGACTAAAAAGTTTTACATCAGTCCAGCTGTGATCCACAACATGTACCTGACGATGCTGATTTGAAACTCATCTTCTCGGATAGTCTTCCACGACCCTGACAGAAAGTCTCGACACCAAGCGAAGGCCCTCACCCTGGTGTCCCGGTCCACATCCTCGGTTCTCCCATCCCGGAAAGACTCTGCCTCCGAGTCGTCATCGCAGTTGGCCCCGGACAGAGGACTCGGGGTTCTCGCGTTTCTCTCACTCACGCACAGCGCCGTCGCCACACCTTTTCTCTCCACCGGAGGACCCGCGGGTCCTGGTGTGACAGCGGGGATGTGTCGGAGAAGCTGCGGCTCCGGCTTGTCCCCCTCGCCGCCACCGCTGCTGGTGTTAGCGGGTAAATTTCGACTCGACTGCATCGTGAGTTTTCGCGCAAAGCGTAACGGGAGCTCAGTGTGAAATGTCGTTTTTACACGGAAGAGGCGAGTCGCTGACAAGTGCAGCTTGCCGGTAAAGCTACTTAGCCGGAAGAGCCAAACATAGCCGTATGGTCTGAATCCCATGTGAGGCGATTGATAACGACCATTAAAGTGTGGTGTTTTCAGACGTTTCACTTCCTGAGACTAACGGGCGCGTTCAACGTCCAATCAGAAGCGGACTTCACCTTCACTTGCATTTCATTGGTCATCGCGAGGCTGGAACTAGCATCCCGTGCACGCTAGGTTCCTGGGAAATGAAGTCTTTATTTATTTTGTTATACGCAATGTTGTTTGGGCAAGACCTTGATCATTTCTATTTGTTCAGGTTTCCAAACATTTAATTCAAATATTTTGTTTGATAGCTTTAGTGTTCTAAGTTGTTGGGCAGCATTTCAGTCAAGGTTACATGAATATGCTAAGTTAGTTATATATGGGAGCCCCCCAAAACACAGTATTTCTAGTGCAAAAAATAACATACTGAAGTGAATGGATATCTTATATATACAGTCAAACACATTACAGGAAATAACAAAGGTGTCTCCCAAAAGATAATACCACAAGAGGCATTATTGAGGAGAAAAAACATTTCTTAGCTTTTATTTACATTGTAGCAAAACGTGTCATGTCCAAAATTATTCATACCCTTCACAAACTGTCACAGTCTCTGGGAAAATCCAAAGTTCTTTACTGTTCTAAAGCATGCTAATAACTCTGATTAATTGGGCATAGCTGTTTTAATTAACTCAAAAGCTGAAAATCAGCTTTGCAGTTTGCCATGGCTAAGACAAAATACATTAAGAAGTACCTTAAAAAATACACGATGTTCCGCACTGTGGAAAACCTCACAGGATGTGGTCGGAAGCCAAAAGTGACACCTGTGCTGGCCAGGAGAATAGTGAGAGAAGTGAAAAAGAATCCAAGGATCACCACTAAGGCCATCCTGGTGAATCTGGGCTCTGCCGATGGCAATGTCTCAAGGCAGACAATCTAACGGCTGCTCACACTGCTGGGTTCCACGGATGCAGACCCAGGAGGCAAACAAAAGCTCGCTTGGCCTTTGCGAATGCTCATCTGGACAAAGAAGAAGACTTCTGTGTTATGGTATAAAATAAATATGGAATTGTTTGGTCACAATGATGTTTCCTTCATTTGCCGTAAAAAAGGAGAAACCAACCCACGAACACCTTCCCCACTGTCAAACATAGTGGTGGGAACCTAATGCTTTGGGGGTGTTTTTCAGCCAAGGGACCAGGGAACCTAATCACAGTAAATGGCACCTTCTCAACGACAGCATTAGGTAGTCTCATTAGCTAGACACTTTATTCTCAAATGTAAATAAAAGCAGAGAAATTTTTTTCTCTCAATAATGCCTTGTGTACATCGTCATATTATCTTTTGGGAGACAGCTACGTCATTTCCCGTCAAAAAATAATTTGCTGGTTAAATAAAAGGAACTTTAAGTCCAAATTTGCTAGGTGTATGTTTAATTATGGGCTTGACTGTAGATATATATAGGACACTGAATCAGTAGCTAGGCAATATGAGAGAGAGAGAGACCCACACACACACAGAGAATCTTGTACTGATTCCAACATGCTGGCTTGTTTGAGCAACTTTCAAACAAAAACCTTCATAGGGTCTACATGACCCACACCGCAGGTTGGTCTGTTTGTGCGAACAGAACAAAACAAATAAGTCCTCTTATCTTTTATCTGTCATCAAATATCTGTTTAATTGAGGACATGATTTAGAAACATAGATATTTCTTAATTGTTTGATTTTCAACATTAGAACTTCTAAACCTAAAGTTAGAGAGATTGTTATATATTGATCGTTGGAGGCTCCTAATATGTTTTCTTGACAGAGGATCCTATCAAGATGCCCCAGAATACACTCTCAGGTTCTTGGTCCTGGCAAGGGTGGGTTAAGAGGAGGGTTTGCACTGCCTCTGATATCGATAGGTATATGCTGTATTTTCCTTTCTTCTTTTTCCTCTTCTAATTTCACCATTGCTCTTATTTCTAAATGTTTTTTTCTCTCCTGACTCACTTATTACTTTATTGGTGGAGCCTCTCTGTTAAATCTCATACTTGCTTTTTTTCAAGCGATTCTTCTTCTTTTTCTTTTATCTTCCTTATTCACAGTAGACTGTATATTTATCAAAGAAAATGTAACACTCCCTTCTCGTCTTTCACTCCAAAAAAAAGCCCAGTTCGTACCTGGGGCTGTGAACTGACCAATCAGCGTTATCTGTGTTCAGCAGGAGAAAAGACAATGGACCATCTGGGAGGGTGTAAAGAGGTGTTGACAGTATGAGTATGAAAAAAGCAAACATTTTTCTGCAAATTCCTGGAATAACGCTAGGACAATAATAATAATAATAATAATAATAATAACAGTACCCCCTCTGTTTCATAGTCTTCCTGCAACTGAAACTAACTTATCACTTATTTCATTTAATACCATGTGGAGCAATATTGATTTGTAGCCCTTTACAGAATGCACTTTGGCAAAATGCTGAATTTCACGTGTCCTGTAGAGAGCAGGTAGACCTAACATGGGGTCATCTTAACCTTTTGTGACCACTGCTCTCTGAGCACATGGTTGTCAACTATTTACACATGATGTATTTTTTTAATAAGCCTAAAGAAAAATGTATATTTTCATTTTCTAGTGACGCCTGCAATGTTGTTACATATCTCATCTGCTTCAATATCCTCATATGAATTTATTGATTATTTTAATGTGTGTTAGAAAAGGCATGGTTTATTTTTTCTTTTTTCTTGGCACAGTCACATTTTATTCATTAAAAAATCAATAATTTAAACCCAGCTGAAGATGTCTCACCAGAGCTTTAGATGTCATGCGGCTCATTTTTGGGTTGTGAAAAACTGCTATCATTTGATTGGCTAAGTTTTATGCTCATCAGGGAATGAGCAAAATAAGCGGTGGGAATGCAATGGAAGTAAACAGGCTCGCCCGTTATAAAAGTGGGTGGACATTTCCGCCTTCTTCACATAGCTAACTGCGTGGATCACTTTGGAGAGGCATGCTAGTGAAATGTACTCCAGTGTGCCTTGTGGCACTGAGCTTGCTTGGTAGCTTTTGTGATGGTCAGTGGAATCAGGTTCAAAGACCCTCACCGCGTATTCTCCCTAGACCACGAGGTCTATATACGCCTTTTACACATCAACAGCAACAGCAACAGCAACAGCAGCAACAGCAGCAGCAGCAGCAACAACAGCAAAACCAACAGCAAATAAATATAAAACCTCTTAAATGGACTTACCCTGCACCTCCCTCACCTCTGAGCATACCTCTGGGACCTCACGAGTCAAACATCCCTCCTGCTGCTACTTCTGTTTCTGTTACATGCAGAGAGGCAGAGGCTTATGTGCAAGTCAAAAAGGATCTGTTTGGAACAGGTGAGCTGATCAGTTCTAATGACCTTACCCTAGGAACCTGTCATGCTACTGCAGTGGACAGTGCTGCTCAAGAAGTGATTTTTCAAGTTCAACTCCAGGACTGTGGCAGCACATTATCAGTAAGAACACTGAATATGTAATTTGTTAAAAATACATTATAAAGTAAGTAAGCAATTTGTTTACACTAATGATAATTTATTTTTATTTCTAACCCTAACCCTAACCCTAGATGACATCTGACTACTTTGTCTACACCTTCACACTACATTATAATCCCCAACCTACGGGAGGTATTCCTGTGTTGAGGAGCAACAGTGCTGCAGTAATGGTGGAATGCCATTACCCAAGGTATGTTGGTCATTATTACAAGTTGTGGCAAGTAAAGTAAAGTAAAGTAAAAACAAATAAATTAATTAACATAAAATCTTTTCCCGCTATTAAATCTACAGCTTTTAACCTAATGAAATCCACTAACTATACATACCAAAATTATGGAAAGATAGACATTATTGTGAGGATTATTTTAAAAAAATTTAAAAATTTTTAATCGTTTAGGATGCAAAATGTGAGCAGCCTTCCACTTGATCCCTACTGGAAGCCATTCTCCTCAGTTATGGTGGCAGAGGAGTACTTATACTTCAATATGACTATCATGACTAGTGAGTTAAAGAACAGTTTATTTGTATACTTCAACTTTTCTGAAACTGTGATTTAAATTTGACATTTTTTCATTGCACAGGTGACTGGAAGTACGCGAGGCCAAGCAATCAGTATTTCGTGGATGACTTGATTAATGTTCAAGTTTCCGTCATGCAGTATTTACATGTACCTCTTCGTGTTTATGTGGAAAGCTGTGTAGCTGCTTTATCAGCTGACACGACCTCCAGCCCCAGCTATATCTTCATTTACAATGGGTGTGGTAGTTTATTCAAGTTATTCTGTATTATGATAAAAGATGAACACAAAGAGCAACATTATCTTGTCTAACTCCAACATTGAGTCGCATGTTCTTTTCACTTGTGCGCAGATGTATGCTTGATGGTAGGCTCACCTTATCTCAATCAAAATTCATGCATCGCACTGTGGACAACAAGCTACAGTTCCAGTTGAAAGCCTTTATGTTCCCGGGCATGACCAGTGAAAATGTGAGCATCTCCAAGCAAAGTATCTAACTTGTTCTACTAGATACATCAAATGCAGCAAAAACTATAATAACAACATCTCTGTGCTATTCTAACAGATCTACCTTACCTGCCACTTGGTAGCAACAACTGCTGCTTATGTCATTGATTCTGATCACAGAGCTTGTTCCTATGACAACGGGTAAGTGTGTGTGATGGAGATGTGATTGTAGAACTGATAAAGCCTCATCACATCTTACATCGGTTTTCTTCCTAGGTGGACAGAGGCTAGTGGTGCTAATTCAGTTTGTGGAGACTGTGAGTCTATTCTACAATCAGCTACTGCTTCGTCTGTTGTGTCTGGACCTGGCACAGGAAGTGCCACCTCAGGTGCTGGATATGGCACAGGAAGTGCCACTTCAGGTGCTGGATATGGCACAGGAAGTGCCACCTCAGGTGCTGGATATGGCACAGGAGGTGCTTCAGGTGCTGGATATGGCACAGGAAGTGCCACCTCAGGTGCTGGATATGGCACAGGAAGTGCCACCTCAGGTGCTGGATATGGCACAGGAAGTGCCTCCTCAAGTCCTGGATATGGCACAGGAGGTGCCTCCCCAGGTGCTGGAGATGGCACAGGAGGTGCTTTAGGTGCTGGATATGGCACAGGAGATGCCTCCTCAGGTACTGGATATGGCACAGGAGGTGCTTCCCCGGGTGCTGGCTTTGTAAGTCACACTTTTCCAGCCTACCCTGGATGGGGGCATAAAGGAAATACATTTCCCCACCCTGGCAAAGGTGGAATTAAGATTCCTTCTACTCTAGGAAGGAAGACGCGTGATGCGACCAACAGTGAAGGTATGTTATATCCAAAATATCTAATATCAAATAAGGCAAATATTACCGTCAACATACTGAAATGTTTTATCACAGACAATGCTATATTACCACTGTCAAAATGCTGAGTTAACTTTTTGCTGAACACTTGCTGTGGTGCATGTTTTCTGTTTTCCTTCCTCAGTTTTCGAATGGGAAGCTGAAGCTTGTGTGGGCCCAATATGGGTTGAAGAACGCATGTTAAAAGAGTAACTCAGTTTTCTGCCATGGCTATGACAACCGAAACGTACGTTATCATAGGTTTGTAAATGTGCTATTCTCTTTTTTCTTGCTGTTAGTTCATTTTAAACAAGGAAAGAAACCTCATTTACTAAAATAAATGTAATCAGATTGGACACATCATCAACACAGACCAATAAATAAATTGAAAATCTTAAGATGAAAGTGTCTCTTGTGTTATGAAATATTTTACTGTATCTGGATTAAATCTGCTCATGTCATTGATTTAAATAATTTGGTCTGGTGAAAATAAATGCAACTGTCTGAAAAGTTTGTGTCATTTACAAGAACCATTTTCACAGTGTCCTTGTTTTTCACTGTTTGTCTTTCTACATGAAATAATAAGAATAAAATGGACTAAAGTTTCCTGTAAGTCAATATTCTACAATGAACAAACAAATACATAATGTGTTATACATTGCTATCCTAATATATCTAAAACAGTATCATCTATAACTTGCTCTTATCGGTCTCATCCCACTTATGACACTTTGAATTGGGCTTTACCTTAAACTTCATCAGTCTTTTATACATGTGAATATAATAAATATGTGAATACACATGAAGGGCTCTGGCAATAAAAATCAAAGAATCAGAATGTACTGTGAGTGAACCTTTGCTGCCTTCACATGGCACAAACGGCCACTTGCAACCTAACAAGGCGCACAGCTTCAGCACCACAGGCAGCGAACAGCTCCTCACCGAGCATGCGCAGTACAACATGATTCCTCCAAAGTCTGAGGTGCGATTTATCACTGACTGGTTGTTTATTTACAATATGATTGAGAGCTGGATAGTGGGGGGTGGAACTCCTTTATCCTATGACTATTTAGAAGAGACAGGAAAATGACAGGACAAAAAATGCCTACATTAAAAACACAGTTGACACATTCTGCGCCACAAACGTTTCAGTTCTAATTCATTTGTAGAAGCTCTGCTAGAATTATGGGAACACCTGGAGGTGGGTTAGAGACGTGCTGGATGTATGTTGTACTGGTTTTCTACGGCACTGTGGTGTCGCTGGTCTGTAGGAGAGCCCGCGCATAGGGCAGCGGCACTGACGTTATACCGTCTCTGATCCACCCCCCCCCTCCTCCTCCCCTGTCTCTGCTTGTCTCCGCACTGCTGGCCCGTATCTGTTGTGTGTCCCAGGCAGCATCGCGGCAGCAGACATTAGGAGAGCGAAAGCACGGACTGCGCTCGCCTCCCTACGCTTGTTCGCGTGGACGGATCGCTGGAGCACAGGATTTCTCTATATTTCCGACGTGTCTTACGTTGTGTCTAAAGATAATTCCTGACTTGACACCCACTGCTACCCTGTTCGTGTGGATGGTTGACTGCACATTTGATGGTGCTGAGCAGGCTTGTCTGATTGAAGGCTTGCGGCCAGGGGGGCATCTGTGGGGCCGTGTGACTGTGAATGGACTGCGCTCCCTCGCTGATTTTCTGCAGTCTCTCTGAGTCATTTGTGCAAGAAGATGGCGGACAGGGCTGAGATGTTTTCCCTATCCACTTTCCATTCCCTCTCTCCTCCTGGCTGCAGGTAAGAGCTCGCGCGCAGAGGATGGTGAGGATGGCGCACGACACACAGGGTTAGTACGTGTACGTGAGGGGAAAATGACACGAAACACAAGAAACACATCTGTTTTCATGACTGCGCTAAAGCGCATATTCCCAGCCACGGGCTGGTACCAGAGAGTCTGAACCTGACAGGCCTGCTGCTGCTGCTGGATGCTGCAGCAGCTCATCCCATCACCGCTGCTTGTCTGCGTTCGGGAGCTGAGGAAGCAGAATGAAACAAAACGAGTGTTTCGATGTTTTTTTTACTTGTTAAGAAGGGCAAATGTCAGCACAGATAGCACAAGACTGCTCTGTAGCTCTCGCGATAGTCGCCCACCCTGCGCATTCGCTGTGCGAGGCCCACGCCCTGCTGAGTCCAGCCCAAGCAAGGACATGTGGCTGATCAGAGATTTACGGAAGTCTTACAGAGGCTGATGATGTTTCTAATGTGACCTCCCCTCCCAGTCTTTGTTTTTGCCAATGGACAATTGTTATTGGGATGCTACTGGCAGTTGTCAGAGATCAATACCCAGTGCAGAATCAGTGACACAGCCCCAGCACTCCCAAGGTTGCTGCTGTTATGGTTTAGACGTGACATGCGGTTATTGTAGTGTGATAATTTGTGCTTTATAGATGTAAGTTAGTCATGAGAAGGTGTGCAGCACGTGTCAGTGTGATTTGGATAAATCATATTTAAATCACATCCAGATCACTTCTGGCCTGGACACGTAATATATATTTGAAATATGGCCGATTTCATTGTATTTCTACATTGTTATAATCTGTTGTTGCTGTAATCCCACACCCCACCCCACCCCACTACCACACTATGCAGTGCAACAATACAATATAGCCTGATATCACCTGAAATAGTCCTACAGTGCTTTGCTGCTACTGTAACTCACCAATATTGAGCAGCATACAGAAACATGTATATTACAGTATATGTTAGATGTAGCTCTGACCCCAGATAGCTGAACACGGGACATGTTCAAAGCACTAATGTATATAATACAGCAGCTTTTCATTGTCCCTGTGTCTGCCTTCACATGCCCCACGTCCTACAGAAAGCAATCACATTAGCGAGCAGGGTCCCACAGGATTTTATATCCACAACATGCAGTTGTGTAGGATTTAGTTACACACTGTAGCTTCATCTCATGGATGGATCATATCAGATCAATAGACCTGATTTTTTTGGCATGACCACCAATGACCTCAGCTCAGAGCACGGGCTGTTGTATCAATAGTTTTAATTTACTGCCAAACAATTAAGCTAACGCATTTTTAAATATATCATTGGGCAATTGGCAATAATGTCTTATCAGTTAACTAATTAAAAAAATATAGCCAGCATGACAGACGACTGTAGGCGTATGAAGAACAGCTGCTTACATCAGTCATTTATATGACTGAGGTGGATACAGTCCAAATCCACCCTGTTGATTTCCATTAGTGCACACGTAGTAAGTTTACTTTGGGTCAGCTATGTTATAAATTAAACTAATAGAAATGTATTTGCACATTAGTTTTCATAGAAATTACACATATGTTCATTTGCTCACACGTGTCTATATAAAGAAAATATACATTTACAATTTCTATGTGTGTGTATGTGTGACTTTCTCTCTGTTCTCTATGTTGTTGTTGTCTTTTGTTTATCTGTGTGTGTCACTGATTGATAGATGAAACCACCAGTGGTATGATGGTGGGGTACGGTAATCTGTCTTATATAACGCTAACACAGTTTCCAATGGGCTGCATAATCCGTAAGAGAGCCTGCTTTCTCTCCTGAGCTATCTCTCACCAGAAATTGATGACAAACTCTAATTTCTCAGTCTCTACACTCAAAATACAAAATTTAAAAGATACATCCTGTATGACTTTGTATAGGGAAAATGCTGTCTGCTAATATTTTAGCATGTAAGAAAAACAATGTATTTATTTTATAGTGTGTATTTTCAACACTTCACACAACACAACACTTCACCTAATGGCTAGGAATCTCTTTTTTTATTTTGAAGGCACAAAACATGAACAACGATTTAGTTAAATACCATAGATAGTATGTTAACCATCTCTGAAAACCTCTGCCTTGATTCTTTGAATAACAATCCTTATGTTTTATTCTTAAATATTTCGCCATATATACATTTTCTCACTTTAATTTGATGAAAACTAAACCTAAATGTATTTAGCAACAGCTTTTGTTTGAGTTTTGTGATCTTCATAAAGCTTTATGACTTAAATTGAATAGATGTACCGTTTGGACTGCATCATATTGGGTATATTACATTACATATATATATATATATGTAATGACAAGGTTTTAGCTTTATTCCACAGCTGCATTCTCCAACAACACTACTACATTTTTCAGCACTCTCCCTTCTGATTTCCCTCCTCAAACCCTCTCTCTGAAACCTCCTGTGTTCAGCAGTTGATATTCCATTTTTTTTTTCTTTCCAAAGCTTTGAAGGCTGTTAGAGAAGGCAGTGGGAGGAGGGTGTGTGGTAGTGGGTACATGTACCATGGGGTAAGAGGCTTACTTCACACACAGATTCACTTTAGCTAAAGTGTTCTATCTCTGCCTCCCAACCATTGTCTCCTTATTCCGTCTTCATCACTTTGTGTACAACAGCTGTCTGTCTTTTTGTTCCTTTAGCTTGTTTTCCCAGGAGCAATTAAATCACACATAGATTCTCATTTATTCAGTGCATGAGATTTGTATGTCCCCAGTGTATATTTCCCTTCTACCAGCAGTTTTCGTTTTACATTCAATGATAATCGAAATCCAGACAATTCTTAAAACCATCTTCTCCGAGCAAAACAATGCATCATCTCTGCCGCTGGTTCAGAAATTGTGTGATCTTCACATTTGGATCTGACGAAGACGACAGATTAAATGCATGACTCATGTTTGTGTGTGTGTTTCTGTGAAGGTCTGGGCATGTGCATCTGCATTACTGCAGAGTGATGGTGGGTGAAAAGCTTAGGAAATTGATCCTATTAATGAATCAGTAGCCGCCACATCAGATGTCGTCGGCTCTTAAAGATGATGATGTCACTGTGAAGCAGGTGGTCATGGTTAAAAGGCAGCTTAATTACAGCAGAGACTGCCTCCCAGCCCCCTCTGTAGCCCGGCCTTTCTCATTAGAGTTTTCACTGTAATGGGTTTTCAAGCCCTTTTTTTCATTTTGAACATCCCTCGTTTTGCTTTTTACAGAATGGCGCAGCTAATTGTTTTGGTTTTCTTATAAACCGGAAACACTTTGGTTCACTGGATCACAGGATGGATACTAGACAAAACATTATAATTTTGACTTTCTGACCTGATGGTATTTACATTTTTACATTTTAAACTACATAGAGCACATTTTCTATGAAATATTGGAAGAAGTGAAAAATATGCAATGTGTATTATTTGGTTCAAGGTTCAACATAACATCTTTTCTTAGTCTTGGTAAAAATATCATGTCTGACAACTCAGTGAGTTGTGTGAGCTTATATTTTGAGACACAAAGGGGCACTCTGCATGTGTGACCATGTCAGTGTGGCAGTCCCTTTATAGTATTAGACAAGCCAAGATGACAGCGTGCTGGCTTGACAGTTTCTACTCTGGAAGTGAAAGCATCAGAGAGTATACATGTTGGCGCAAATTTTAAGAGCTTCTCAAGCTTTAGAGTGTCGGGGAGAAAAGACCGGAAGTCACACAGAAACACAAGTGAGATGTTGGTAACTGCAGTGAACCCGGACTTGACATTCCTGTCTCTTCTACACGATGACGTTTATTAGTATGCACAGGTGTAGAGTATAATAGTGTGTGTGTGTCAGCCAATATTTTCACTATTCACAGAGAGGACAAGGGTTTTGGTTTGAGCGACATTCTGTGTCTGTATTTGTATACATTTGTTAGGTTCTGCAGTTTATGAGAAACAGATACACACACCATCTGTACCGTTTGAATTCTCCTTTACCCACCTGATTTTACCTTATTCCACCCTTGTCTACCTCATCTCCTTTGATTAACTCCCTGTCTCCTGTATTCTTCTTCATCACTCCACACTCTTTCATTCCAAATATTGAACATGCCACCTACGTGGTTGTGACAGCTGCCTTGGATACAGCTCCACAGATGTGGTGGTTTTCCATTGTGAATCACATGGACATACACTTACATTCCCTAAAGACATGGATGGGTTAGGATCTCATTACTGACCTGAACTACGTGTTTTGCTGATAATAGAAATGGTCTTGATGCTTAGGTCAGATCCATAGACTACACCCCAGCGGTTCATGTTGTGATCAATGTATTCTTGATTTGTACTATGTGAGTTATTGTTTCACAGTGAGTGGAACCAGTTGTTACACTGCAGTGACACCAGCAGCATCTAGTGTCCCTGAAGAGTACATTATAAATCCATTCTAATGCGTGATGGGAAATGAAAATGGTCGTGTAGTGGTTAGTACTCTCTCCTCATAGTAAGAAGGGTTTGAATCCACAGTTAGACCCTGTGTCTTTTCATGTTCTCCTGCTGTCTGTGTGGGTCGTCTCACAGTACTCTGGCTTCCTTCCACCATTCAAACGCATGCAGCTAGGTTAATTAGTGACTCTAAATTGCCGTCATGAATGGTTGTTAGTCTTTATATGTCAGCACTGTAATAGACTGGCAGCATGTCCAGGGTGTACCCCGCCTTTCACCCAATAACAGCTGGGATAGGCTCCAGCACTCCCATGACCCTTAGGAGGACAGGATTTAGGATGATGGATGGATAAATAGAAAATGAAGATTGAAAAGGTCTGTTTTTTATGAAAACTAACATGTATCCGTTTGTCCACTGGTTGTACATGCATGGAATAATAACACACAGAATGACCAGTGCTTTTTTTATCGAATGCAGCAATTTCTAATCGCATGTATTAAATGTTGAAACTGAATTAGGTCTTCGAATGTCCCAGACCTGTATTGTACTGAAATCTGCCACTAGTCATGGGAAATAATAGGATACACACACATACACAAACAACACAGACAGTCTGAAGGTTAATTACATACAGGACAAAACTTCTTTGACGTCCCTTTGGCCAAGGATCAGTGCTGTTACACTGATTAGGGCTAAGTAAGAAGGATGATGTTAAAACATTTGCAGTGAGCATTTTTACTTTTATTCTGCTTCAGAATGATTCCACAGACACTTCTCGCTTATTAATTTTCAAATATGTAAATCCAACTAAAGTATGTTTGTAAAGATTTGAAAGACTTGTTTTGTTCTGTAAATTTGAAGTGTTAATTGAAACTAAAATCATGCATTTCAAACATTTTTTAATCGTAGGCCAGGTGCTTGAGGCTGTTTTAGGCTTTTAGTGGACACAAACTTAATCATTATTATGTGATCGGATTTCTGTTCAGATTAGGTCAGACCGGTGGCACAGTTAGGCAGCTGAAGCGAAGCCTACGCGGTTGTTGTAACGGTCATACACAGAGTAGTACACTCTGAGGAACACGTCTCCAAAGATCCAGAGGGGCTGGCCATTCTGAGAGGGCAGGTAGGTGGGGGTTATGCCCACTGAGCAGTACTCGTATCCATTCTGGTTTTGCTGTAGGTGGAGACAGGAGAAAGAAAAGTGCATATTGTTGCTGGTACGCCAACAAATAACAACTATGAACAAGGGTATCTTGAGTCTCACAGACAGAGGTTTGTATTACTTCTGCTTGTACTGACTTACCTGAATGATGTAAGCTGAAGGAGGCAGAGGGAAGGTAACACCGCTGATAACAAAGCTGAGAGTTGGCAAGTTGTTGATCTGGCTGCAGTCCACCATGTACTGAAAATCAAGACAGCACAGCGCTTCACGTTAAGAGCAACAAAAACTCCAGTGTGTATTATTTTAAACAAGGTTTCTGACCGACTGACTGCCAAGGTTCCCTCAGTAGGCATATAGGCGGAGTTTGATCTTTAATGAGGAAAATATTATTGCTTTAGATTTGCGCATCCGTCTTTGTGTATGCACATTTATCTTACCGAGCCATACTGGTTCTCTTGGGCTCCAATGGCCTGCATGATGCTACCCAGAACCTGGCTTGGAGCTGTCAACATGGAGGTTCCAGTGTCCACAATAGCCTGACAGCCCTGAGAGCAATAGCCAGAGGCCTGGCCGTTGATCTGGAATCTGCATGGCAGATGATGATTGTTAATTTTACTTCCAACTGTATTCTGACAACAATAGTAAAGACATCGTCTGTCTATAGAGATTCTCCGTCGTCCAGCTCAAGCAGGGTCTCTTGCCGATAGCAATTTATTATTTCATGTTGATAATATGTTAAAACACACTGACCCTTGAACACCAATCTGCCAGTAGGTCTCAGCAGTGACAGGGGTCCAGTAGATCTGACCTTGGTACATGTTGGTGTCCACTCCTCCAAACGAGAGCTCACTGCCCTGCTGCCCCCCCCTAAACCAGACAACATGTATTAAAATGTATTAATATTATTACCTATTAAAACTAATTGCTGTTGTAACATGCACTCCATGTGAAACAGAATGTGTTTTGCTTGATACAAGCCTTGAGTCAGTTGTACCTAGACAGGTAGAAAGCAAATATGTCAGCATTCAGAAGGTTTTGAGACATCATGTTATCCATGACTGGAGTCTCTCCTCCAGCTGACAGAGATGGGTAGGCCAGCCCAAGGATGCCGTCAAACTGGGCGACCACAAAGTTCTGACCAGGCTCGTTTGTGCTCAGACCAATCTCCTGGTTTTTGATCACGATGCCACCAACCTAGGAGCCCAAAACCAACCAATCACAACCATCTATTTGTATGCTTTCAATCTACAGTTGTGTGAACACAGGTATGACTGTGGACAGCGACATCTATAATTTTCCGATTCCACTGTAGCACAATTATCACAACTAATCAATATTTATCAACATCATTTATTGTCAAAATGCATTTATTTCCTGTTATTAATTATTATGTATTTGATATGTTTACTCACATTGACTGTGTCATATCCAAACACTCCATTAAGGCTTCCAGCCCCATAAGGTAGGTAGAAGGTCTGACTTGTAGAAGAGAAGGTGGAGGACTGCTGGGGGTTGAACTGTGTGTGTGTGGCTGTAAATGGCATAGATCTGGATTATCACTGTAATCTTTCCCTCAACTTGTCATTGAGTCTTTTGACATACTGATAATTTACTTTTTAAAAGAAATCATTAGTTGTATCTAATTGTATTTCCCAAGGATCAAAAATGCTCAGTGACATGTCGATATTAATGTTAAAATCTAAATACTCTGTGTTATACAGTGCGCAACCCTCCAAAGCTGATAAACTGCAAGCTCTGCTTACCCATATCAGCTTCAATTTAATAGTTTTTAAAAACAGATGTGCTCTGAAAAGTGTATATAAAGTGTAGTGCAAAGTCTGTTGGTTTGTACTCACTGCAGGCCTGAGTGCTGCAGTAGACGGAGTCCACCCACAGGTTGGAGGAGCCGGTGTCAAACAGCACCTGAAATGATTGGGAGGGTGTTCCAATGCTGATGGCTCCATAGTAGGTGGTCTTGGAAACGCATCGGATAGATGTGAAAAGAGAGACATAGAAAAAAGAGAATGTACAAGCTCAGCTGTCACTGAATGCTCTCATAAAGATATTGTATGCACATTGTATGTAAAAGTAGTGTTAACCCAGGATTTCTTACATCAGCATAGTTGTTGATGTACATGTTGGCAGAGCCGGCAAACTCATAGTGCTGGTATTTGAGAGCCGGATCCTGGTAAGGCAGCTCGATCCCTTTCTCTCTTAGTGCCTCACGCATCGACTTGTGCTTATGCAGAGGGACCCTGGGCAAAGACAAGGCAAAAACAGAACTCACAGTTAGGAGTGCACCTTCTCAAAGAGAAATGTGTTTATGCTGGAATTAAGAAAATATAATTATATAAAAAGAGAGAGTTTTCTTACCTGACAATTCCCTCTGCAAGCACCACACAGACCAGAACAGCAACAAGACACTTCATGATCCCTCCTGTCCACACAACACGCCTGGATGGATACAGTTCATTCTGGATCTAGACAGACTTTATATACACCTGTTTGGTCCCATATCAGCCACACTGTTATCAGTTCAGACAGGGTGACCCTCAGAGCCTTTCATTGAAACTGTGTTGTTCGTTTGCACATACTGCACTTTACAAACACAAAAGGAAGCTAAAAATCCAACTTCAAAGATTATTTTATTGACATGTTTGTGGTGGAATAATCTAGTGGTAACTTTGAATAGTAAAATGTTGAAAAATAACAATGCAGTAGTTACACGTTATATTAAACCTTATTAAATGATCATAAATTTGGCATTTTCCAATCCTAAAGATGCAGATTCAGCACAGTTTAATCTGATTAGAGATACCAAGTTATATCAACAGCAAGGTCAAGCTTAATAGTTTCTGTGCAACAGTAGTTTTCCACAAATGGAAATCAAAATGTTATATCTAGATTTCTGTATCAGTACTGCTTTAACCTCATGATTGTATCAAAAACCTTCATGCTATTTGGCTTATCATAACTAATATTGTTTCACTTCCATATCCCTTTTCCTCTGATGAAGCTGAATAAGTCTGGAATGTGTCCGTGCTTCTATTTCTAAAGTCATACCTTTATACATTATAGCCTCTTCTCCTTTTTCTCTTGTACATTACACAAGTTAGTAGAAGTAGTCAGGACACTTGGATTCCTGTGACTTCTTCATGATACCCACACCCCCATTACTCTACTTTTAGATGCATCAGCACGTCCTCGTTTGCTCCATGGGACCAATGACATTGTGTAGGCAAGACCCCTATATGACTGTGTGATGTAAGCTTTCATCCATATATAATAGTGGAGTGTTGTTGTGTTAGTAAGGAACCTGCAATGCAGCATTTCCTTCCTTCAACACGCTGCGAACAAGCTGCTGTAGAATTCAGCGCCTGTTGAAACTAATGGGGCAAAGATGACAGAGTCTAATCGAGAAAACTTCCAATGCTGTGGCTCCTTACAGAGCCACTGTCAGTTCAAAGACTCTGGTGTAAGAGACAGCTGCTCTGTTAAACACATTTATAGATATACAGTTCATGCATATATAAAATACGATTCAGCAAATAAATTTTACTCAGCACCACAAAATAGGCTACTCGGTGTAACTGGATTGTTTGAGGATAATGTTTGTGTGGTTGCTTGTGTAATAAGGCTTGAACCCTTAAAGAGCATGACAGGTGTCAGAACAGTGATCAATACAGAATATTGCAAATATCATTACTGTACTGTTTTAAAAAAATATTAGTACATTTGCAACTATTCTGTCCTCGTGTACTTTCAGGCCAGCCCATGACATTAGCCTGGAGGAGTTTGATGATGAAGATCTCTCTGAAATTACAGATGACTGTGGGATTGGACTCAACTATGACTCTGATCCATATGAGAAGGTGGGTCCCTTATTCATATTTTACCTATTTATTACATTGTGTCTATAATTATACATACACGTAATACACCCTGTCCAACAGCAGTTTTATGACTTAAATGTTATTAAAACATTATTCTATTTGCTAAATAACAGTTTGTATGTTGTTGCTCTAATCTAGTTTACAGAAATATGTGACTACATCATGGCTGAGTACGTGGAAAGATAGAGTGTGCCTCAAGTTAAAAATCTGTTTAGTGTTGATAACTGCTTGTTTTCATATGACTATCTTATGTAAGTATTACTGTATCTGCAGGTTACATTGCTTTCCAGCATTGCAGACATTACAATAATGACCGCAGGCCCCAGACATTCATATTATAAAACCAGGGACAAAATGCATATTAAAAAACCCCTGAGTGTTTTTGATTAACAAAGTGTAGCACTCATGCTCTTTCATATGCTCTCATCATCCTACAGATCATCATCATACATCAACCGGATCTGAGCAAACAGCACACATTCACTAAACTCCTTGGTGTATAATAGACGGAGCTTGCACTAAGCAGCCTATTCAAGTGACTGTGTCATGAAGTATGCAAATAAGTGAACCATTAGCTGGATCATCCCACATGTCCAACCAGCTTAGGCCTTAATTACATAGTTTCTTTATGTCCTTTCCTCCTCAGTCTCTTTCTTTTTTCTTTTTCTTTCCAGCCTATGGGATGTAAATGTTTTATGCTGGTGGCTTGGAGCCACAGCTGCAGCATGAAGGATGTGTGACCCAGTGCAGTTTGCTGCTATGCAGAGACAACCTCCTTTCCTCCTTCTGTCTTTTCCTCCCTCCCTTCCACGCAGAGTGTTGCCCAGAGGAAGAGCTCACATTCCCTCCTCCCTTGCTCTGTACCACCTCTCCACTCCCTTCCCCTGACTTTCTCCCTCTCTCTTTATCTGCTCTCTGCCGAGGTGACTGGGAACAGGGATTTAGCAGAGGGATGGTTGATTCTGAGGGTTAAGCTCTTCTGTGCAAGATATTTTGCATCCTCCACTTTAATCCACCAACAAAACACATTATGGATAGCTAGAAAGGGCCCTCCTGTGACAACAGTGTTTTGTGTGGCATGGACACTTCAGACAGTTGGTTTATGGTCATGGAGTGATCATACAGCCGTCCTGTACATACACGCAGCTGTCTCTGTCATCTCCCACACACATGCCCACCCACGCAAACACATCAACGTGATTGTTCACTTCACAAACAAGAAAGCACAGGGCAGAGACAGTGTCAGGCCATTTTACGTTACATCATTGCCTGGAGCTAGTAATCTTGCTGACAGTGGATGGAAAGCACCCAGCTGCCCTCTAAGGGTAGATATATGTGTGCGTACATAAAAAACAGAAAAGCAAAGGCGAGACAGAAAATTTGACATGGTATTTCATTTTGCCTGCATCAGTAGGATGGATGACACTTTGTCATCTCATCAGTAGCAGCAGTGCACTGCACTCTGCTAATGCAGAGAACGGCCTTTGGTTTTAACGATTCGCTCATACTGGGCAGCATGTCTTTGATGTTTAGGAAAAACAGCCAATCTAAACAGTGAGATTATCCTTCGGCCCCAATCCCCAACTCTGATAAATTCCAATTTGTTATGGGGTTCAGGTCCTAATCTGCATAACGCTTTAGATCTGTCCTTAGCCTCTGTGGCACGAGCACACATACATTTGAACACAAAGAAAATGATACAGATGATGCCTTAAAATAGTTTGTTTACCCATTTGAATATGAGGACAGACAATTGAAAATTACTCACATGGAGCTATTATCAGTTTGTTATTGTTTTCTGTCACTGTGGAAATGATTGTCCAAATGCCAAAAATGTCGTAGCAGTTCTGGCTCAGGCTATCCTTTCCTACTACTATGTGATATCACTGGGGGCTGGATTTGACAATGTTTTTTTCAAGCATGGTATTTGCACACAAAATGAACACTCAGAGAGACCACAACAGACGGGGTTTTTCCCGTTTTTTTTTTATCTCTGTGCTGCTTTACCTGCACCCCGCAGCTTTCCTCCTCAGCTTCCTCCTGATTCCTCACTTCCTGTCTGTTTAATCCATCCATCTCTGTCTCTCCAGAGCCCTCACTGCACACCATGAGCACATGTATAATTCAATATATGACAGAACAATGGTGTCTGTGTCTCAGCTGTGATATTACTCTGGGATTAAAATGGGAAATTTAAAAAGAATTACTGATAGATAGAGGCCATGACTCACTGGGTGGTCTCTATTAAAAGGAGACTAATCAACATCTGTCGTATTTCAATACGACAGAGTGAGACTCACTCTTTTGGTGAATGGCTTCACATGTGTTCTGTAGGAATATGTAGCTGATGCTTTAGCATGTGCATTTATCAATCAAGATGGGATCAAAATGGTAAAAATGTGATGCCATAAATCTTTTTGTTCTTTAAATAGTAGAATCTCAGTAATCTACAAATCCAAGTTTAGTGACTTAGGTGGAATCTAATAACGCTCCAGCTATGATTTTATGTACTGAAACCCAGCCCTAACACCTAGATAATTAACTGAATACAAGATAATACTAATAATACATCTATTACATGTTAATTAGAATGATATTATATGGCTTGGATTCACATATTAGCCACTGAGGATGTGCACCATTATCATTCTTTTTTTTAGTTGATCTGCTGTGTGTTACATCTTAAGACCACTTAATTCTTATCCTTCACCTCTCTTCACTGACATCTATGAGTCCCTGGTGTTGTCTGCATTTGCAAAGCTGTGCAGCCATTATTTAGTTTTCGTTAGCTTAGCTTAGGTTCGTGCCCTTAGTTTCTTTCATCAGTCCAGTGCTTTCATCTGTCAGTTGGTCAGCTCAGCAAGTAGGATGACCCTGTGTTCAACACTCTTTTTCTACTGCTGAGGATGCAGTAGGACGCACTGGTGCGGCCATCTCAAAGTCTTCTAGTGTGTAGCAGCAGCAGCAGTAGCAGCCAGTAAAGGATTAGTCATGCTGAACAAGCCTGGTCTGCTAATTAGTGAGCAAAAATCCACTTTGCCTTCATTATTTTGGTTAAAGTGATCAGCATCCAGAGACAGTATCCCGTTAAGCTACAGGTGAAGAGCAGTAATGGGAGTTTGTCATTATAACATTTAAACAATACAAATGTGTATTCCTCTAGCAGAATAGGTGCATGGTTGTGGAGGTCTGCTGGCTGGTGAGCGACAGTCACAGAGCTGTGCAGGATGTCCTTGGGAACTGGAGGCCATGGGGATCGATTATCGCCAACACACAGCTCTTATTTATAGTTCTTTGCCTTTCTTTAAGCCTGCCAGCCTGGTCTCACTAAAGCATGTCTCTCAAAATTACAGATAATTCTCTCAGGCAGATGTAACATTTACACAGCCACACTAATGGTTCCTGGGATTTTTACACTGTCATGGAGTTATGGGTTGACATATCCCATGGAATATAATTTCAGTGTGAGGAAAAACATTGCGAATCCTCACAGTAGATAAACAAAGATGTGCATATAACGACCATTTGAAAGGCTTACACAAGACACAACAATACAATTAAGCTGTTTACAAAAAATACATCATTAGATGTAAGGCTGCATATACAGTGCATGAGCACTCTAGGGATAATAGATTAAGTGTTGATTTCTGTTGCTGTAGCATAAAGTGGATGCATCAGGCATCAGCAGAATTGTGTGCCGTAGAAGGGAAGGAGCTGGGTGAGCTTTGATTCCTCCATTAAAAAGACTGCATTGAGGCAGAGAAAGTGCTGCATTGTTCAAACTGTTCACCAGATAAATCGATCCTTCATATTCGAAGTGGGGAAGACATGATCCAAAAAATGAACCACAAACAGGTGAACTTACAATCTGTCTGGTGGCATTAGCTTCTTCCAGTATTCACACATAGTGGTTATATGTTATTGAAAAAAATGTGGTAAAAAATGGTAAAAACTCTATATAGATCAGGACTTTTCAGTTTGGTTTATACCAATATTCAAGCACCAGGTTAAACATGATCATAAACTGTAGTTAAACAAAGCAATTTCCATATCACAGCTATAGCAAGAGTGTCTTGGTATCAATGTTGCAAATTAAATCTATTTTCTCGTCTTCAGTGTCTAGTGAGTAGTGTTAAGTGTGTGTAAACCTTGTTCATCAACATACCTTGTATCTGACAAACAAAGGCAACACTGCAAGACACATCCCTGTGGAGGTAGTGTGTCTCTTTGTAGTCAAAGAACTGAGTTTAACATTATATACTTCAACCTTTTAGATGAAAGGTATTTGCTTCTTCCACAGTGTTTGCAGTTTTCCTACTGCTGTTAGAACATAAGATGCTATTTTACCCTGTATCCACGTCACTAACTCATGATCTCTCTTTATATTCTGGGGTCAGGATTCCCTCATTCTGGAGAAAAGCGACTTGCACCACCCAGTTTGCTCCTTCCAGGATGACTTCCAAGAGTTTGAGATGATTGATGATGAAGATGAGGATGAGGAGGAGGAGGAAGAGGATGAAGACGTTGACCCAGATGCTCCACCATCACCTTCTGCCTCTCCCCCACCCTCCCCTACTCTTGGTACTCTAAAGAGCAGACCCACCACACTTAACCTCACCACTGCTGCATCACAGGTAAGCAAACTGAAATGCTAGTCCTAAAAACACAATAAACACAGATTATGTATTTTTAAATATCTTCAACTCTTTTCCTATTAGGATTCTCTGAACAACAACAGCAGTCTGTCCCCAAAGAAAGGAAGCTGGCAGGACTCTTTACGCAACCCCACCTCTCAGGGTAAGCATATGATTGGATTTTTGCTGCATGTCTAATGCAAATAAATAAACAAATAAAGAAGTGTGTTGTTTTATATATAACATACAGTACATAACAAAATGAAATAATAAAACCTAGATGCAGTGAATCTTATGAATTGGTTTGTTCCAGTTTGGCACCACAAGTTACATTACCATCAAATAATAACTTATTTACAACTATGTTTATCATATTGGTTGAAGTTTTATCAAAACTGACAATAAGACTTTTCATTTACATATACAAATTCATTCTTCCATCAAAGATCAGCTATTAGCAATTGGAACTTATTCTAAGAAGTGTAGGCATGGCACACAGTTTGAATATAAATGTCTACTCTACCTCCAGGCCGTCTGTCTCCAACACACTCATGTCTAGAAGATGGTAGCCATGTGACAGGCCAGTGCCCAGCCTCTACAGTCTCCCAGCCACCAGGGTCTCAGAGCAAAGGTACTCCACCAAAACAGGCAGGGGAGGGCGGGAACCCACAGTCCCCTCACAGGCCCCTCCTCTGCGACGTGGAGGGAAACAGGCAGGAGAGGCCCGAATACGGTAACAAGAAGGCCAGCCCAGCAAGCTTAGAGCTCATTCCATTAACATTGGTGTCATGTAGTGCTGTGATGTGAAATGAAAAGATGTGAATTTGACTTCAGTGATCCTTTAGTTCAGCAACACACTGTCACGCACACAGGTTGATTATTACAGACCAATTTGCACTATTCTACTTTAGGGAATCAAGTTAGTGTCTTACTAATTAAGAAGAGTTGTGCTGAACTTTCTTATCCCTCATTCTTTTATTCAGCAAATTATGCACCCAAAATTATGGCTGCACAAATTATGTACCCTGTCTTTCTCTTCATTCATTATTCTTCACTTTATCATCTTCCCTCTTTAATTGTCTCTGGCACACAATAACTCCTTTGACCTGTCTTCTTCTTTTTTTTCTAAACAATCTTCTTCATTCTCTTCTGCATCGTTCTCTATTTTCATTTTCTCCCTTTCTTGTTTCACATTTTTATCTTCACAGGATCGTTTGGCCAACATAAGTCCCACCCATGTTCTGGTGATGAGTCAAAGGTTGACCCTTCAACCCAGACAGCCAGAGTACCTTCCGTAGATGAGCACTCCCAGTGTTCAGACACAGAGGTGGACCATGACCTTAACAGTGACCACAACCACAAACATTCAATCAGACGTGCCACTGACACTTACACAATCACCAGTGAGTCAGGTATGGAGCCAGAGAACGACCTAGAACCAGATGGAACCAGTCGTTGCTTGTCATCTACTGCTCCCATAGGAGCTAACGATGGTGCTGACACACCCTTGTCTGATGAAGAACTGGAGAAGGACTTTGAAGTGGAGTTCATGTGTAAGGAGACTTATGATATGGTGTGTAAGGAGAATCAGTCGTCATACATCGAATTTCCCTCCATTGAACCTACTGAGCCTGCCTCCTTCTCCAGCTATCTGTCCTCTAGCCGTTCAGATACTATCGACCAGTCCAACAGGTCAAACGCTCTAGCAGTTTCTGCCATGGAGGCAGCAGGTAACGACTCCACCTCGCCATCCTCAGACCCAGGGATAGCGGATATGAATCAGCATGGTTATCTGACTTCAGACCAGGACAAGGACCTCAGCTCTCCGGGCTCTGACTCCGACATTGAGGAGGAGCTGGAGGCTGCATTTGCCTGTGGAGGTCCTGTGGTCTCCAACATGATTTCTTCTATATCGGAGACAGAGCTGGACCTTACAAGTGATGACAGTAGCAGCGGACGCTCGTCACACCTCACCAACTCTATTGAAGAAGCCAGCTCTCCTACATCAGACCAAGAACTGGACCCAGATACAGAGTTGGAGCAGGACAGTGGAATTGTTGGACTGAAAACATTTCTACTTCTTGGACAGCCTGATCCAATCAAAGAAGTATCTCCTCCACCCTCTCCCTACCCTCTACCGTCACCCACTATTGCTACACCCTCTCCAATTGACTCGCCCATCATACCTCCCGAGTCCTACGATATTGGTCAAGGCATGATGGGGCTGCAGAGTGTAGATGATGAACTGTCCTGTGAGCATCAAGCCGACCCAGATGAGACTCTGCCACCAGCCCAACGCTGTGAAGACAGTTTGTCCAGACAGATGGTGCTCCAAATAGAACCAGACCACAGCCTAGAAAGCTTCAAACGCTCCTTCTACCTGCCAGTGGGACCCAGGCTAATGCCAAGTACAGATGAATATGATGAAACAAGTGAGGGAAACTCAGAATCGGAAAGTGAAGATGACCTAAGTGAGAACTCAGACTCACCCTGGCTGCTCAGCAACTTGGTGAACAGAATGATCTCAGAGGGCTCATACCCAATAAGTTGTCCTGAGGAGTGTTTCAAGAGGAAGGCATCTGTGTCAGACACCATCTCACCATCTTTAGACATTGGTGAGGAAGATGGTTTCAATGATGAGGACCAGTTAAAGAAAGACGGGATGGAGGAAGTAGATAAGAAAGGTGAAGGGTACAAAAATGAATGGAAAAGCGTGGCTTCTTCAAACCTGACCCCCCTAATTTTAGAGCGTTGTGCAAATAGTGAGGGGGAAACCACGAAGACCAGCTCCTTCTATACTACAGACTCAAAGAAGAACTTTACAGACACATCATCAAAGAATGCCAGGAGACAGGAGGAAGATATAGAGCCAAATAATGACTTGATGATGCTGGAAGTCAGGCAGGATCTGGACTCACCAAGCCTCAGTGAGAGTGTGGTCAGTGACAAGGATGAAGGTCGAGAGACTGAGCCCAGGCCAACGAGTCGTTCCTCAGCCTCTCTTGAGCGTATCACTGAGGTCAAACACAGCCTGACACTGGACATCCCTACTGCCCAGACCAACCGCTGCTTCAGCCTTACCTACTCCACAGACAATGATGAAGAAGAGGATGATGGGGACTGTTATCCATTCCTAGGTGGTTTGAGGAAGCAATCTTACACAGGTAGTGACTTAGAGCTTGATAGTTCACCACCCATTGATTCCAGTGTGCAAGACCACCCCTTATCTGATCATGACCTCCCACTGTGTGAGAAAGAGCTGGCTCAGAGGCAGCCAAATGAAGATGATGGACTGGCCTATGACTCAATGAAGTACACACTAGTGGTGGATGAGAATACTACACTGGAACTAGTCAGCCTCAGAAGGTATGTAATTTACATTTCTGTTTAATCTGAGCATGTTTAAAAGAAGAAAGTTAAGTTACATTGCTTTTAAATAAATAAAAAAAATATTTAAAGCTTAAAGTAATGTTGTATACCATAAATGATGGTTTATTACTTTAAAGGTCATACCTTCCTTCTATTGCTTCTTTCCATTAGTTAACCACACAGTCTTATGGTAGCTACTAGTGGTTGTCTAGCCTTAAAGTGAGATTTGAAACTGACAAATCTTGTCTTTACAGGTGCACCTCTGTCCTGAGTGATGACAGTGAGCTTTCCACACTATGCGATGAAGAGCCTTTGAGAACCAGTGAGGTGGACTATGGTCAAGATGATGAGAAAGTGAGGCCAGAACTCCTCAGTTCTTCAGAAGACTCCTCCCCTGAGGCTGACCTTCCTTTCTCCAAGAAGTTCCTGAATGTGTTTGTCAACAGCACTTCACGGTCCTCAAGTAAGTCATAGATACAGGTGTTCTATTTGACGTTTTGGGAAATACTAATAAATACTAATCAGTATCAGTCTTATTTGTCTCTCAATCAGTCAACAAGTCAAGTTCGACACACAGTACAGCACACAGTCTTCTGTATTGCATTAACCTGTGGTGTGTGTTTGTTGTTTTTAAATATCATGTTTGGCTAAGCTAATTATTTCCTGATGGAAACTTCTACTACTACTTCTACTGTTCGAACACGAGAATAATATTGAGCATAAATGAGCAAAAACAAAAAATAAGCAAAAATGTTTACTTTACTAATGGCAACTGTACACCGTACACCGTATCATTTTCTGGTCTTCAGAATAAATATACTGCATTAGTTACTGTCAGCATTATGAATTAATGTGTGATCTAAATTTGGCAAGTGAGCCCACACAAGAGCTATGGGATGGCTTAGCTTCCCGGTACATCAATCATCAATCAATGCTCTCACTTGAAGACTTATATCTCTAATGAAGGGTGATTTGCATAACGAAAGGCTCATTACAAAGGCTGTCATTGCTTTATCTTTTTTCAACAAATCCATTTAGTTTTTATTTAGACTTTCTCTGAGAAAGTTCAATTAATTAAAGTTGTTGTGTTTTTATTGGGAGTATTTTTAAAATCTTTTTATAATGTAGTTTTCTGTGTGTGTTTTGCGATAGGCACAGAATCTTTTGGCCTTTTCTCCTGTACCATCAATGGAGAGGAGAGGGATCAGACGCACAGAGCAGTCTACAGGTAAGATGCCTTTAATTATTAGAATTTTTAATAATTGTGGAAGCTATTGCTTTTATAAATGTAGAAACTAAATGTTAGAAATATCTGTGTACGTCAATAGCCCCAACTTCTAGTCACTATTTTGCATCTAAGGGGAAAAGTCATTGGGACTTGCAGATTTGAAGCAATTTGCCATTGTGATGAAAACTGACATAAACATGACATAAACACTATAGATGAGCAAACCAATCTTTTCTTAGGGTGAGTGTAATGTACAGTAAGGCAGTGAATCACTAATGATAACAGGCAGGGTGCCAGATTTCTACACAAGCTACAGCCAAACTGTTGGGGGGGCAGTAATAATGAGACCAGCCACCACCTTTAAGGATTAGTGAGTACTGGACGTAAGAAAAGACATTCACATTTTAAACTGTTATATTATCTATATATATCTATACTCAAGAGAAGTGGTTGTATCATGGTGGGGGCTTCTCTAAAGTAGAGTGGAAGCTGATATTCTTTGCAAATGGAGATGAAAGAAGTGACTTATGCAGGGTAAAGAACTGGGAAGTCACGTGATATTGTGAGGTGATAGCAGAGCAGCTTTAGGTGGAAATCCAGAAGTCACACTGTGTTATGTCCTTCTGAAAACACAAAGGTGCAGACGACCCAAGACTACTATAGAGAAAATCCCCATTCCAGAAACATCAGAGGTTTACAAAAGAAAGCTGCGTACCCTTCTCTTATCTAAACATATATGTATAATTATATATTTGCTTCAACACAATCCTCTTTGTGTAACCATATCCCCATATTTGGAGCTCATTGTTATCCTCCACCTCCTCACGATCCTACACTGTGAGCTGTCCTTAACAACCCTCTATAGGATGCTCAGTGACAGGGATGCCATTTAAGGACAAATTTAACAGAGGACTTAGTTTCCCTTCATTCTCTGTGCTGCCCCCTGCAGGTTCATTCCTAGACATGCAGATGAACTGGAGCTGGATGTTGACGATCCTTTATATGTGGAGGAAGAGGAGGATGACTACTGGTACAGAGGCTACAATATGCGAACGGGGGAAAGAGGCATCTTCCCTGCTTTTTATGCCAATGAGGTCATAGGCCATTCTAAGGAGCTGCTGGGTGAGTGATGGCATCAATAACAGATAACAAGACCCGTTGTCCTATTATCTCCAAAGAGTCACATTATCTATGTATGTCGCCATTACACCCTGTAGGACTGAAAAGAAACCCAGCATGGATTGAGACTTTCACCGTTCAGTTTCTGGGGTCTGTTGAGGTACCTTATCACCAAGGCAATGGCATTCTCTGTGCGGCCATGCAGAAGGTAAGAGAAGTGGAAAACAGAAAATACAAAACAACCACACAAAGCATACTCAAATGCATATGCACATACTAGATACTGGAACTTGTTCCCCCCTGTTAGATTGCGATATCGAGGAAACGGACGGTGCATGTGAGACCTCCTTCCTTGTGTGAGTTGGAGATTAGCTTGCAAGGAGTCAAATTAATAATGAGCCTGGAGGATGAGTATGATATCCTTGATGAGGTATGGACAAATTATTGTATTAACGCTTCGCTATGATTCAGAGTATGATGACATTCTTTTACAGATTGTAGCCTTCTGAAACAAACCTGATTTGGAAGTTAAACAACTATTAATATTCCTCTTCTTATCATCTTTGCATCTCTCCGCATCTTTAGTATGACAGATGTAGTCACTTCTTCCAGATGAAAAACATCTCATTTTGTGGATGCCACCCAAGGAACAACTGGTAAACAATCACACAGACCTGCTACCCTCATGTCACCAGTGTACAGTGTAACATCTAACTGATTGCATCATCATGTGTTTTTCCTCTCTGCAGTTACTTTGGCTTCATCACTAAGCACCCAATGCTGAACAGATTTGCTTGCCATGTGTTTGTATCCCAGGAGTCCATGCGACCTGTAGCAGAGTGTGTTGGGTAAGCCCAAATCATATTGTTATGGTATCAATTGCTCTATATATTGATTCCACAATTGTAAATACACTCATTACCAACATGGCAAAAATACTAACATCTCTCCAAAACTCTGCCTTGCACATGCTCTTTGATGGTTTCGATGTATGTCTGATCTCTACTGTCAGCCCATCTCTGCTAGTCATTGGAGCAGTAATCCCGGTTTATTTTATACACCAGCTTGTAATATGTGGGCACATGTATGAGGTTAAACAATGATCAGCATGTTATTCATGTCTGGTCGAGCTGTGCTGCTCTTGAATAATTAAAGACACAGATAGTTCACTGTCTCGGGAAAGAATGAGGGCGAGCAGCACAGTCTAGGAAGGCCAGAACTCTTCTACCTTTCAACCCAACCCAGCAACAGCCTGGACAATAAGAACATTTAACGTAATTGGTTTCATTTGAATGGTTCTGTGTTTCCACTGAGCCTACCTCAACATTTCAAAACAGAACATTTGAAAGGAAACATGACTTGTTACTCTGGCTGTGTGCTAACAGCTTGCAGGTTAGTCATTTTCACATTTCTTCTTTGCTGCAGACGAGCCTTCCAGGAATATTACCAGGAACATCTGGAATATGCCTGTCCTACTGAGGACATCTACCTGGAGTAACGCGCATTGCCCCAATGACCACCTTGTTTCTCTACAGCCTGTGTTTTCATCACGTTTGCCACCAGGGAGCGCTGTCAACGAGTCTTCACTCCAATGTAATATACTCTTCTATGTCCCAATGAAACTGGGATCTCCATTTCTACAGTATGCTAGGCATTTGACTGATTTCATTCATCTCTCTCTCTCTTTGTTTATTTCCATATTTCCATCATCTCGATGGATTAATTGCCTGTTTCTTTTTGTCTTTTTCTATGATATAAAACTAAGATGCTGAGCAACTGTTTATTTAAAGGTTCATCTTTTGAAATGAAAACAATATACCTACTACTGCTGTTTCACTTTTCAATGCATGGCTAGTAGGGTTACTGCACACAGACACACCAAGAGATACACATATCCAAGTGAATGGCAAGCAGCTCAGCAATCAGTGAGGAAATGGTGTAGAATCAAGAGTTGGTGTTTAATTAACTGTAAATATGTATTTGTTCATTATTGACAAATTTTGATTTCTACTGATAGAGACATTGAGGCAAACTAGAGGGAGTACAGTGGACGGTCCATGGTCTGAGCTTACCTGTGTGTCGCGTACAAGACGTAAATTGTGGTGTAAATACATGTATAGAAATTAGAGTTACCGGCGCCTCATCCCAATTAGCCGAGGAACACAGTCTCACAGTTGAGACCGATAGTAGGGATTTTGGGTTTTATTTTTGTTGTAGGTATAGATGACTCACTCTGACAGGTTTAATTGCAGGCGTAAGACATTTTAGTTGTAATGACTCGGAATGATCACTTCAGTGTCAATGTCAGTATCTTTTATTCAGCTTGGATTAGGTGCAGTAACTGTCAGCACATTCTGATGACATCACAAAATCATTTAACTTTTGTGCAGTCCTCAAAATACACGACTCACTGACCTTCACCATGGGGCTTTCATAAGAAATCATTCAATTGTTAAAAGTGCAAATCGTGGATTACTGTATGCTTTGCTATGAAGTAAGTAAAGGCCCTCTGAAAAGCCATATTCTCAAACCTCTGACTGTTCAACTCTGTTTTTTTAGTGATTTCCTAGTCTCCTTTTTACTTTTGACTTGGCAGTTTCACTGAGGGAAAAGGAATGAGTAGATTGACCAGTAGCCGTGCATCAATAATGCCATATGACTACTCTGCAGCGTGTGTATATTGTGGTCCTGGTATCACAGGGGAATCCAACCTTTATTAAATCATTAAATAGCAATTGTTATAGTTACGTCAATGGTAAAACCTTAATATTGTTTTAAGTATGATGGTCAGAAGGAATGACAGCGTGTTAACTTAATGCTTTTAGTCTGGTCAAGGTTTGAAGTGACATTAGCGTGTCACATACAGTGACCTGATTTACAGTCCAGAACCTTACATAAGAGGAGCGATATAATTATAAATGATGTAGTCACTACAGTGAACTATTATGTGGAATTTCAGGCTTTGAAGTTTCCTACACAATACTGTCTGTTTAGCATCTTGCTCTGCTTTCAGCCGCTGTCCATCAGAACAAACACCCCAGAGCTGCTGTATTTTGAGTGCTAAATGTTCACTGAACATCGGTATGGCAGATGAGAGGGGGGGGGTAAGGTGTTATCCACATATGTACTACTGTCAGTTAGATCATGTATATACAATAGCGAATCTAAGATAGTGCTGTGTCCTTTATGTCGAGTATGTTACTGAAATGAGTATGTGCATTCATTAAAATAAGAAATTTAAAAAAGATCACAACCAGACAAAACCCCCTGAAAGACAAGAATACAAAATGATCTGCAATCTGCAATAATTTTATTTCAGTGTCTCCAAAAGGTGTTACTTACCATCCCTCACACAAGTTGCATTTGGGTTCGTGCCAGCTCCATTACTCTCCACAGACAGGCTTCAGCACCACATTTAGGGCACATTTGTGAGATGTGACATCATTAGTGTGCGACACACCTACCAGACTACTGACCAATCTGCTATTAGAGCTGAATAGTGACCAAGTCAGCTGCCACTGAAAACTATTATTGTGTCTTGCCGATTATAGTAAATCGCCTTTAAGCTCCAACAGCGTGATCCATCTCTGATCTATATCTATTTGCTAATTTTCTTTTCTATCTTGTTACAGTCTATGTAGTTAAAATCCTTGTTTCCACACAGCTACACAAAAAACCTCTGAGGATGATCTAGTCCCATATATCTGCTGAGACATACATTAACAGTTAAACCAAACTTTTGACTTTATTACATTAACAAGATTCTTCACTGTATACCTAGAGCAAAACAGTACGTGACAGAAACATATCCCATCTTGTATCTTTAAAAACAAGGACTTGTAAAATTGAAGGGTAAAACAGAAAAAAGACAAAAAAAATCACTCTGCCTTGTCATGGGTTTGGTCTTATGAATAAAATATATGCTTGATGTCCAAAAGATTTATTGTTGTCTTTATTGTTCAGATCTACTGTTGATGATTTTTGATTAAAGGGGCTACATATATTTCTTACATTTAAATCCACGCTATTATTAAATCATCATTAAAATAAACAGTTAAAACTCAGGAATAATACTGTATGTTGTTATATTTTCCTTATTGAGGAAACACATTTTAGTTTTTAGTATGAATAGTAACTGGCCACAAAGAAATGCCTTAGCAATTACAAAATGACCACATCGCATTATGTGCTTCACTGGGTGAGTTTATTAGTGCAGTACCTGCAATCTTTCTCAACTGTCTTCATTAGCATTTTGAATATAGAATTTCTCCCATCAACAGTGGCAGCAGCTGGGCTTGGGGCTACAATAAGGATTGCAGCAAGGCGCCAAATTCGGGTCGCTTCCTTTTGATATTTGGCTCTCTCCAAACTCCATGGAGGCTTCAAATTGGTCCTTGACATTCTTAATTCTCTTCAACAAAGCTTGGAGGTCAGGTTTTCTTTCTACAGTGAGAGGGTAGTTCTCAGAAGGGTCAGACTCCAGGTCAAAAACCAGAGGTGGGTCATGGTGCTTAAGGACTGCAAATTCTGAGCAGTCCTGGTCTGGGGTAGTAGAGCTGTGAGCAGCACCTAATGCACAAACATGAAAAGACAGCAGGTATTATAACTTGACCTAATTTATCTTGATTTTCAGTGAATTGTGTTTAAAGCCTCTGCTACCTTGTGTGTAGAAGTGGGCCTTGTACTTCCCCAGCCTGAGAGCAAACAGGCCTTTCATTTCACTGGGGTTGGTGGGGTAGAACATCATTGTTTCTCTTGTACTCTGAAAAGAAAGGATGTTTGATTTTGTAGTAAACTCCTTTTACAGTGACATATGCGAATTGAAATGTGATTACCTTTCCTTGGTTAACTAGTATTTCTGTTATATTAACTCCGTCCAGCATCACCTCTGGGAGTTTGGCTCCTGCCAGACTTGCAATGGTGGGCAGGATATCTAGTGTACTGGCCAAAGCATGAGTCACGCCTGAGCTGAGCCATAAAAGACAACTACATTAACTTCACATGCAAAAAAGGTTTCATTCATGTTGATATGAAATGTATTTTTATACGCAAAAAAGGTTTCATTCATGTTAATATGAAATGTATTTTTATACGCATAAAAACACAGTAGAACAACATACTAAATACAGTTATTTAACTAAACAAGTAAAAACATACTAGTATAAATACTTTTAACAGTTAAAGTACACCAGTTTTGGTTTGCATGAAAAGCACACAAAGATTTGTGTGACCAATATGTAGTCTACATTTGAAGTGGACTAAGGTGCTCTGACCTGGTTTAATTGTCCCTGGCCAATAGGCAATGGCTGGCTCTCTCATGCCCCCTTCATATGTGGTGCCTTTCCCACATTTCAGAGAGCCAGAGTTACCGCCACGTGACATGCGCATCAGTTCCGGTCTAAAGGGAAAACACACGCCACTAAGTAAAAGGCAAAGTCCCAAAAAGTCATCAAGATTTAATGTAACATGACATTTGAACAGAGATAAAAGTAGTGTTCTACAGATTAAACAGAAACTCGGATTACAGGTACAAGGCATTGATTTATTTGAATATAAAATAAATAGGGTAAAAAAATGTACCCGTTGTCTGATGTAAAGAAGATCAGTGTGTTGTTGATCACTCCTGTCTTCTCCAGAGTCGTCAACAAGCTTCCTACAGTGTTGTCAAACTCCAACAAAGCATCTCCAAAAGGGCCTCTTAAAGACTGTCCAGCTGCTCCTGGACCTGCATACTGGGGATAGTGGGTGTGCTGGACGAAGTATCAGAAAGTACAATTAAGTCTTAACTTACTACTGCAGCAATTTACCATTATACATTAATAGGTAGTAAAAACACTAATTAATACTAAGAAAATGTCACATAAACATTTTGCAAACACATTTTTAGTCTTTTTATTGATCCGTAAAAGTTCTGATTCTAAGCTTTGAATTTTAGTGTTCATTTGTTCTTAACCACAAACTGATATGGGTTCTTACGTGGGAGGGGTAGTAGAGGAAGAAAGGTTGCTTTTTGTTGACTGATGTGGTAATAAAACTGATTGCAAAGTTACTGTAAGCCTTTTCCAGGTTCAGAAAGTCAACAGGTTGCTGCTTGATGACGTCATTGTGCATAAGTGGGACTGTTACAGTGCCAAGATCACATGTGCCAAAACATTTAATATCTGGAGGAAAACAAGTTAGGTTCCTACAGGGGCCCTGGAAAAGAAACAAGGAGACAGTGAAACAGACCTTACATGGAGCTACCTTTAAGAAATCCTAACACATATTACAATGTTTAACAATCAATACTCAATCACGCTGACCATATCATGGGAGTAGGGGATGCCCAGGAACTGGTCAAACCCTTGGTTGGTTGGAAGAAACATTCCATTGGACCCATATCCAAGGTGCCACTTCCCTATAGCAGCAGTGGCATAGCCCACAGGTTTCAAGACCTCAGCGATGGTGGTCTCATTCAAAGGAAGACCACCTATAGAGCCGGGGTACAGCACTCCTGGGTAGATACCTGAGCGGGTCTGATAGCGCCCCGTCAGCAACGATGCTCTGTAAAGCCAAAATTAATTAATTTAAGTAAGAGGGATATCTGTGAAGGTTCTCCGTCATCCAGGTCATGGTTATCTCAAAAAAGGTTTATCCAATAGCAACTGGACTTAGTAGGTTTCTTGACGACGTTTC